>CM076583.1:204308138-204799301 GCA_034641835.2 Pinus albicaulis
TATCGAACTTAGATAAAACACCTTGAATTGAAAAAGAAGGAGTTACTGACTCACAGTGGTAATACACCTGGAAGCTGTAGTCAAGCGAAGAGATCACTCTACATTCATTAATCGAAAGATACATCTATAAGTACATATCCAAGAAGTAAGGTTGTAACTTGAGATATATTCTAGGAACTAATCCTAAACTAACAGTACATTACAACAATGTAACCATTTAGCCATTTTTTCTAAATTATACTAATTCTATTTATGAAAACATACTGTTACAAAACTGCCTCTGTTCAGCTATGGGATCCTGAAGACTGGGCTTGATGTCCATGCTTTAAAAAAATAACGAACTGCCCTGAGTGGGAAACCAATTCTTTTAAGGAGAGTTTCGCTGCCCTTGAGAGGGAAACCGGCTCATTTTTCATTGCATACAACATATAAAAACAAAAAAGACTAGAGTAGCATGCAACTGTTGTTGTTGTAGAAAACCAAATAAAATCAGTAAATATCCCAAAACGATAGAGAAAATGTACCATGTTGAACCAAGACAGACGGGAATTACTACTCGTGAGCTGGAGAAGGTGGCTCCTCCACTATGCGACACCAGTACTCGTCCTCTGGATCTTCGACATATTCTTTCTGTTCGCCATCCTTGTTTGTGATGCCCACGTCCACTTGCATGGGTTGCCTACCCTGGTCGGAAGGTGCTGGACCTGGGGGTGCGACTGGTCTCACTAGAAAATTCGCAGCTAGGGCGTGATTAAGACCAAGGGGAGGGGGAGTTGGACCGGGCATAGGAGGAAAATTCAAGTTAGGAATTTCTTCTCTCAGGATAACAGTAACAAAGGCAGTGACAATGGGCTGATTGAAGGAACATTCAAAGCGGAATTCCGCCCTCTGAGAGGTCTGGCACAGAGCGTGACTATCAGAAGCACGAGAGGCAAGGGAGACAGGTCTAGGCGGATCAGCAAAAGGATGCGGGGAGGGTCGAGCTGCGCGGACAATGCTAGGAGGGCAAGCACGACCTCTGTGGCTGCGAGTGTCTGGATAACGCCCACACGCAACGTCCTCAGAGGAAGTCTCTACATCTGAACTGGTAGAGGGACAAGAGCGTGCAGACCGGCCTTGAATCGCACCACGACGACACCACATTCGGTGACGGAGCCTTGGCATGGTGAAAAAAATCATTTGAAGCTGCCTGAGACATATATAACAGGAAGGAGGCGAAGGGATCCCGCAGTGATTGACAAATTGAGATTGCAGACAGGAATTGGAGCTGCAAAAGGTGCTCTAGGAGAAATGATGGCACAGGTAGTTTCCCTGAAAGCAGGTAGTAGAGAAACGACATCACCTGATTTACTGCGAGTGCTTGGCTCGGCCTGACGGCAGGGCGAACGCTCACGGGGAGGCGAGAGAATGGCGAGCGGAGCGAGGAACAATCTAGAGCGCAGAGATCAAGCCATTGTTAACCAACTAAGTGGGACCGAGAGAAAGAATACGGCGACGAGGAGAGTAAATACGGGGAGTGAGATGGCGGTGTTACCGAGGTTAATGGAGCCACGGGGGCCATATGGCACCCCATAAAGGGAGGCCTCACCGAGATGTGTCCGGGGCCTGACGTCCCATCAAGCCATGCTACCATCCGCATCTGAAAGTAACCATTTCTCCATTAATATACAAATAATACTAATTATTTCCAACTCTCCCCCTTAATGGAAAACGGATTACCCATAACTCCTAGCATCCCTCTAAACAATTCAAACTTTATACGCCCAAGAGGCTTCGTAAAAATGTCAGCCATATTGTCACAAGTTTGACAATATTCAACAAATATTTCCTTTGACTGAAGTTTCTCTCGAACAAAATGGAACTGAGTATCGATGTGTTTGGTATTTTTATGAAATACTGGATTTTATGCTAGCTTGATGGTACTTTGGTTGTCACTTTTAATGGTAGTTGATTCTTTCTGCTCTTCTCCTGCATCATTGAGAAGTCTTCTCAACCAGATAGCTTCACATGTGGTTGCACACAATGCTTGGTACTCATCTTCACATGAAGATAAAGCTACAGTGCTTTGCTCTTTGCTGCTCCATGCTATGACCCCAGATCCAATGCTAAATGTGTAACCTGTGATAGACCTTCGATCATCCAAGTTACCTGCCCAATCTGAATCTGAAAATCCTGCTAGATTAACATCAGATGTGTCAGTGTATAAAATACCATAATTACTAGTACCACTAAGATACCTCAACACACTTTTTTCTGCGACCCAGTGACTTTCAAGTGGTTTAGACATAAACTAGCTCAACATACTAACAAAGTATGCCAAGTCTGGTCTAGTTGTAGTAAGATATATCAGACTCCCAACCAGCTGTCTATACATAGTGGCATCCACCTCTTTAGTACCATCGTCACTGCACAACCTTAGATTCTGCTGCAATAGTGTTGCTGTTGATCTACACTGCTCCATTCTGAACTTTTCCAGTAGACTTCTGGCATACTTCCCTTGAGTAAGAAAAGTCTGTCTAGAATCTCTCCATACTTCCAATCCCAAACAATAATGGAAATTTCCGAGATCTTTCATTTCAAACACTTGTGACATCTTCCGTTTGATTTCTTTGATTAGATTATTAGCATTCCCTATTATAATCATATCATCAACATACAAAGAAATCAAAATAATTTGCCTCTGTTTATTAAACTTGGTATACAGATTTGGATCATTCATGCTCCTATGAAAACCATGTTGTACAAAGAATTAATCGATCTTCTCATACCACGACCTTGGTGCTTGTTTTAAACCATATAGTGCATTTTTCAATGTACAAACAAGATGTTCCTGCCCCTTTTTAACAAACCCTTCAGGCTGAACTAAATAAATTTCTTCTTTCAACTCACCATTCAGAAATGCAGACTTAACATATAGCTGGTGTAGCCCCCACTTATGTTTTGTTGCTAAAGAAATTAGCATTCTAATGGTGTTTAATTTTGCTACAGGAGCAAAGGTGTCATCGAAATCTATTCCCTCTTGCTGTGAGTAACCCTTTGCTACCAGTCTAGCTTTAAGCTTTTCTATACTCCCATCTGCATTTACTTTAGGTTTATACAACCATTTACATCCTATGGGTGTTTTACCTTTAGTCAGTTCAACTAAATCCCAAGTATGGTTTCTAATAATTGATTCAATTTTCTCATCCATTGTAGCCCTCCATGCATCAGATTGACTTGCTTCTTTATAATTTGTGGGTTCTACAATGTTTAAAATATTTGTCATTAAGGCATAGTCTTTCAATCTGGATGGTAATCGAGTCTTCCTACCTGATCTCCTTGGTAGGGGACTTACCTCAAATCTATCTGCTTCAGACTTATACGGGCTCACATCATTGACTACATCACTTGTTTCTTCTTCTTCTTTTTACTCCTGCTTTTGATCATCTTTGCTATTTTCTTCCATTAATAATGGAATGTGCCAATCATTATCACTGTCATCCTTTCCTTCGTCAACCTGTTCATGAAATATCACATCTCGGCTTGAAAATATCTTATGAGTCACAGGATTAAATAACTTATATGCTTTAAACTCAGTGCCATATCCAACAAAGATACATTTCATGGCTTTAGGATCTAACTTCTTTCTATCCACCTTGGGTATATGGGAAAAATATTTTGACCCAAATACTCTTAAATGACTCACTGCTGGTTTGAATCCAAATAATGCTTCAAAAGGAGTTTTGAAGCCAAGACATTTAGTAGGTCTCCTATTCTTTAAATGGACAGCAGTGTTAATGGCTTCTGCCCAAAAACCATTTGATAAACCCTTACCTTGAAGCATTCTCCTTGCGCACTCCACAAGAGTTATGTTCTTTCGTTCTGCCACTCCATTCTGCTATGGTGTGTGAGGCATTGTAAACTATTGAAAAATCCCATGATATCTGCAGAAATTCATGAACTCTCCCAACCTGTATTCTCCCCCTTGTTCTGAGTGGAGAATTTTTATGCATTTACCTATCTTCTTTTCTACCATAGATTTAAACTCTTTAAAATACTAAAAGGTATGACTCTTTTTACTCAAAAAATATATCCAAGAGAATCTAATGCAATCATCAGTAAACAAAAGGAAATAATATGCACCACCTAATGACCTGGTCTGCATAGGTCCGCATATGTCTGTATGCACCAGCTCTAGAATATCTCTTTCCTTTCTATTAACATGCAAGGAAATTCTTCTCTATGCATTTTCCTTAATGCACATCCATCACAATCCAACTGAACACTATGGAAAACAGGGATTCCATTGACCATACCTTTTCTCTGAAGTAGAATGAGGTCTTTCAAATTAAGATGACCAAATCTCTGGTGCCAAAGGTTTTCGACTGTTGATCCTGTTGCAGCCATGGCTTGCTGTGGCATGCTTTTCACATCTAGTCTGTACAGGCTCCCCACACGTACTCCTGTTGCAACAGTTTCCATCTTGCTATCCTTTATGATACAAAAAATCTTGAAGAATTGAACTTGCATGTCCTGATCAGTTATCATAGATATAGAGATCAATTTTTTCTTAATTCCGGGCACATACAGTACATTCTTGAGATGTCTAATGTCACAACTAGGTAACTTTACCGGAATATCACCATACCCTTCGATCTCATATCCGCTATCATCTCCTAGATAAATTTTTGACCCACATGTAGTTTCTTCAAGAAATTCAAACCATTCCTTCTTACCTGTCATATGTGAGGATGCACCAAAATCTACATACCATATGTCATCCTCATCTCCCTTAGAAGCTGAAAGGGAACAATCAGGTGTAAATAGTTGAAGTTCGTGGCTATGGTCTTCATCTTCCTCAACAAAGTAACTTTTTTTCTTTCTCTGTTTATTCCTCGCTTCATCTATCTGCCTCTTATAACAATCTTTAATCTGATGGCCATTTTTTCCACAGTAAAAACATCTCTTACTGAAAAATTGTTAGCAGACATACCTTTAAATGGTCTCTTTTGAAACGTGTTGGCTCCTCTCTGCTGCTGTTGTTGTTGCTATGGCTGCTTCCCTCTATATTGTTGCCTTTTCGCATCAGAGTAAGATCATTACTTTATAGTTTCAAATTTTGTCGTCACTCTTCTTCTTGTAGCATAATCCCTGTCAATTCTTCAAATGCAAGGGCTTTCTCCCTTCCTGTCAATACTGTGATAAACATCTGATATTCATCTTTCATTC
Source organism: Pinus albicaulis (assembly GCA_034641835.2). Classification (NCBI taxonomy): domain Eukaryota; kingdom Viridiplantae; phylum Streptophyta; class Pinopsida; order Pinales; family Pinaceae; genus Pinus; species Pinus albicaulis. The sequence continues at coordinate 204,313,347 of CM076583.1, forward strand.
CATTCAACGTGATCGTGACCAGATCGGAATCGAACACTTTTTCTCCGATATCTCCCAATCTTTCCTTCAGGTCTTTAACTCTAGCAATGAATCCAGCAGTGGACTCATTTTCCTCCATCTTCATCGCAAACAGCTTGCCTTTGAGTGAAAAGACACGATTTGTATTCTGTGTCTGGTATAGATTCTTGATCATCGTCCAAATCTCAGTGGACAATTTGCCATCTCTAATATGTGGGATAATATTGTCCTTAACAGACATCTTCAGTATGAATTTTTCTTTGTTCTCCCTTTTATCCCAGTCTTGTTCTTGTGCAGATGTTCCTGTTACCAAATTTGGTCTATGCTCATTTCCTATGACAATCGACCACACATTTGCGCTTTCAAGTAATGTATGTATCTTGAATTTCCAATTGGTGAAATTAGATCCATTGAGTTCGCCAGACTCGTGGAGATATGATTCTATACTATTATTCATACTGGACTGATAAACTTTCAGATCTTCCGATGAATAATTCTACCCAACTGAATAATTGGAGGATACGCTAAAAAAAAATCAATACATACCAGATCCTAACCACTGATCTGCCACCAATCCTGGAAAATCCGTAACTTCAATGTGCCACCACTGGGCAAGTCCGATTTTCCACCACCGGGAAAATCCGAAACTTCAATGCACCACCACTGGGCAAGTCTGATTTGCCACCACCGGGAAAATCCGGAACTTCAATGAGCCACCACCTGGCAAGTCTGATCTGCCACCACTGGGAAAATCTGGAACTTCAATGAGCCACCACCGAGCAAGTACGATCTGCCACCACCTGGCAAATCCAGAACTTCAATGCGCCACCACCGGGAAAGTCCAATCTGCCACCACCGAGCAAATCTAGAACTTCAATGTGCTACCACTGGGCAAGTCTGATTTTCCACCACCGGGAAAATTCGGAACTTCAATGTGCCACCACCGGGCAAGTCCAATCTGCCACCACCGGGCAAGTCCGATCTGCAAAAGTTGCAAATCTTTCCAAAGAGAAAGAGGTTGGCACTTTTCCGAGGCTAAAAATCTGCACCCAAATAAAAATCCACGCATCTTCCCAAATCGGCGCGGGTATGGCCTGCACATACCCGCTAATGTCGTATTTCGGCACGCTGGCACGATTATGGCCCTCACAGTCGCGCCAATTGTGCCTCTTGGCACGACTGGAAGTGAAAAAAGTGCACCAACCCTCTCTTCTACTCAGAGATGATCAGTGATCCGAGAGTTATGAGTCAGGAGTTGCTGCAGTCCACCTGCTCCTACGAGCACGAAGCTCCTGTGAGCACAAGGCTCTTGTGTACACCTCAGCTAGTAAGGCTCTATAGCCAATAAAGCTCTAAAAAAAAATCAGGCTCCCCCTACTTTGTGCTCTGATACCAAGAAAAAAAAAAAAAAAACACACACACTGAATTGAAAAAGAAGGATTTGCAGCTCATAGCTGAGTACTGCACCTGGAGACTGCAGTCAAATAGAGAGATCACTCTACATTCATTAATTAGAAAGATACATCTAGAAGTACATAGCAAAGAAGTAGGAGGTTGTAACCAGACTCCTATATTCTAGGAACTAATCCTAAACTAAGGAGGTACGTTAAAACAATGTAACCATTTCTCCATTAATATACAAATAATATTAATTATTTCCAATTGAATTTTAAATTACTAAAGAAAATTGGGACCTAATTTCCATATACTTCACAATTAAATCGGATAAATTCCTAGCCTGTGCCTCCTTTTAGAGGTTCGAGGTCGCAAATGGAAGTGGAATTAGACCGTGCACCAGCAAGAAAAAATCACATTGAAGATTTTTATATTAAATTGGGAGATTAGTTAATAAAAAAAAAAAATCTGCCAAACCGTTTAACTAACCTGCAAAAATGAACAGACGGATCAGCACTATTAAATTGACATATTACTGCGTTACCCTTAACCGTAACAAGATTAAAAGAAAAACAATTTGCTTAAGTTAGATGTAACTTTGATGAGGTTAAATGAAATATTTAGTTTAAACAATTTGTTTTATTTTTAACCCCGTTACGGTTAAATATTCGTGCAAATGCACAGATATGTCAGTTTCATGGTATTGATATATTCTTTATTGAATATTAGTAAAGCATCTATTTTAGTGTTAGGTAAAAGATTTGTACTTCAAAATATTTGATCTTTCCTTAAAACTATTTTAGTAAAATTTAAATTAAAATTAAGAAAACTAAATAATTTAATTTCATTTTAATTTCATTAATTAATTATATATATATCTATATATATATATATATATATAATGCTATCAAACCTATATCATCTCTGCTATGTTTTCCTAAATATATATTTTTAATCCTTTTTATAAAAAAAAATGCCATCAAACCTATATCATCTCATGTTATGTTTTTTTTTTAATTCCTAAAATCTTCTCCTTCAAATTTATATCCACCATTTTTTGCATTATTTCAATTTTATTTTATGAAATGAGAATAAGTTAAAACTAAAATAAAATTAGTTTTATTTTAATTTATTTAATTTAATTAAAAAAATGCAAAAATATGATTTTATTTAACTATAATATATATATATATATATATATATATATATATATATATATATATTCAAAATTCAAAACAAAGCTTTAAATTTATTATAAAGGAAAATCAATTTGAAACCATTATTAATTTTAAATTAAAATAATTAAAAAAAATTTAATATTATATTATTAAAATATAAATTGTATAATTTTTTTCATTTCTATTAATTCTTATTACTTTATGTGATATTATTGTATGTGGGAGATAATAAATTGAGAGAACAAATTGCTAACATATATAAGTTATAAATTAGTAAGATGATAGAAATATTAGAGACACAAAAGAGCCTTCCAGTGTTGTGCAAAAATTCAAAAGTAATCTTAAATCAAGTGTTCATCTTACACATATTTAAATTGGAGAAAACTTCACTCCATTAAAAAAACCATTAAAATTATAATTGGGTGCAAACTATTTTCTTTTCTTATTTTTGAAATTATATTTTCCAACAGAAATTCAAAAGCATCACATATCATATATCTAGCCGATCTTACAAATCAGTGAAAAAATTGAAAAAAATCCTTATTATGACAATGCAATATAGGAAAAATACAATTCCCAAAACACAAATGTACACCACTAATAATTTTCTAAAAAATGAATCATATTTACATTAAATAACTAGGTAAAAGTATTGCACATAAACGACATAAATGAAACTCCACAATCCCCAAAACCCAAATGTACATCACTACTAATTCTCTAAAAAATGAATACCCAAATGTACACACTACTAATTCTCTAAAGTGAATCATATTTACATTAAATCACTATGTAAAATTATTGCACATAAATTACAAAAACCAAACTCCACAATCCCCAATACCCAAATGTACACCACTACTAATACTATGAAGAATGAATAGTATTTACATTAAATAGCTAGGCAAAATTATTGCACATAAACGGCAGGGAACTCACAATCCCAATAACCCAAATGTACACCACTACTAAATCTCTAAAAAATGAATCATATTTACATTAAATCATTAGGTAAAATGATTGCACATAAATTTCACAACGAGTAGTCTATAATAAGACTTTTTGAAGGAGTTTACGGTAGTTTTTTTCCGGTCTAATGTGTCCTACAAATTCCTACGGAAATTATTGAAAATAGAAGTTTGATGGATAAACTACTGTCAGAAGTGCCTAGAGGTTTTTGAGGGTGTTGAATTCATATATACAATAAATTTCCAATTTAGATAGTAGAAATCACGATTTCACCTCAATTTTTTTCTTTGGATTAGGTACACGAAACTCCAAAAAGTCGCACTAAAGACAACTCCATTTCACAATCCCCAAAACCCAAATGTACACCACAACTAATTCTCTAAAGAATGAATACCTAATTTTACCTATTCTATCCAACAAGATTGTTATAAAAAAAAAAAATCAATACTGCTAACACAAATGCATATTCAACCGTAATAACCCTTGAATACCATAAAAAAAACATAAATATAAAGCTTTTAGAATACCCACAACTTTATGCCAAAACTACAAAACCTAGTTTTACCTATCATTATCCAACAAAATTGTTAAACAAAAAAATCAATACGGCTAACACAAATGCATATTCAACCATTGTCTTTAACTCCTGAGTGCCATAAAAAAAACATAAATATAAAGCTTTTAGAATACCTCATGTAGGTATTCGGGAATGCCTATTAGATACCAATTGTAGGTAGGTGAAAATGCAGTTGTACTTCGAATCTCCGTGAATGGATGGTAAAAAAAAAGTTGTAGAGGAGAAACTATGGGCACATGATTTGTACGGAAATGAGAATAATTACTACAACTCTACAACAAATATAAAAGGAGTTAAAAGAAGAAATGAAGTGAAAGCAAGAGTAATATGGAGAATTAGTGCAAACATCAATACGAAAATCAACTTTAATCTTTCTCCTTAAATAAGTTATATTCCACATAAATACCATGGGTCAATACTATTGATTTTCAATACTATGTGTAATTTTTATTTGTATTATTATTTTATTTTTATAGTTTTTTTTTTTTTTTTTAAATTTAGTGACTTAAAATGTTTATATTAAATTACATTTAACCATATTTTTATTTTATAATTTTTATTTTGATGGAATCAACATGTTTACATAACAGATAAATACCATCGATCAATATTATGGATTTTCAATACCATGTGTTATTTCTATTTTTATTTTTATATAGAGTTATTTTTTATTTTTATTTTAAATTTTGGTGACTTAAAATGTTTATATTAAATTACATTTAACCATATTTTAATTAAATCAAAATATTTACACAATATAATAAAATAACACATTTATTTTATATTAATCTAAAATACGTCTAGAAACAATAATAACATAATAAAATAATAGATTTATTTTATATTAATCTAAAATACCTCTCGAAACAATAATAGTCAGCCACCTAACCACTTAATATATATGTATTTTAATTTATTAATTATTTTAAATAACATGATGAATTCTGGACCAAGAAAAACGTGCTTCACCTGTACTTTTTCCGTCATTTTCAGTTAATCTGAAAGATAATTGATAAGAAACTGTAATTAACGTTTTTACTACGAGAGTTTGAACATTGTTTACCCTGGTGACAATTGTTTAGTTCCCCGGTGCCGTGTCTATGTAGGTATGTGTTGGGTATATTTTATTTATTTATAATTTTTTAGTTTTTTTTAAAGGATATAATATATATAATCATGTGTAGTTTAATTTATAGGTGAATGGTTTTTTCATTTGAAAATACAATTTGAAGTAATTGTTGTTTAAAATACATTTTTGAATGTATAAATGAATTTACAGTTTTGGGTTGGCAATTGAATTTTAAAGATTAAACAACTTAAACTCAATTTTTTAAAAATACATGTTTTGGTTAAAATTAACCAGAAAAATGTCATATAAAAAAGTGAGTTCATTTATTAATTTGACTATATAATATAATTTTGTTTAATAAATAGAAAACAATTTATTATTATGTTTAAAATCTTTTGGTGAAAATCACATCAAAGTATTTTCACCTAAAAAATTTATACACAATTTATGAATTACAGAAACCAAATTTCTAATTTATTAATATCTTATTAAGTTTTATTTTTTTAAAGTAATATGTTTATTTGTTGTGATCTAATAGTTAACATCCCTAGAATAAAGTACACCTTGATAGATCAGTAAAGATGATTTGATTTTTAGTTTTAATAAATAATAAATTATTAATATATCTAACTTAGAAACTATGAATGGAAATTTTACCATAAATTTTAAAAATTTGTTAGTATATATAACTTATAAATTGTCAAATACACTTTTGATATTAGAATAATAACTAGAAAGTTCATTGTAACTATATATATATATAATTTTATTTATGTTAATAGTAGTTGTGTTTTCTATTATATCATGGAAACAACTTTATCTTACCCATATTTGAAGAGGAGGAAAAAAATTTTCCTACGTTTTATCTATATTTTGAGTTTTATAATATATTTATTTATTGAATAAAGTACTTTTTTTTTCTTTTTTTAATTTGACATAAATTAATTTAATTATTAATAATTATATTTATTTTGGAGCAAAGTATCCGCAATTTTAATTTATTATTAGTAATAATAAATAAATAATAAAGATTTAACTTTACAATTTATTTTTAGTGTTTATTTTAAAATTGAGTCATTTTCTTTTTATTTTTCAATTTAATTTAAAAAATGGTGTTAAATTAAATTAAATTATATTATATTTAAAATATTTTTATTATGAAATGAGTTATGGTTTTTTGGGTATGTGGTATTGATAAACCATGATATTCACCTATGGTGTTGTAACAAAGAATATTTAAAAGTGGGAGTGAATCTTCATAGTAAAGTGTGAGTGAATTTCTATCCTTTAAAATCTTGTTACATGTTTTCTTAAAATGTATATATATTTAACTCATATATTAATTATTTTTTATAATCAATAATAAACTTAGATCCATCTTAACTTCAGATCAACCAAGTTCCCATAGGGATCAAATCTCTTTTCATTGAGATTTGATCCTATCAACGCTTGACAAATGCAAAGTTAAGATGGATATAGGATGGTGCGATTATTTTTATTTTTAGTTTTCCCAATTTAAAAAGTTTATATTATTTGAATTCAACCTTCTGTGATTCATATTGTGATTCATATTGTTTAGTAGATCTTTGAGGTTAATTACATTAAATATTTTGGGTCAATGCTTAACGATAAAAAAAAAAAAAACAATTTTTGTAAAGTTTAATTAGTAAATATTTGACCAAATAAACTTTATAATGTCTAAAAATTATTAATGAGTAGTTGTTTAAATTGTTTAAATAATTAGTGAAACAAAATATTAAAATGATTATATATTAATGGAATAATCTAGGAGTAAAATTTACATAAATATAATAGTATAAGGTTAAGGACTTAGTGGAGGCAATGAAGAAATAAAATGATTAAATAGATGATTAAATTGACTAATTAACTAATTAGGAATTAAAAACATAAAACTCGTAACACTCTTAGTAAATATTTTGTTTTACCTCAAATGATTTGGTAAAACTATGGGCCATGTGAAAGGCCAGAAATGGATGATAAATGTTGTTTTATTTTCATAAATAATATTATTTATGGTCAACCAGAAGAAAATTATTCCTCTATGTGGAGATAAATAATCTTAGTTGGGACAAAGGAGAAAAGTACCTGGATGGAGGAGGTACAAGAGAGGAAATAAATTTGTAAGATTTGAACCTCACACATGACATTGTTGGGGTAGGCAAGATTGAACCTCACACATGGAGTTGTTGAGGTAAGAAATATGATTCTAGTAAAGGACTCTTGAGCTGGTTGACTAGTGGAATCCTAAACATAAGCTTGATGCTCAGTTGAATTTCAGACTAAGCCTAGTTGAGATCAGGAAAACGTCTTCCAAGAACCTGTAAAGGTAACTGCTCAAAAAATTATGGGGGAGAATTGGGCGTGGGGACATTTGCGGGGGAGAATTGGGTGTGGGGATAATTGGGTGTGGGGATAATTGGATGTAATTACTGTTAACGCCAGAAAATCGTACAAGAGAAAGACATTAGAAAAATGTCAAGCAAAATGTACAAATGAAGATTTTCAAAGAAGAAATACATTAGGAAAGACAAAATTTAAATATTCCTAAGGTTCAGTTAGAAAATTGGTGGACAATGCACCAGCAACAAAGGGTTTTTGGGCACATCGTGCCTATTCCTTCGATAGCAGTGCAGTCCTAGGGAGGGAAAAAATTCACAATCTAGGACCACTTGACACACTTGGAAAAGATGATTCTTTATCCAGTACTGTCAAGGAAAACCAAATTCGAGCCACCTTGAGTAGGCATGCACCCCACATTGGAATCTATTCCCCACTCTTGGGTCATTATCAATCTTGGGCCAAGAGAGGGAGGAGAAGTTAAAAAAAATTCTATATAAACTGGCCATGGGAAGAGAAAAAGGAGACACAGTGTTATGTTGGCCAAATTTCTCCATAGAAAACCAGCTTGCAAGTGTAACAACAGAGGGACAAGAGGGACTCACATGTTTTCCATCCAACATCTCAGTCTAAGAGAGAGCTTCACCATATGATATAAATCACCATTCTTTTGTGAGAGGGAGGAGTTACTTGTAAGGAACTTAAGGAAAGGATCCACCCTTGTTCTAGATATTTGAGCTCCATAGCTCAAAGGACCCACTTCAACATAGTTTAGCATTGTATATTTTTCACCACCGACACCTGATAAAGGGAGAATTATCCATATGTCTTATTGGGTTGCTTTCTCCATATGAGCATTTGTATATTTTGTATTTTTTGTTTTAATTCATAGTGTTGTATGCTTAGCTTACCATTTGAGTTATGTTTGCATTGTTTATGTTGTTCGCTAATAGTAACATCATTTTCTCTGTGTTCTTATGTAGATATCAACCAGGTGCAGAAAACCACCACAGGAATGGCGACCCTACTGTATTCCTCTTCTTAAGTTAATGGTTTTATTTTGAAGGTGATTATCTCTGCTCAATATGCTGCAAACCATGCTTTCATTCTCTATGAATTTCTCATCACATTCATTGACTGTTCTAAAAAATAAAGAGTGAAAGATTTTTTTTTGTATTCTGTGCAGCAACGCATGTTACTATTTGACAGACACGCACTCTGCGCTTGTGGGAATACAACCCACACGAAAGACCGGCAAGCTAAAATTTTCTATATTTTGTCCATTTGTAAGGTGATTAACAACCCCTCATAAGTTTCAATTACTGTTGTTTTGCATTTTACTACTATTAGGATAGTTAATTGCTGCACTGAGCCTCAAATTAGCATAGCAATCAGTGGTTTTTATTTTTAGTTTATATTTTCAAAATTACACATAACTTAAATAGGAGAAAATAAAGTGGCCCTAATCAACACATGCTTTCCGAAAAAGTTATTTTCTTATAGAAATACATAACACATAGTTTAATTAGTCAAAAAAGTAAGTTGCCCATAAATCCATGCATATTTTACTAGTTAAGTTATTTCCATTTTTCCCTTAGATTCGTGACTAGGATCAAAGTGTTGATAGTGAAAGAAAGTGATCTCTTATACCTTTTCACCTCTTGGTGAGCCTTGACAAGCATATGAAATCTTTCCTGAGACAGTTTAGACTACCATCTCCCTATAGTGCAACACAATTTGATTAGGTGAATTGTAAGCAGCCCCTAATCTGCATATCATTTTAAGTTTTCGCAAGGAACAATCACACACAGTGTAATTAGAAGAGGAATATAAAGGATCATCGCATATCCAAATCTCATCACACTCTTGATTGTTCACTCAAAAACACAAACGAAACATTGGTAAATTCTGAAACAAAAGGTACCCACTGTTTTGGGGCCTTTGTTATTATCTTATGTTTTCTTCACAAAATCACACCCTAAAGAAAATTGAGACTCATTAAAAATAACAATAATCTGAACTCACTAAAATCTCCCCACAGGGGTCACAAGAGAAAATTATAGTTCAGGTTAGGAACATCAGGGGTAGGCATCCAATAAGACATCATGGTCATAATATATTTTGAAACATATATGTTGACATTTTAGGGAGCTTCAAATTTGTCTATTCGCCCACGAAAAAATACCTGATAACTACAGAGACCCATTTCAGAGGAGGTTAGGTTGAGGTCCAGTGCGTGAGGTACTCTTTGGGGCTACTTGACCCATCTAGTGCTCGGTACTGGTAACCAATTACCAAGAGGCTCAAGACTCAAATGCTCACGTGCGACGACGCTAATTTAGTGGCCAAAACTAGGGCATCCTTTCCCTATAGGTGACGGTGCAGGAAAAAATCGATCCTCATACCATTACCTTCAAATTACTCGATTTTTGGCTTATGTGATCCATCAATAAATTAGGAAGAAATCTTTCGGTAAAAATCACATTATCATGAACAAAGTCGACGCGTTTCGAACCAACCAGTGTGGTTCATCATCAGGACTAGGTGAGAGATCAGATCAGTCGTTAAGTTTAAATAGATGTAGGAGAGGAAAGAAAACCGTTAAAATCAACTAGTTTGACTATAAAACGGTTAGTTCAATAATTAAAAAAATAAAAAACGGCTAGTTTGAATATTTAAATTAAAAGTCAAATTAAATTTTTTTTTATAAATAAAAATAAATTTCAATTTTATAGTTTAATTATTTAATTTTATTTTATTTATTATTATTATTTTTAATTTATATTTATTTATTATTTTTTAATTGATTATTATACATTATTTTATTGTAAATCTTTAAAAATAAAATGAATAAACAATTAAATAATTAAATAATAATAATAATAAATATAAAACTAGAAATAAAACAGTTCCTTAATTTACAAATTTAATTACAAATTGAAACCGCTAGTTTGAATATTCAAAATAATAGCAAATTTTATTTTTATTAATATCGTTAATCGAATTTTCAAAAACAAATATTATTTAATTAAAATTATTGTATTAAAATTCTATCTTAAAAAATTAAAAATAAATAAAAGAATAATATTATTATATTGAAATTCTATCTTAAAAATAAAAAATATAAAAGAATAAAGTTAATTGATTATTCAAAATTTAAATATTATATTATTATAATTATATAATCAATATATATAAATATATATATATAGATAAAGAAAAAAATTTAAAAAATAATAATAATAAAAAAAAATAAAAAAAAAAAAAAAAAAAAATTTAAAAATAAAAAGTAAAAATTAAAAATTAAAAATTAAAAAAAGAGAAGAGGATTAAGAATATAAGGCAGGGATCCAACACCTTCTTATATTCCAACCGTCATCTCTATTGAGATTTATGGGCCTTTTTTCAATTTCAAGGGCCTCTCTTAACTTACGATGATGAAAATGATCAATTCTGGCTAAGACCTTAGCCTCTTCGATACATATATGATGGTTAGTTTTTTCCACATGTTCAGCTAGGGCAGAGGTGCGGGACCTGCCATGTCTAAGGTCAGCTGCATGTTCACAAATCCTTTGGTTAATGGACCTACCCGTTTCACCAATGTAAGGTGTCCCACATGAACAAGGAATAAGATAGACCCCTTTTTTTATCCTTAGGGTTCACAGGATCTTTAACTGAGTTAAGAGAGCTACGAATCGTGTTAAGGGGTTTGAAGGAAGAGGAAACCTTATGCTTCCTAAGGATTCTAGCAATCCTATCAGTGGTACCCTGAATGAAAGGAAGCCTAACATTGCAGGACCATTGATCAGGATTTTTATTTTTAACCAAGGAACCTCTTTCAGCTTTAAGAAAAGCTTTAAGTCCTTGTGACTTACTATAGCTTTGGTTGGTGCAGAGCAGAGGAAAGAGCCTTGGACTCAAAGTCTTCCATAAAGAGATTAGCAACAACCGGAGAAAGGGGAGAACCCATAGCAACACCACAGGTTTGCTCATAAAACTCACCTTCAAAGCTAAAGAAAGTAGAAGTTAAGCAAATCTCAACTAAAAAGGCTGTGTCAGGATCAGTTATCCGATTAATGACTTCAATGGCCTCCTTAATAGGGATATTGGTAAAAAGAGAGACAACATCAAAACTAACAAACCTATCTTCAGGCCCCAAATTTACACCTTTTAACTCATTAACAAAAGAAGCAGAATCTTTGACAAAGGAATCGGTACGACCTACAAGAGGTTTAAGCTTAGAGGCTAAATACCTAGCAAGAAGATAAGAAGGACCCCCAATGGTATTAACAATGGGTCGAAGAGGAGCACCATCCTTATGGATTTTGGGAAGACCATAGATTCTTGGAGTAAGGGGGTTGCTTTCAATCAACTTCTTACTTAGAGAACCCACAGAGCTGCTTGACTTGATAGCCTCAGCTACAGCTCTTGAAACCTTTTTCAAGGGATTCTTAGAAAGTTTTTTGTAGCTCCCACTATTCTCTAAATGGTCTAACATTTTCTTCCTATAATCATCTTTATTAAGAATAACAGCAGCACCTCCTTTGTCCGCTTTAAGAACAACAATTTCCTTATTATTATTTAAGGATTTTAAGGCCTCAAATTCAGACTTACTGAGGTTACTCTTAGGGGGCTTGGCCTTCCTTAAAATGACTGCACAATCTTGCCTTATAATGTCCTTAGAGGAATCCGGTAAGTCCCTGATACCAAATTCAATATCGCAAATAATATCATGAACCGGAATTTTCCTAGGACTTAAAGCTTTTCTTAAAAAGGCTGAAAAGAGGTTCCTTGGTTAAAAATAAAAATCTACGATCAATGGTCTTGTGATATTGGGCTTCCTTTCATTCGGTACCAGTGGATTGCTAGAATCCTTAGGAAGCATAAGGTTTCCTCTTCCGTCAAACCCCTTAACACGGATTCGCAGCTCTCTTAACTCGAGTTAAAGATCACGCGAACCCTAAGGATAAAGGGTCTATCTTATTCCTTGTTTTCCCCATGATTAGTGATATAATATATATATATACGTGGTGCAATCATCACCTTCTTTTTTTGTTGGGACACCTTACATTGGTGGCTTGGTAGGTCCATTAACCGAAGGTTTTTGTGAACATGCAGTGACCTTAGACATGGCGAGGTCCCTTTCTCTGCCCTAGCTGAACATGTGGAAAAAACTAACCATCATATATGTATCGAAGAGGCTAAGGTCTTAGCTAGAATTGATCATTTTCATCATCGTAAGTTAAGAGAAGCCCTTGAAATTGAAAAAAGGCCCATAAATCTCAATAGAGATGACGGTTGGAATATAAGCAGGTGTTGGATCCCTGCCTTATATTCTTAATCCTCTTCTCTTTTTTTAATTTTTAATTTTTAATTTTTACTTTTTATTTTTAAATTTTTTTATTTTTTATTTTTTATTTTTTTTTTTATTATTATTATTTTTTAAATATTTTTCTTTATCTATATATATATATTTATATATATTGATTATATAATTATAATAATATAATATTTAAATTTTGAATAATCAATTAACTTTATTCTTTTATATTTTTTATTTTTTAAGATAGAATTTCAATATAATAATATTATTCTTTTATTTATTTTTAATTTTTTAAGATAGAATTTTAATACAATAATTTTAATTAAATAATATTTGTTTTTGATAATTCGATTAACGATATTAATAAAAATAAAATTTGCTATTATTTTGAATATTCAAACTAGCGGTTTCAATTTGTAATTAAATTTGTAAATTAAGGGAACTGTTTTATTTCTAGTTTTATATTTATTATTATTATTATTTAATTATTTAATTGTTTATTCATTTTATTTTTAAAGATTTACAATAAAATAATGTATAACAATCAATTAAAAAATAATAAATAAATAAATAAATATAAATTAAAAATAATAATAATAATAATAATAATAAATAAAATTAAATTAAATAATTAAACTATAAAATTGAAATTTATTTTTATTTATAAAAAAAAATTTTAATTTGACTTTTAATTTAAATATTCAAACTAGCCGTTTTTTATTTTTTTTAATTATTCTCCTAACTAGTTTTATAGTCAAACTAGTTGATTTTAACGGTTTTCTTTCCTCTCCTACATCTATTTAAACTTCCTGATGCGATCTCTCACCTAGTCCAGATGATGAACCACCTTTGGTTGATTGAAGCAGGCGGAAACTTTGTTCATGATAATGTGATTTTCATAGAAGATTTCTTCTGGCTCGTACCTTCGTCGATTCTTCAACTGTGGAATCTATCGCTAGTTCTTTCAGGATGTTGGCCCCAGTACCCATCGAAATTTATCTTCGCAAGGCCCAGTTACAATCAGAGTGTGAGTACGATTAGTTCTATAAATTATTTTTGGTATCATACGCAAAACAAACAAAAATCTCATTTTTTTCTTGCTTGATCACATAGCATAAAGTTAAAGAGAAAAATTACCTTTTCATTTTTCGCTTTTTTTATGCATGTGATTATGTGATGTGATAGAATAATACTTCCTCAAATACCAACAAGATTACAGTAATCGACATCATAGGTGACCCAACGAGACCCCGTGGATCTAGGTGTTTCATAAACCTCCCCCCATTAGATGGAGGAGTGTCAGGGCTCCTTCCATTCAGGCGTAGAGGATGTCACACTTCCGCCATTATCAGATCATCCTTTATCGGGGTGTATTTGATTGGAACCCCCCAAAGGTCACCAATCATCACACCAGTGGATACCCCTCCAACATCACAACACTTAACTCCTCCTACGACCCCTCAAGGTTAAATGATCACTACCCCTCCAGGGAATCAACAAATCACTGCGTCACGAAGGCTTACGAAATATTTCCAGGGGATCCTCTCCAAGGCCACCACTGCACATACCCATACACCATTATAATACAATGGGGTTCAATACATAGTTACCTTCTTAGCATCGCTAAATCTTCCAGACCTAACAAAGTTAACAAATTACCTCGTTGCGCATGGCCTTACTTGGCCCCCCATGCCCACGAAGCTCCCTTTTGATATCCCAAAATTTGAAGGGAAGCAAGCGGAAGACCCGGAATCACATAATTACATTCCACCTGTGGTGTTCATCGAATATTATCATTGATGATACCATTTGACTTAGTCTATTTCAATGCACCCTCAGAGGGCTTGTGGCGAAATGGTATGTCGATCAGCCATTTGTGGCACATGGAACCTTTAGCTCCCTCACTACTGGGTTCCTTACATTCTTCCAGCTTCGAATTCACCATGACTTGGGAATGTAACTTCTTACTCATTTCAGACAAACACCCGTCGTTCATATATCAGACCATCTCCATAAATGGCATAGATGTTGCAACTTGCGCAAAGCCAAACTTGACCATCAAGTCCTCTTGGACTTATTCTTGAAATATCTCGCTGCAGAGATTTCAAAAGATGTGGTAATGTAAAAACCTTGCTCATAGGAAGATGCCATCAATAAATCTCAGAAACTTGAGCTCATTTACACCCAATATGGATATATTTACAATGTCCCTCCAAATGCCTCGTGTCTGCAAACTTATAGAGAGTTACCAAGATTTTCAAATATGGTTGACGGTTTGATAGGGTCCTTAGCCCAAAATAAACCAAAAAAACAACTATTAGTACCCAGGATACTCTTATGATACTATGCAAAATGTATCGCAACCCAGGTAACATCATAGTAAGTCTGCACCTCTATAGAACATGAAAAATAGCTTTATGCCATACCGTCAATAGCAAGGAGGTCCATATCCTTTCTCGCGGGGGAACAAGTACTCGAATAGAAACGCTGATACAAGAGAGTCACCTCAACACTCATACAATAATCAGGGACAAGGGAGCCAATACTCCCTTTTCCCCACACATAAGATACCACCGATGCAAAACAATGCATCGATGAATCTAGTGCAACCTTCCCAGGCTCAGCAGCGACAATCTTATGACCAAGAGAATAACAACATTCCTCCAAATGGTGCAAAATAGAATCCAAATAACAAACCAAAGGGACATTCTGGACAAGGGGAAGTAATAAAAAATGCCCCCCACGATCTCAGGCTCGGGGCAACCCCAACCGAATTCAAAACCAAGATCCAAGTATTAACACCCAAAGGAGAAACAAGAGACCTAGTATACAAACAAACCACTCTTGTGCCATATGTGGTGAATATGATCATTACGCCCACCACTTTCCCGAACTCCCTGAGTTGAAGAAACTTTAGGGTAACCGAGGACAAGGGGGACAAAGCCAGCAGCCTGCACTAATGTAGGAACCTTTCCCCCACCAAGGAGTGGTTAACACCCAACAACAACAACCACCCCAAAATGATACTGTAGGAAACATCCATGAGATATACATGTCTGGAGAATAAATTTTCTTCCAAACACAGAATAGGAACTACGACGCACCTCTAGAAACCAACCCTTTAGGTATAAGTAAGAGCGCACCTATCACATCATTAACCATCTCCAAAATACCTATGGATCCCATACCAAAAAAAGTCAAAGGACCAACAAGGCACGTAGGAAATCATTTTGAAGCTGATCATAGCTATATTACAATGGATGAATTGGCTCAATCTCCAGCAGCCATGTCAGCATTGGAAGTCCTACAATCATGGCCAAAACAATGGAAAACCTTAGTTTCCCCTTTAGGTACAATAGACCCTTCAGATTCTAGCCTAATGGTTTTCAACCTAGATAAGGCAGGCCCTAGGCTTCCTTCTCTAGTTGCTTTCTAGGTACCAGTTTTAGTTCATAATATCACCATCCACTAGTGCATTGTGGATGAAGGAGCATCCACGTGCATCGTGTCCAAAAAAAATTGGAAAAATTTAGTATCACCTGAATTGAAACCATTCGACGTAATTCTCAGAGAGTACGACAGACACCGATCAACCCCCATAGGTCTTTACCAAAATGTACCATTGAATCTTTCCAGAAAAATATTCCTCATAGACATTGAGGTCTTAGACGCATAATTATACTACAATATCCTCCTCAAGCAGAGCTACATGTACGCTATGACCATCGTCACATCCTCTGTTTTTACGGTGATGATGTTCCTTCATGAAGACTGAATCATCACCATTGACCAGCTCACATACTACAAAAAGAAACCTGTGATCGCTTTAGATGTTGTACTAACATATGTAGATACAACCATGGAACCACTCACAAGGTATACAAAATTTGTCCCAGGGGAATTAAAACCATCTTCTGTCCTGAGAACATACCTAGGAGACCCCCCTATCATAGCAGGGGAAGCCCCGACAAGTACGGAGGTAGTGGTGTGCATTATGACCTCATCAAACACCGAAACTAGCCTGGAACCAGAAACCAGTAGCACGGATGTTGGCACCATGGGTTAAACATTCCTACCTTATGCTATCTCCCAAACCCCATTTTTATATCCCCCACCTAGTTTTGTTTTGAGATAAGTCATGACAAATATTACATTTCCAAATATGGCTTTTGCAATACCAGTCTCGTATTTGGCTCCTCCAATCCTTTTAGGAATCCTAGGTATTACCTTTGCAGGCATAACTCTTATTAACCCCCAAGAGGCCATAATAGCCAAAGAAGCCCCTGTAATGACATTGACTAGTACTATCGCAAGGGATACAAGAAAGGGAAAAAGGTCAACACCCATAGGATTTATAGGGCACTACAACCTTGTGCATTGTGCAATATCGTAGGCCATCCTACTAACATTTTCTTGGAATTATATGAGCTAAAGTCTCTTCTACATACTGAAATAAATGTCGCAACCTCAACCACTCGTAAAAAGGAAAATGTCACGAATACTCAAGGGAAAGAATTACTCATGAACCAAGCATGTGCCATCTGCGACGAATACAGTAATTACACCTACCATTTCCCATAGATGCCTTGATATAGGGATGCATTACAAGCCCTAGAACAATTCAATCAAGAGGACCTCTATACAGCTTCCATGCAAATAGAAGAGGACAGGTCCAAAACCATCTTGTACGTATGAGAATATCCTGCATCATGCTCGTACTCTTCAAACCCAACGACTTAAAGGAGGAAAACTGAGGCTACACCACATGTCCTAGTTTGTGCATTGTGCGATGAACCTGATCACTTGATCATGCAATGCCTCGAATTAAGGGCTTTCAACCATTTGTACCCAATCCCACACATTTCCCAAAGAAAATTATCTCGACACATAAGACACACATGTCAGATCTGTCAAAGAAACCATCATGTGCACCATTCTCCTCACATCCACCGCCTTCAATATATGTTAGATTTCATGTGACGCTTCATCACTGAAAACCCTGACTTAGCATACTCGAACACAAAATCCTGGGACAACACTAGAACTGAAAGGACTGAAGCAACGAGTACCATATTATATATGTCAAAAGAGAGATGGTCACTAAAATGATAACCTCTCCCCCATAACCATCCTTAGGCTCAAGTCCAGCTTTGTGCATTATGCGACAAACGTGATCATTTGATCGTGCAATGTCCAACTTTGGAGTTGTTTCAAATATGGTACCAGGTCAATCCAATGTAGTTCAGAGGGTTACGAACCGATCAATATTATTGTTAGATATGTTAGGATAACCACCATCTTCATCACTATCCCTACGTTCCCTGATACTGTTTAGCATTATATTCTCTATGCTTGGCCATATCGAATCTCGCCGACTTGGACAGATCGGATTCAGAGTCTATAGAAATTTCCACAACCCAAGAGAATGAAGCGACTAGGTCCATCCTCTGTATCTGAAGTGAGGCATCAACCAAAAGGGAAGCATACCACCCCAAAACCCTCTCCATGCCCAGTGCATCCTGCGTATTTTGTGACAAACATTACTATTTCATCACTCAGTTCCCAGATTTAGTATCATTCTGAAAATGGTACCCAATCACCCCAGTGGTCCAAGTGTTATTGGAACGCAAAAGAGATACAATATTATCTAATTTGCCAAGATAACCACCATGCTTGGCCTTGCCCCTACGTCCCCTAATTTTGACTAATGCTAGACGTCATGCTCATTCATCACTAATAATATGGACATAATCAGTTTTGAGTTTCCACAACATAGGCAGTCAGTAGCAATGAGGTCTTCTCCCCATTGTTACCAACCACCTAGAGATGTGAAAGCGTCCCCTCTCCCTAGAAAGGTAAAAATCCAATCAAACATCTCATGTGCCCTATGTGATAAAATCGACCACATGGTCAATCAATGTCGGGAGCTTAATAAGTTCACTGATAGTCTTCGCATGGTCACACCCATACCTTACATTCATCTCTCTAATCAAGAGAAGATCATGCATTGTTATTTCCGCATTTTCTTGCAATTTCACCATACAGTTGATTGTCAATACCTTTCAAGGTTAAGATAAACTAGAGCAGCGTTAGAAAAAAAAATTCCAAGGGAGCCAAATCACACAAAATCGAAGACTAGGAGATGGCGGAAACACAAAAATCACACTCTCATAACCATCCCCAATCATCATTGTTTAACATCATGAGTAGTACCAGATCTCATACCATCTACTGAGTGAGCACTTTTACTCCGTGCAACATCTGCACAAGCCATAACCATCAAACAGAGGCATGCCCTATGTTTCAAATACTTTGACACCTCTGAATTCGACAAAATATTCAAACAACGGAAGATACATGTACCCCTCGTACATCGCTAAGAGAGCGTGAACCTCCTCTGGCTAAAAAAAAAAAAAATCAAGGAAATTCTTCCGCCATCTAATGATGATGACACACAACACCATATATGATTCATCTCATCATTTGCGGGAACCATGAATCTTGATGTTTGCTCATCATTTCTTAGTGTCGAGACTGTTGCAACTACCACAACAGTAGTAGTACCTTCGATAGTGCAGACCCACCTCATCTGTGCCTTGTCAACCTTGTTATTTTCAGTCAGTTCTGCCTATCACCAATGATCAAATGTTCTCTTGCAAGGTTTTTTTTAGGGTATCAAATCAAATTTGTATGGTTTCAGTAGGTCTCCAAATAAAAATTTGGTCACTGGCTAGTGTGTCTAGGTCTATTATTGCTCCTTTCCAAATATTCATGTGTTGGTCATTGCCATCTTTCAGTTGGATGAGTCATCATTTAAAAGTCACCATTTTCCTCTCAGTCATACCATCATGGTCCTCATTCAGCTCAGTGTCAGCATTAGGTCATTAGGGTTTAAGTCACCAAAATATATCATTTCATTAATAAATCCGACAAATGAAGGAGTAGTAATAGGGAAATTTCTCATAAAGTTTTTTTTGAAATGTTATTTTATTTCAAATATGATGTAATGTTTTCTAATGTTCCAAAGTTGCAAAGGTTTCAAAGACAAAAGTGAAAAGCACATGGTGGGCCACCACACCACTATGAAGAAAAATATTTCCACAACCTATAAAAGACAATGAAAATCATTGCTCTCACTCATTTCATTGACATAGAGCACTCACTCTCAAAAAAATACTATCTCAATACATTCATCACCAAAGGAGACTCTAAATAAGTGATTGGCACCCTCTCCAGGAAGCTATGGTGCATTTTCAGGCAACCACGCTACGTTTTTGCCAATACGTTGTGTTTTCACTCCCACAAGCAAAAAAAAATATTTCCAGGAATTCTCAAGGGAAACTAAAGGTTTCATCAGTAGAATACAAGTAATTTTAAACCTTTGACATCTCCTATTAGCTTTGTTTCCTTGTTTTTATGGTGAAAATCCTCTTATAGCCCCCATGATGTGTTTTTGGTGGGCGTGCTTAATTTTCCTAATTGCAAGAAAGAACACCTATCCTATACACATTATACCCTTCCTCACACTCAAAAACACTTGCCATAACCCTCACACCTCCTCACCCTCATTTTTCCAAACCCCCACATCCAAACCCTACCTCCTACGTTGCGTTTTTGGTAGTTTTAGGGCTAGGACTGTGTATAATTTCCCTAGAATAATTCTTTCACCAATTTCATCATTTTACACTTCCCTAAGCTCCATAATACCCCTATATACCTCCCTAAATTTTCCTTCCCTCATATCCCCTCCCTAATCCCTTCATCTTATCCCCTCATCTACTTCCCCTATTTTTCCCACTAAGGTTTTACCTTGCAAACTGTCAACATGGAGGGAGAAAGGAAATATTACAAAAAAGGAGGTAAAATATCAAGGTTTGAGCCACTCAACACTCATGAGTTGATGTATTCTTCACTGGCCATGTAACCTTTTTAGAATGTATGATGTTTAAGGTTTTGTGAGCAAATTCAGCAAGTAAAATATCATACCAAGTTAGCAAGTCTGTTTGCCACTAACCTTAGGAGGGATAAGGTCAGAATTGCAGGGGTGAGCTTCAAAATTTCAACTGAGGCCATAGCTACAACTACAGGGATACCAAACAGTGGAGAAAAATGGTTTAAGAGCTTAGATTTGGAGGTGCATAATTACAAAGCCTTCATCACAACATGAGGCACCTTTGCAGGATGAGAAGCCATTCCATATTGTCACTGACATGGATGAATTGGAGGTGGATGAAGAGCACAAAAAAATAGAGGAGGTCATCATGGATAAATATTTTTAAATCATAGAACTCAGGGATAACTTTTCCAAGGCCAATTTTTTGTTTTCATTCCTAGATCAGGAGAATATGCAATTGAAGGTAAGCCAACTACTCTTGAATATGCATAAAGTTGATGTTAGCGAGGAAGATGTAAAGGGAAAAGCAGTAGTTGACATATATGAGTCAAATGAGCACAAGGATCAGGTGAGAAGGAAGAGGCCAAGAACTAGAGGCCTAAAAATGGCACTTCATCAACAAAGAGAGGCATCTCCATCAAGGACCCAAATGACAGTGAATGAGCTCATATTGGCAAAAATTGAGCAAGAAAAGGAATATTGGATTAATAGAGTAAATGGTCATTTAGAAAAACTCTTGAAGAGGGAAATAAGAACAATAACATTTAGAGACGCATGGCAATGCACTATTACTCAATAAATCAAGTGTCTTTGGAAAAAATCAAGCAATTGAAGGCAAAACTCAAAGAAACCCTAATGAAGGAAGAAGAGAAGGATAAGTTGGATTTGCTTGTTGTCACTTCTCTCATAGCATATCATTCCATCTCAGGGCTTCATGGAGAAATTCTGGAGCAATTTTGACCAAATTTGAAGAAATTTTAGAAATTTTTGACTTTTTGACAATTTTTGCACAGTCCCTAGGCCAAAAACGCAGTGTCCCTCACGTTGCGCTTTTGATGGGGGCCTAAAAATTCTAAATTTCTTGCATAATTTGGTTTATAAAGGCTTCTACATAATCTTTAGCCCCTGGGACAACCATGTCAGCACTTTCAGATGGGTCAAAATGTCAAAAAACCACCCAAAAAACACCTTTCTACCCCGACGTTTTTCAAAACTTTGCTACGTTTTTGGAGTACTTGTCGGAGAATGGATTTTTAGAGGGCTAAGAGTAGTATTTTTCAGTGCTTTAGGATTCTATCATGTAGCAGACAGGAATATATTTCTCCATCATCTTTCAGATCAATATTTGGACCTCAAGAAAGCCTCCAAAAGCCTCTTGCACCAAATTCACTGCATTTTCTCCTAGCACGCTGTGTTTCTGCCTAGAAGCTAATTTTATCCATTTGATCAATCAAAATCAGATCTGCCTAATGTAATTGGTCATTTGTTGAGTTGTGATGATGTAAGCATGTGTAATTATTCTGGTTAGAGTAAAAATGAGGTGGATACATGCTTGTAAACATATTTTATGGTCAAATGTATCATTTTCTCTATCTTTAGGAGAGTTTTGTTAACCTCCATTGTATTTAGGTTTTAGGTGAGGGAATCATGTGAAATGCTCCTCCACTCTAGGATTTGACTCATGAGATAGTGGAAATGGTTTTTTTTCTATATGTATGCATTTCTTAGTCATTTTTATGGTCGGACATCAGAGGGTGAGACTATTGTAGCTTGTACTTCAGCTTTTTATTCATGGAATCAAATGACCAGTTGCAACTATTATCTAGGAATTCATGTGCAGTGAGTTTTTGATGTTGTATTTTATCTTTTATAGTTCCATATAAATCATATAAATGTTTCCTTTCCATATCTTGCCTTATTCAGTGATTTTCCTAAAAGTTTGATAAGCTAAATTATTCATAAAGCTTTGTTTTGTTTAGGAATGTCATTTTATGTATTATTCCTTTTGTTTTAATGAATTCATGATACATGCTCATTAATCCTCTTTCGTTTTCAAGCCCTACACTACACCGAAAAAAAACTAATCCCATTAGTAAAGCATTTCTATATTTCTCCTTCATATATTTGCAGTTGTAACCCTTTGATAATTTGACCTAGCTACCTTGTTTTCATCCCTGTTCTAGTAGAAAAACCATCAAACTTTCAGAACCCTAGAGTTGACCTAACTAGCCTAAAATCTACTCTCTATCCAGTTGAATCCTTTGGCTGTGATTTCATAGAGATATCCCTCTCTGTTTTGGTAGGGATAGCTACCAACTAAAAGCTTGGTTTAATATTACCTCCATCGATATCCTTTCTCAGCCTCGAGACATTGTGGAGGCTAACAAACCTCATTTGGTTCTACGTCATCAACAACAGAATCATATTCATGTCTGTCGACCAACACTATTAGGCTCGAACTCATTCCTAATAGCCTCACACAAAATGATTCCCCCTTAGAAATATTGTTTCACTCTAATGAGGATATATTAGAGGCCATTATGAAACTAGACTTTCAGTGGGATGTTATGCATCACCGCTCATTTTTTCTTCCAAAAAAATCATTTGTGCCTAGCAGCACAAAAACTCAGGATATTTACACCATTGAATCAAAATACTTCCTTGCCATCAAGAAAAGTATATTGGTTCAAGAAACCTATCCCAACGCCCGATGCGTTTGAGGAAGAAAATATTTAGAATATGTCACCTACCATTAAGGTAAATATTACGAAAAAACCAGGAAAAACCAAGGAAATATCGCTAGGGGCAACATGCTCTCTCGAAGAAGTAACCGCATACACAACCCTATTACAAGAGTATAGGGACATATTCACAGGGGGTTATTCAAAAAATTTAGGTTTAAGCTCCAAAATCGTGGAGCATCATATTGACACATGGCTCAACGTCTCACCCGTCTCTCAAAAACAGTGTCAGCTACACCCATCTAAAGCTGAAGCAATCAAACAAAAGATAGAAAGGCTTCATAAATATGGATTCACCTATCTAGTTGCTTACACGTCTTGGGTTTCCAACCCTGTACCCATCATGAAAAAATAGGGCACCATTCGAGTCTGTACCGATTTTCAGGACCTCAACAAGGTTTGTCCCAAAGAAAACTACTCCACTCCATTCATCGTCCAAGTCATCGATGCTTGTGTAATATTCCTAATTAGCTAGTTCGAATATTAAAGTTTATTTTTGTTAATAAAATGGATGAATAAGAGGGTAGAGGGACCCATAAATCTCTTTAGTAGGAATAAAACCACTTCTAGTTTGAAAGTGGATCAGTGTATCTAGTTGAATAAAGTGCCCCTTGGTGTGAATGGGGTCAATTCATGTGTATGGGGTCAAGGATAACCAAATCAAAAACACAGTCATGGAGGTAGTGGAGATAGTGGAGGACAACGCAGTCATAATGAGAGGAAGTCTCCATGAGAGTATCATCATTATTGAGTGGGGCCAAGGGGGAGGAGGCCTACAAAGAATATAAGGAAGGGGATGGAAGCCATATAAATCATTTTGAATATTGTTCATGTATGGTATTTTATGATTTTCTGCACGCTTTAGCTGTTTAGCAGAGTCTGCTGTGCTGTTTAATATAAAAGTTTTTCTGGGTGGAAATCCCACCCTAATCCTTGGGGGAGTTTGAATGCCCACTCAGGAGAGGTTCCTTTGAGCTTCATTCCATCATCCAACATCAGGCCAATATTCGTCCACCTTCAGCAGCACAGTCTCCTTCAGGAATAGCACAATCCAGGAGGACAGTTTCAGTGGAGGGTTAATAACCCCAGTTTGTGAGCTTATTTTCTAGTGAGGGGAGCAGTCGTTCATTCTGAAAGTTAGTGGGGAGGAGTATCAACTATTTTCTCATCAGATCAGCCACCTCCCAATAGTTACCCAATTGCAGAGTGTAATTCAGCCCTAGGGCTACATTTTTCATAGTGGGTATTTCCGGAAACCCTTTCTGGGTTATCTTGGAATTGTGCTAAAAAGCCCAAATATTTGATCCCAACATTTTCTGAGCACTCTATCAGAAAATCAATGCATTCCTAGTTTCTAGCAGGATTTCACAGTCATGGCCCCCCAGCAGTTTATATAGTGGCAATTTCTCATTTCTTGATGTATAGGGTCATTTCAGGCTTGTTTTGCCCAACTTGAGTGTCTTTTCCTCAAGATCTTGTACTTCATTTTATGTTATTATATATAATAAAATGGCTCAATGATCTGTTCATGTTTTGATGTGTTAATGTTTACTGAATTTTCCAATTTTATGTTCAATATTCCTATTTTTCCTATTTTGGAATATTACAGTGGTATCAAAGCATAATCTTGGCTCAGCATGTGGGGCACTACATCTATAACATCTAGAGCAATGAATGAAAAAAGAGTTTCCAAAACTTCTTCTCCAAAATATGCAAGATATTTCCAAAGAAATCAAGGAGATGAGGACAGAAAGATATGAGGAATCCCCTAGAGGGTTTCAACATGGAGAAAGTTTCGACAACTTACATCATTGTTGTGAGAAACTGGCATTACAGAAAGTTTCACAATGCTCCACCATGCCTACAATCCTAGCTATCGCAAATGAGGCTGGAGGACCCTAGGAGGAGGAGACTCTTAGTAATTCCTTCCTAAAATATGAATCTCAATTTGAAAGGTTCAAAGAGCATCTGAACTTCGAAGATTTTTGTCACATCAAGGATAACATAAGACCCCGTAATAAAAATAGAGGTGGAAGGTACATGTAGAACAATGATCTGCAACATACTATGGGTAGATTATTTCTTCCTGCTTTGGATGGGTCACCCAAGTGTACAACCAAGGCTTGGGTAGAGAAATTATACATCTATTTCTAGCTAAACCAAGTTTTAGAGATTGAAGCCATTAAGATAGCAGTGTTGCACCTTGAAGGTGAAGCACATGAATGGTGGTTTCATGATCTATCTACATTGGGGCATGTAGGTGTGACTGCTTATGCAGAATTCACTCAGAGGTTGGTGGAAATATTTGACCGAGGAGACCCAGAAGAACACTTTGTTGAGCTAGCTAAGCTCAAGCAGTCACGAGATCCAGAGACTTATATCTTTGAATTTCTGAAAATTTCAGTCATGGTGCCAGATCTGTCTACAGCTAAAAGAGTATATATATTTATTGATGGGCTAGTAGAGCCTTTGCATGGGTTGGTAAAATCCACTAGACCAACTACACTCCAGGATGTTATTGAGAGGGCTAGAGTCTTAAGAAATGCTTTGCCAAGGGCAAGAGCCCCATTATAAAAATATCTCTCCTTAAGTCAAAGGGGAAATATATGAAGGTTCCTCCCTCAAAGGAGAACCAAGATAAAGGATCTCTTAGTGATGATGTCCAGAGAGATCTGAGGAGGAGAAAGCTTTGCTTCACTTGCAAACAACCATGGGCACTAGGGCATCGGTGTGCTGCTGGAAAGGCACATTATATTGAGATATTATCCGATGGTGAAGAGGAGGAAGAAGAAGAATTGGAGGGAGATACCAGCATTGTAGCATCAAGGGGAGATCCACCACCACCAGGAGGTGGAAATGGATAATTTTCTCCAACCGGAGGAGCCCTTGCAGCTTTTCGGGGAGTTCCGAAGTATCTAACATTGAGAGTCTGAGGCACTGTTCAGGGGAAGCGTGTGTCGATATTTATAGACGATGGGTCTATCCAAAATTTTATTGATACCCAATTAGTGCAGAAGAGAGGCATTCCCAAAGATGATTTTGAGGGATTCTCAGTTTTGGTTCCAGGAGATAGAACCATGCAGTGTGTAAAGTATGTTTCGACATTAACCATCACTTTGGGGACTTACACATTGACAAACCACTTCTTTGTGGTTGATATTCTAGACACCAATATGATATTGGGTGTACAATGGTTGATCACACTGGGGAAGGCCACTACGGATTGGGATACCTTGGAGATGGAATGGGAAGATAAGAAGAGCGATAAGAACCAGAAGATAAGGGGCATGCACACCTATCTACCTCAGATAGTCTCAACACATAGGATGGATGCTAATTTGCATAGAATGGGTAGTGGAATTGCGTATGTGAGAGGCAGGAGACAACGGTGCACCAGTCCACCCGGATGTGTAGTCTATTCTAGACTGCTATTCTACAATATTTTGTGACATACCACCTAGAAGGCCACCGGACCAGGCGTTTGAACATACTATTGAGTTGGAGCAGGGGATCCAAGCAGTGATCACCACACCCTATAAGAATCCAAAAGCCTACAAGGATGATATTGAAAGATATATTCAGGAGCTATGACTTTAGGACATATCTGATCCATAACAAGTCCTTTTTCTTCTTCTGTGGTCTTAGTGAAGAAGAAGGATGGTACAAAGAGGATCGATGAGCTGATGGATGAGCTAAGGGGATCAAAGTTATTTTCAAAGATTCATTTAAGGTAGGGTTACCATCATATCAAGGTAAGGGATCAAGATATCCCCAAAACTGTATTTAGATGTCATTATGGCCACTTTGAGTTCTTGGTGATGCCCTTTTGGGTTAGCCAATGCTCCAGCTACTTTTTAGTCTTGTATGAACCACATATTTCGTGGTCAATTGAGGAAATTTGTGCTAGTTTTCTTTGATGACATTCTTATCTACAACCGCACATGGGAGGAGCATCTACAACATATTGAGACAATATTACGCATTCTTGAGGGGCAACAATTCTATGCTAAGCTCTCCAAATGTGAGTTTGGGCTCACAGAGATGCTTTATTTGGGACACATCATTGGAGTGGATGGAGTGAGGGTCCATGAGGAGGTGGTCTGTGCTATTCGGGATTGGCTAGAGCCAAAGAATGTAACAGAACTTCGGGGGTTTGTAGGCATTTGCACCTACTACCGGAAGTTTGTTAAAGGGTTGTCCCAACTAGCAGCACCACTCACAAATCTGACCAAGAAGGGAGCCTTTGGTTGGAAAGATACTGCACAAAGGGCCTTTGATAGGCTCAAGGAGGTGATGAGCAATTGCTCGGTGTTGGTATCGCCGGATTTTACCCAGCGCTTTGTGCTGGGTAAGGAGGGCATTGGAGCAGTCTTGATGCAGGGGGGCCACTCCATAGCTTTTGAGAGTCGGAAGTTGTTGCCTCATGAGAGGCTGTATCCTATATATGATAAGGAAATGTTGGCTATTATGCATGCATTGGCCTAATTCAGGCAATATTTGGTGGGCAACAGATTAAGAGTGAACACTGATCACAACAATCTTCGGTATTTTCTTGAGCAGAAGCAGCTGCAAGAGAGGCAGCAAAAATGGGTTAGCAAAATCCAGGCATATGACTTTGACATGGAATATGTCAAAGGGAAGAGTAATGTGGCGACGGATGCCTTATCACGGAGACTAGCAGCGCTGTCATTGATGAGTGTGGATATAGATTAGAAGGCCCAGTTGTTGGTGGAGTATTCCAAAGACCGCTTCACATGTGAGATCCTAGATGGGCAGGTGACCGATGAGAGGTATAGAGTGATGGATGAGATCATCTATTACCGGGATCGAATCTTCTTGACTAGAGATTCTAAGCTCAAGGAGAAGATTTTGCATGCAGCACATGATTCACCACTCTCAGGCCACCAAGGTTTCACAAAGACATATCGGGCCATTAGGGAGAGATTCTCATGGAAGGGTCTCAAGGAGGATGTGCTCCAGCACATCAGGGAGTGCGTAGTTTGCCAGCAGAATAAAGGAGAGAACAACCATCCTGCAGGGTTGTTACAACCACTCCCTATTCCGGAAGAGAAATGCGAGAGCATTTCTATGGATTTCATTACCAGTTTGCCAGCAGTACAAGGCAAGGATTGTATCTTTGTGGTCGTTGATCGACTAACAAAGTATTCACATTTCTTCGCCATTTCTTCATGGGACACTACTTCACAAGTGGCCGATCTTTTCTTTAGAGATGTTTTCAGACTTCCTGGTCTTCCTAAGACCACAGTCAGTGATAGAGATAGCCACTTCATGGGTGGCTTTTGGCAAGAGCTTTTCTGTTTGGTGGGTACCGAGTTGATACCGAGTACCAGTTATCACCCCCAAACAGATGGGCAAATAGAGATAGTAAACAAGTGGCTGGAAGGATACTTGCGAAACTATGTTTTAAGGCATAAAAGAGCATGGCCGCGTTGGCTCCACTTGGGAGAGTATTGCTACAATACGACATTTCATATGTTGATCGGTATGTCTCCATTTCGAGCTCTATATGGATATGATGCTTTATCATTTGTTGATATGACGTTTGGAGCAAGCAAGGCTCCTAGAGCCAAGGAGTGGATCCAAGAGAGTCAGGATATACTCTATGCTCTCAAGGACAACATTGCGACAACCCAGAATCAGCAGAAGTTGTACGCAGATCGTGGTCGGGTGGAGAGACAGTTTGAGGTGGATGATTTGGTCTATCTTCGTCTTCATCCTTACAAGCAATCTATGCTAAAGGAGAAGGGGGCTGAGAAGCTTAAGCCCCATTTCTATGGGCCATATAGGGTGATCTGTTGTGTTGGGGAAGTAGCATATGAGTTTGAGCTCCCCATTGGGAGTAAGATCCACAACATTTTTCATGTCTCATGCCTCAAGAATGCCATTGGACAGCATGTAGTTGCTACAATAGATCTCCCACCTATTGATGATTAGGGCCATCTGGTTTTACAACCGGAAGCTATCTTGGATACTCGAGAGAGGCAGCTAAGGAACAGTATGATTAGAGAATATCTTATTCAATGGAGGAATCTACCGGATGAGGATGCTACTTGGGAAGGAGAGAAGATTTTGCAGCATCCATATTTGCAGTTGCTTGAGGACAAACAAGATTTGGGAGGGGAGGACTGTAATATTCCTAATTAGCTTTTAGCTAGTTAGAATATTAAATTTTGTTTTTGTCAATAAGATAGATGAATAAGAGGGTAGAGGGACCCGTAAATCTCTTTACTAGGAATGAACCAATTCTAGTGTGAAAGTGGATAAATGTATTGTTGTGGTAAAACATAACCCCCCCATTTTTTACTTATGTACTTAAAATAATGGGGACCCTTTCTACAAAATTTTTAGCTAAACACCTTTTAGGATTTTCATTAAGTTAATTATCTTACAATTTTGTCATTTTTCCGTTTTTATCGGATTTCTATTTTGATTATTTCATTAAATCCATTTTTTCACAAGCTTTCCAATGATACTTTTTCGCTTCATTCTGTCAGCCGATTTGTAAATGTCACTCCTCTGAAGTTTGATCATATTTGTGTCCCCTGGGTTAAAAAATGTAAATAAATGTATAATATTTTTATTTTCGCAATTAAAATAGTCTTCATTGTAAGTATTAACTTTTAGTTTATTTTTACTATTTCTTTCATTTTCACTAACGGTCCTACAAAATGACCTGACCAAATTGTATAATAAACTAAAACACGTTTCGGGATATTAGTAATTTACTTCAATTTATTATTTTAAAACAAATTGCCAACCAAAATTCCAAAATTGCAAAGTGGATGTAGTCTAAATTGTAGGATGGTTAATCTCACGTGGGCCCCACTTCACGTCCTTTCTCCTCCTTCCAAAAAAATGTGATCCAACAAAAATTGCCAATTTTTATTGCGACTGCGAAATTGCGATATCGCAATATCACATATTGCATTTCACTAAACACCTCAAGCTCCTCAAACTCCTTACGAATCTTCCATGTGCGATTTTTAAGAAAACATGTGAAGGATTAAAAAATT
Source organism: Pinus albicaulis (assembly GCA_034641835.2). NCBI lineage: Eukaryota > Viridiplantae > Streptophyta > Pinopsida > Pinales > Pinaceae > Pinus > Pinus albicaulis. Next base: position 204,343,903 of record CM076583.1, read on the forward strand.
TAATATAAATTTTGGTTAATCTCCTTATACCTCCCGATTCACTCTTCTCACATCACCCTCACGTCACCTTATCTCTCCACCTCACCCTCCACTCCTTATCTCTCCATTCCTTCCACCTTATCCCTCCATTAATTCCTCACCCTTATCACTCCATACTCTCCACTCCACTCCACTCCTCCTCTCCCTCACGTGGTTTGAATTATGTCATATATATTTTGAATTAATAATTATAATATATATTGTATTATATAATATTATAGTTAATATTATATTTTAATTATGATTTTAATATAATTTAAATTATAATATTAATATAATAATTTCATATTTTAATTAATCAATAAATTAATTTTTAAATTAGTTTAATTCTCTTTACAATTATTTTTTCTTAATCAATAATAATAATATAATTACAATTAATTAGTATCAATTGGTTAAATGATAGTCTAATTTAGAGTTAGAATTTAATTTAAAATTGCTTATTTTTAGCCCAAGCAACAAAAATTCTAGAATCGTGTCCATTCTAATATAACAACTTTGGAAGCTCATATATTGAGTTTTACTTGGCCAAATGAGGCCCAGGATGGCTCATTGGATAGATAAAATCATGGAAATTATTATTGAAGTGGTTTCATTTCCATATTTGATCATTTATTGGGTCTAAAATTCAGCAAAAGATCAAGCTTCCAATTTCTTAAACAAAACTAATTTATGAGTTTAATTTTCTACATTTTCATTTGCCCACAACTTCTTTTGAGTGCAGATCCATTCGCCAATTATATCCTTTACCAATCAGATCATCACAGGCATCAATTGAAAGTTTAGATTTCATTTTCAATCATTTATTTAATTAATTTTTTATTGGATTTATTTTAATTCTAGATTTGGCATTTCGATTTTATTTTTTACATTTTAATTTTGTTTTGATTTGATTTTGTAGGAAAACAGTTGAAGAGATGAGGAAAAGAAAATCTCAATCAATAAAAATTCTCCATCAATTGAAGAATATGATTTCGAGCCAATAGAAAATTTATTGAGCAAAACCACTCTTTAACAAACTTTCTTATGAGAATTCTTTTGTAAATATTATAAATAGTAGATTGTACAATGTATGATGAGGCTCCTCTTCTCCACAATTTTGGAATCCTTGATGAAACTATTGTCAAGAGGATTTAGAGGTGTAAGGTAGAGGAGAGAAAATTCAGATCTGGGGTTATTGATGATTTCTCCTTTTGCATTCTGAAATATGTATACAGAACAAAGTTTGTACTTCTACATATCTTGTTTTAAAAACAGAAATTCAAGCTTTGTAAAAGACTGCTGGAGACTGGAGTCAGAGAAATTGTTTTAATAAATTGGTATTTATAATACTATTGTTTTAAATATTGGTTTCATTTTATGACAGCGGGAATGTGTCATTTTATTCGTATGTATGTACTTTTGTCGATATGAGTAATTTGTCTTAATTATATGTTGTCATCTATCTCTGCTCTTATGGGTTGAATTATGGTTCATGAGTAACTATTTCCTCATAAATTTGTCTTTTAATATTGATTAAATAAACAATGTTATGTTATGAACTTTTTCTGCATATTATTGTTTAATTATTCAAATTAATGATTTAACAATCAATATCATTTGTGTGAACTATTTTCTAAATGTTGTTAGTTGATTATCTCAGTTAAAGAGGTCTTTAAATAGGATATGTTTGGTATTCATAAATGTCAGTTAATTGAACTAATTTGTTAGCTTGATATTTATTATAAGCTAGGCATATTTAAATCTCAATTATTTAAAATATCTTTCTCTCGACTGTGTTAGATTTATAAATTCCTAATTAAGATAGTATTGAGATAAATTTCCTTTTGCTTGAATTTTAGAATAATTTTTCATTTTAGATTTAATTCTACATTGTTGGAAGTCCTCTTCCCAAAGAGGAAAAACTTTAGTTGTGTTTTGGTTTGAGTCTCAAATTAGCTTAAATATCATTTTTTTTCCTGATTAGCAAGAGAAATGATCTGAGGTCTCTTTCCCATTGGTAGAAAAAAGTCATATTTTAAGCCATTAGAGATTTAGAAAAGATAATTGGACCTAGTTAAACTAGTCAGAGCCACCATTCTAAATGAAAAAGGAACATCTTTAAGGTCCGGACCGAGTGGTCATTCCCCATGTTGTTGCAGTGAATTTTGAGGCTTCAACGTTTTTGCACTAAAAATAGGGCCTAAAACTTGTTGTCTATTGTAGCTTTTGTATTCAAACATTTTATTTCTATTACAATGGCTCCTATTAAACTTCCAATTTCGAGTTGTATTTATGGACGTGCATCTTCCAATACTCTACCATAAATAGTAAGACTCTTGTCTCAGGTAAAGTTTAATGGTAAGAGGAATGCTTCTGCATTTAATCATGCTTTACAATTTATTCAAAAAATTTCAAATTCTACTTTTCATGATATTGATGAAGGTATTTTATGCAGGATTTTTACTCTTACATTCTTGGAAAAATCCAGAAGCTGGTGTCAATCACTGCCAATTGCCTCAATCTACACTTGGGAACAATTTTTTACAATATTCCTTTATAAAATTGATGGATATATCTACGAAAAAGAATGTGACGATTTTGAAAATCTACAAAGGTTTGAAGGTGAGTATTTAATTTATTTTACTATCAGGTTTCGTTTAAATAGTTTAAAATTTAAAATTGAATTTAAACCTTCGAAAGATGAATTATTAGATTGGTTTGAACATAGTTTCTCTCTTCCTTTCATTTATAATCCATGTGAAATTATTTCAAGCTTTGATCAATCTTTTTCTAATTTCATTGACATAATTGAGAATTCCAATATGGAGGTATAAGCAAATGATGATGAAGTGGCCTCTATTATGTATGATAAATTCCTTCATTTAGTGCACACTTCCTACAGTATTGATAATGATCAAGTTGCACCTTCATATGTTAATGAACCAATACCACAAAGTTTGGAAAAATGCTAATTCTACTATTCTAATTGCATTATTCTACCCAATACCATTCTAATTTCATTATTCTACCCAATTCTTGTGAAGAGGAAATTGCTTAAGTCAGTCCTAATTGTGTTGTAATAATAATTATAACATTAGTGTAAACTATGATTCAATTTTATTATTATTCCATCATTTATTATTAACTTTAGATTTATTTTCTGTTTTTAGTCTTAGATTTTTAGATACTTTGTGCTGGTATATTGAGCAGCTCAATTTTGAACACTCAATTAATGCATTACCTCAATGGAAAAATGAAGTTTCAAATTAATTGTGAACATAAAAATTTATTAAACTTCCAATTTCAAATGGTGTTCATTTCTTATCAATTACTTCTTACTTCTCGAGAGCAGTGCCAACAAAAGAGTGTATTTTCACAATATGACCAACAATTTAATTCAATTAATAATCTTCTGTTGGGTCTATCAGACTTCCATCCATTTTTCATTAACCCATTTAAAATACATTTAGAAAGTTTTCCATCACAAAATATCATTAATAATTTAGCACTAGAACATAACACTAACAAAATTTTCCAGGCCATCGAATTGAAAATTTATTATCCACAATTTGGCATGATATCTTCTCTTTTGAATCCCTTCCAATCGTTAGTGGAAATCCATCCACATTTCTATGATCCAATTTAAATTTAGCTGGAAAGAATATTCCAAGAGAAGTTAATTAGAAATAAGTTGCATTTTGTAAATAGATTAGAAATTTGTGTACATTCTAGATTCAAATTTATTTTTATTCTTGAAATCATATTTTTGTTACTAATGTTTGACATCTACATACATACAAGAATTAAAATGCTTGCATGGTTACATTGGAAGTATGACTATACTTAGTTGTGTTTTCTTCATTGAGTTAGAATTATGAATAGATTAATTTTATTTTTTGTTTTCATTTATTTCATTTATCAGATCATACATATTTTTCAAGCCTTCAATTGTCTTGTTTTTTCAAAATTCATCACATTGATCATACATAAAGAAATTCCAAGGATTCGCTACAACTTTACAATTTTTTATTCACAATTAATTCTAAAGAACTCATTTTTACCACTCTTGTCTTCCAATGTAACTTTGGAAAGGATGCAATTCAAAAAATTCATTACTTAGCATTTTAGATCAAATAAGTAGGTGATGTTGAACATATGCAAATTTTGAAGAACTTGAAGTTTCATGAGGTAAAATTTATAGTCAATTTCTTCCAGGTATGTGTTTACATGTTCACCACCATATATTCTATATTTTCCTTTTCAAAGGGTATTTCTTATTTCTATTTTGTTTTGTGTACATGTCTTCATTAAACTGATTATGAAGACTCAAGATAAGCAAGCAGCCAGATCTTCCAAATCTGCAACATGTTCAAAGAAGTATTTATTATTTTGTCTAAATTTGAAGATTATATAATATTTCTTGTATTCATTGAAATCTTGATAAAGTTTTAACAAATTCTCAGAATAATCATATCAGGTCATTATATTTCACAACTCTCTTCATAAAAAAGTTTTGATAAAATTACTTTTAGATCATATATCCCGACAGTTAATTAAATTATTAAAGGGTTATTTATTAAAGAAAAAACAAAGTTAAATTAATCGCTCTCTTTTTGAATTTAATACTTTAAATAAATCATTGGCCTCACATATATATTGCAATTCACAAATCAGAGGTTCTGAAATGAGCATACTCAAAATATCTCCGATCCTCCGATATGCACATTCCTTCCGATCTCTGATATCGCATCATCCGTATAGCAATATTTAATCGGAGGCCACTCTTACCATTTCACGATAATAAACCTCTGATGCAAGTCCGCTATTATTTCTTCTCTCTCACTCTCCGATAAATGACTTCGCTAAAATTTGCGATGTCCATACAACCTTGGATCCGATACGACATTTAAACTCAGTTCTAAAAGATATCATGTCCATTTGATAAATCACAAGTTTGGTAGGGGGTATGTTTAAAAGTTCTGATGTCCTAGATATGATATGAAATTAAAATTACATTACAAAACTATGGGCTTTGTGCTTCATCACACATCGACGTATCAATATCGTTATATCCCTTGCTCAAATTTGTCAATCACTGATCTCTTATAAAGTCCAAAACCAGTCCCACCAATGTGCCACATCATTTATCGCATTTCTGATATCGGTAGAATACTATCGGCATTTCATTTCATTCACATTTCCTATAGGACTATTCTCCGATATCACATCCGCTCCATCGCAGTTTCCTCTCCCACATGTTCATATCACGACTGCCATCACAACTATTATATCACATTACAAAACTCAAATAAAGGTTTGTCTTAAGATCTTTCGATGTGATAAATGCCAATATATGAATCTTTACCATTGTATTTTAATTATTATAAAAACTCAATCACATATTGGAAAAGATGGAAGTCATAGCTTTAGATTTATGTATGGCAAAGAATCTCACGATGTGGAAAATTTAGCAAGGTAATGTACTGATGATTAATTCATATTTTTAATTTTCTTTTATTCTGAATTTCTCTCCACACTTATCATATAGAGATTCAAATCCTCTTTATATATTATTACATTATTCGGGGTTTTGAATCAACTTTAATATTTTGGAGCTAATATAGATTAAGAATGTAAGAAGTAAAAGAACATTCATCGCTGTAATTCATAAAGAAGCATATCTTCATCTCGTTTTCATGGTTCTTCTAATTTCTATTTCGATTCCTTGTACAGGATATTGTTGGAAATATGATGCAGAGTGTTGTCCTTGATGGCAACCCACTGAATGAAGATGAAGACATGCGACTGTTGACATGTGTTGTCTTTGATGGCAAACCACCTGATGAAGTTATTCTTGACTTGATGGACTTGGTAAATGATGTAAATCTGATGTGATATGATGTTTGTTGACAATATGATGCTGAGTGTTGTCCTTGAAAGGCAACCCACTTGATGAAGATGATGACAACTTACTTGATGAAGTTGTGCTTATAGAATATGTCCTTGATGAAGGAAATCTGATGTATCTACAGTGTGAACAGAAGGCAATGAAGAAAGGAATTTAGCATGTGCTAATTCTATGATGAAAAAGAGTATGTCTCTAGGTATACGCGGATTGGCCTAGGGGAAGTCGCGTATGCACGCTGAAAGGAACGTTCCAAGTAGCGTATGGGCAAAAGCGCTCAAAAAGTGCAAAACCAGGGGTAACCACCATGGTATTGACCCATTGTATTGGGTAATGATCCGCCTAATTGACCCCGTCCAGGTAGTTTTGGGCTCATGGTATTGCTTTAGCCCATGGTATTGAAAAAGGGGCTCATGGTATTGAAAAAAGGATAAGCCTATATAAAGAGAAGAAATTCATTGTGCAAATCATGATTGTGAGAGCAAGATGTCTGAGCTTGAATGAATACTTCTCTATGAAGTATATCTGTATGGAAAGGGTAAAGGTTTGATGATAGATCTGAATCTATGATGCACCTATGAAGAAATGATGAAGTGGGATGTCTAGATCTGAAATGTATTTGTATCTGCTAGATCTGTTTATGGAGTGATTAGATCTGTGATGAGGCGAAAATCTGTCTGAAGTAAAGAGTTGAATCTGAACTGAATATCTGATCTGATGAAGTATGCTGCTCTGTAATGATTGAAGATCTATACGCTACTTCGCCGCGGAGGAAGCGCGTATATACGCGGCTTCAGCGAAGAGAAAGCGCGTATGCGCAATAAAATATACACTGAGGTATACGCCGGTTTGTGTGGACGGAAGCGCGTATATACGCGACATCAGTAAAGGGAAAGCGCGTATGCAAACTAGGGTTTGCTGAAGCAAGGGGTATGAAATATCTGATCTGTTCTGCTGTGTTTCTGCTATCTGATCTGTGTTGATAAGTATCTGTTGGTGATATATGTTTGTGCTTAAAAGTATGGAAAGGGTCTAGTCTGGAAATATGATGAAATGTGGCCTGCAAGTGGTGTTCTATTGAAGTTGTTGGATCCAATGTGAAAATTGATGAAACGTGGTCCAAGGTGGTGCTGAGGGTTGTAGCCTTCAGTCAGGGGGTTGTAGCTCCCTTCCAGGTGAGGCTGGTAAACGAGATCAGGGGGTCGTAGCTCCCTTCCAGGTGAGGCTGGTAAACGAGAGTAGGGGGTCGTAGCTCCCTTCCAGGAGAGGCTGGTAAACGAGTCAGGGGGTTGGAGCTCCCTTCCAAGAGAGGCTGGTAAACGAGCGCAGGTGGGTGCCTGCGTGCTGGTCAAGTCTGCGCGAGCACATATGTTGTAAGATGTTTTCTCTATAATAAAATATTGAAGGCTGAGCAACTGCAGCGGTGGTTTTCTCCCGATTTGGGTTTCCACCTAAAAATCCTCGTGGTGTTCATGTGTGATCCTTTGTGTGATGGTTTATTCTGTTCTTACTGCACATGTTTACTGTTTATTGAACATCCGATGAATGAATGATGGAATAATATAAGTAAAGATTTAATGACAGATCTAGATCTCTGTGTATACGCTAGTTTCATAAAGGGGATCCGCGTATATACGCTAGTTTACTGAAGGAAAGTAGCGTATGGGTTTTAAGGAATGAAAAAGTAAAAGATTTGATTATGCAGTAAATACTGATTCACCCCCCCCCCTCTCAGTATTTTTCCCAACAATTGGTATCAGAGCAGGTCCTTGTGCAGAAGCTTGATCGCTTAAAGGAGATCCGTCGCAATGGGAAGTCAAGAAGGGGTAATGTCTATAAAGCCACCTCTATTCAATGGAAGCAATCTGATCTTCTGGAAGGTACGTACAAAAGCTTATCTGCAAAGTCTTGGTGCAGATGTATGGGCAATCGTGGAAGAAGGTTATCAATACTCGGCAAGTATTCCTACTGATGCAGCTGAAAGAAAGAAGTATGAAATCAATGCCAAAGCAGTGAATGTCTTATTGGGAAGCATGTCTGAATCAGAATTTGCTAAAGTGATGCAGCTACATTCAGCAAAAGAAATATGGGACAAAATCATTCTAAGCTATGAAGGAGACACAAAGGTAAAAAGTGCAAAACTCCAAACTCTTAAAATTGAATATGAAAATTTGAAGATGCATAGTGATGAGAGTGTTGCCAGTTTCTTTATTCGTCTGGATGATATTGTAAATCGAATGAGAAATTTGGGTGAAACCATAGCTGATACTACTCTGGTGGAAAAGGTCTTAAGATCATTGACTTCAAAATTTGACTCTAAAGTTTCAACTATTGAAGAAAGGCAAGATTTGCAAACTCTTACTATTGTTCAATTACATGGTACTCTGACTGCTTTTGAAATGAGACAAGGAGGCCCTTCTCAAGTAAGAGAAGCTGCTTTTAAGGCATCTACAAAAGGAAAGGAAAAGGAAGTTGTCAAAAAATCCAGCTATATATCCGATGAAGAAGAAGCGAATTTCGTGAGAAAGCTCCAACTAGGTACTGGAAGATTCAAAGGTAAGCTTCCCTTCAAATGTTTTGAGTGTGGAAAAGTTGGTCATTATGTTGCTAAATGTCCTTATAGAGAAAAGCATGGTAAAGGGAAACAATTTGAGAAGAGAAAGAGTTATTATGCAAAAGAAGATGATGATGAAGTGTCCAGTGAAGATGAAGAAGATTCTGACCAAGATCTGAAAGTGCTCATGGCTAAGAAGCAAAAGAAGAAGGTTACTGAAAAAGAGATATCTCAGAAAACATGTGCAGCAGAAAATGAAGAAGATGAAACAAGTATTGATTGTTGTTCTTGTGATGCACTTTCCTGTGCATGCAATGGTGAAGATAGTAAAAGTAAAGTTTTGGATCTAAAGGAAGCTATCAAGAAAATTGAAGATCAACAAAGATCATTTAATAAAAGCGAAGCTATCTACAATGAGATGATATCTCAAATGAAAGATCAAATAGAAATGCTAAATGGACAGGTGGAAAAGTATCAAAGGTTTCATACTTATGCATCCAATCGAATTAAAGAACTAGAAGCAGAAATCAACGATCTAAATGCAGATCTCGAAAAATCAAACAAGAAGAATGAAGGACTTGAAGCTGCAATCATCTTTCTACAAACAGATCTTGAAGCATCAAATAAGAAGAATGAAGAACCTCTGTCATTTGAAAAGGAAGGCCTTGAAGCAGAAATCATCTCTCAAAGAAGATCTGGAAAAATCAAATAAGAAGAATGAAGAGCTGCAACAAACATGTGAAGAAAACGAAAATTGGTTGAAAGAAGAGATTCTAAATCTAAAGGATCAAGTAGAAGATGGAAGAAGGAAAGAAGAAAGCATGACAAAGCAATGTCAAGCCTTGGAAGTTGAGGTAAACATTCTCAAAGGTAAATTAGAAGAAAAGGTAAAACTTTTGAGGTTTCATGATAGTACTAATATTTTGGACAATATTCTAAGTAATCAAAGGTCTCCTGCTATCAAACTTGGTCTTGGTTTCCATGAAACTGTTAAAGGTGAATCTAGCTCTCAAGGAAGTGCTAAAAATTCAGAGGATGTCAATGCAAAACCTGAAGTGTTGAAAGAAATAAAAGATCAACCAACAATCATGAATTCTCAAAGGAATTCATTCAAGAATGTTGAATGTTTTAAATGTCATAATTATGGGCATGTTGCAGCAAATTGCAGGAGCAGATCATTTCAGCCTCAAACAAAGAGCTCCTACATAGAAAGGTACTCTGGTTTCTTCAAGGGATATTGTTTTTCATGTAACAAGTATGGACATAAAGCAGCTGAGTGTAAAAGGAGGAAGATTAGAAATACTCATTATGATTCTTATGTTTATTTCTCTGACCACATGAGATGTTATGCTTGTAACAAGTATGGACATGTAGAAAAAGAATGCGGGATGAACAGATCTGGGAAAGTGGATAACTTCCAGCACACACGGTTAGAGCTCCAAGAAAATTTGGAAAAAAGAAGGAGGGACGACGGAAACGTGGGAATTAGGCCCTACGCAGTCATCAAGCACGGAAGCACTTCTGCGATTGAGGATACGGGAATGATGTGGGATACATTATGAGATTTAGTAATGTATCGTCACAGGGGGAGCAATGTATGATGTCTCTCATGGTTAATTTGAATATTCTGGTTATGTTTACTTCTGACAGCGCATCTGATGTGGAAAGGACAGGTACAGAAGGTACAAGCTCAGGAGGAAATGAAGGAAGATGAAAATTTTCTATGCTTCACCTTCCATACGCGGGTTATATTAACAAAAGTCGCGTATACACGCGAGTTTCATCAGACACAGTCGCGTATGCATTGATGATAAGAGAATTTATATGCTAGCTGAAGATCTGGAGCAGAGGTCCAGGGGGAGCATCAGTCTGACTGCTGATGATTGCACTGTTAGCATTATTCTGGTTATACTCATGATAATGAAATGATACATGGGTTCTTGTGTTGAATATTATGGATGAAGCCTGGTTGCTTTATGATGAAGAGCATTCGTTGATGAGATGAAAGTCTTATAACTCAGAGATGAGGACTGATCATGCAGAGATTGTTGCTGATGACTTGCTGTTGAAAGGTGTTTCAGATTGCACAAGTTAAGGAAGAGCACTGGTTTAGGGGGAGCAGTAGGTTGAATACTAATGATTGCATTGTTGGCAATATGACTGCTTATTCTTTGGTTTTTGTGATACTCATGCTCAAATGATGATGTCTTGGTACATGGTTTATTATGATGAGTTTTTGAGCCCTGGTTGCTGATAAGTATCCTTTGTACTCACACATGGATGAGTTGGATGTCATTTGATTCATAAATAAATCATGCAGAGTGTGTTACTATGGTTGAGAGATCTTTTGCCTACATATGTTACTTCATGTTAAATCTTGAAGATCATAGGGATGTTGGACCACATGGATGATTTCTTGACACCTATGTGAAGATGTTGTTCTGATATGAGAATCTCTCTTGGAAAGATTGTATTGATGCTGCAAAGAATCTGAAGGCTTGGTTACTATTGTACTGATGCCACAACCGTTGGATGACGCTTGAAGACACAACTACATCATTCTATCTATCTGTAGTCCAGGGAAGCATTCAAATGTCTCAGAAAGAAGCTGAACACTGTCTTTGCCTCACAGAGAATCAGATCTGGTTGAAATTTTGAAGATGTCTTGGGATACGCGGGTTTCCTGAAACACAGTCGCGTATATACGCGAGTTCCTGCACAGAAAACCGCGTATGACTAATTGCTGACAATTTTTGGTTGGTTCAGCTCTCTTCAGCACAGCTGCAGTGCTGTTTGGTATCTCTGATATTGTTTGGTATCTCTGGTGGTGTTCCAGTTCTCATAATTCTGTTTCTAATGTTTTGATGAAGATGCCTTGATGATTTGTTGGTGAAAGTGTTCAGGATGCACAAACTAAGGGGGAGCCTTAGTCATATGAAAAGGATGCATGGATGCACAGATTCAGGGGGAGCATTAGCTTTGCTGAGTATAATGCATTATGTTGGTTCTGTTATATGATCTCTCTTGAGGTCTTCTTGGTATTGATTATGAAAAGTCATATTTGTATTTTTGATGAAAAGGTCATGTGGAGACCCATGATGTAAATTGTAATATTCAGTCATGTAAGGACTTGTCAAATTTGTAAACCCACTTGGTTGGGTAGCTGAGTCAAATTTTGTAAACCCACTTGGTTGGGTAGCTGAGTTGAAATATGTAAACCCACTTGGTTGGGTACTTGAGTCTTATATGTAAATCCACTTGGTTGGATATTTGATGTAATTTTGAGTCTTTTGGTGATAGGAAGTTCATAGAGTCATGTACTTCATTGAAAAATATGTTTGAAGATTTAGCATGAACTCAGGGGGAGCTTGGTCACTTCAGTATACATCAGATCTGCAGAACGCTTCTTCTACATGAGGAGAAAAGGGGGTGAGTGTGTTGGTTTTGATCCGACCGTTGCCCTTGATGTCAAAGGGGGAGAGTGCGTTGGTTTTGATCCGCTGGTTTTGATCCGCCCTTTCATTGGTTTGTGATCCGCCCTTTGCCCTTGATGTCAAAGGGGGAGAGTGACATGGTGTTTGAATGAAGAGAAGATAATGATGTCAAATATTTGGGAGAGTGACATGGTGTCTTAATGTATCTATCTGTTTACTTGATGAAGTTGTGCTTGAGAGAATATGTTCCTGATGAAGAAAATATGATGTATCTACAGTGTGTACAGAAGGCAATGAAGAAAAGAATTCAGAATGTGCTGAGTTCTATGATGAGTATGTCTACGGGTATACGCGGATTGGATTGGTCGCATCTGCCGCATCGAAAGAAACGTTGCAAGTGTTGTGGGCTAAAGCGCTCAAAAAGTGAAAAACCAAGGGTAACCACCATGGTATTGACCCATGGTATTGGGTAATGATCCGCCTAATTGACCCCGTCCAGGTAGTTTTGGGCTCATGGTATTGTTTTGACCCATGGTATTGAAAAAGGGGCTCATGGTATTGAAAAAGGATAAACCTATATAAGGAGAACAAATTCATTGTGCAGAAGATGAGTGTGGGTGCAAGATGTCTGAGCTTGAATGAATACTTCTCTATGAAGTATATCTGTATGGAAAGGGTAAAGGTTTCATGATAGATCTGAATCTATGATACACCTATGAAGAAATGATGAAGCGGGATGTCTAGATCTGAAATGTATTTGTATCTGCTAGATTTGTTTATGGAGTGATTAGATCTGTGATGAGGCGAACATCTACATGCGAGTAAAGAGTTAGTTGAAGCGGAATATACGATGTGATGAAGTGTCTTTGCTACCTTAATGATTGAAGATCTATCATACTTCGCGGTGGAGGAAGAAATGCAGCTCTGCCTTCAGTGAAGAAGCAGCAGCAGTATGTAATAAGGTATACATACAGAGGTATACGCTGGTTTGTGTGGACGTAAGCGCGTATATACGCGACATCAGTGAAGGGAAAGCGCGTATGCAAACTAAGGTTTGCTGAAGCAAGGGGTATGAAATATCTGATCTGTTCTGCTGTGTTTCTGCTATCTGATCTGTGTTGATAAGTATCTGTTGGTGATGTATGTTTGTGCTTAAAAGTATGGAAAGGGTCCAGTCTGAAAGTAAGATGAAATGTGGCTTGCAAGTGGTGTTCTATTGAAGTTGTTGGATCCAGTGTGAAAATTGATGAAACGTGGTCCAAGGTGGTGCTGAGGGTTGTAGCCTTCAGTCACGGGGTCGTAGCTCCCTTCCAGGTGAGGCTGGTAAACGAGATCGGGGGGTCGTAGCTCCCTTCCAGGAGAGGCTGGTAAACGAGTCAGGGGGTTGGAGCTCCCTTCCAGGAGAGGCTGGTAAACGAGCGCAGGTGGGTGCCTGCGTGCTGGTCAAGGCTGCGCCAGCACATATGTTTTAAGATGTTTTCTCTATAATAAAATATTGAAGGCTGAGCAACTGCAGCGGTGGTTTTCTCCCGACTTGGGTTTCCACCTAAAAATCCTGGTGTTCATGTGTGATCCTTTGTGTGATGGTTTATTCTGTTCTTACTGCACATGTTTACTGTTTATTGAACATATGATGAATGAATGATGGAATAATATAAGTGAAGATTTAATGACAGATCTAGATCTCTGTGTATACGCTAGTTTCATAAAGGGGATCCGCGTATATACGATAGTTTACTGAAGGAAAGTAGCGTATGGGTTTTAAGGAATGAAAAAGTAAAAAGATTTGATTATGCAGTAAATACTGATTCACCCCCCCCCCTCTCAGTTTTTGGACTCCATGAGAGTCTTCATATCTTTCATCGAGATATCATAGTCAAATCTTCTTGGTCTTTGGATGTTGATTTCTTTTCATTATTTCATATCGCATTATCCCTTCCTTCCTTTCTTCACACAGTTGATTCCATTGAATTTCCAATTAGAATTCATGCAGTTGTTTTGAACCACCTCATATTACATATGAGGACATATTGTGTTGATTTCATCTAGGAAAAGTGTGACTCATGGCTTCTTGCATCTTTCCAAAGGAGGACATCCCTTTTCTTTTGATCCTTCTATCAAGATAGAGCATTGATCCACGTTGTCTGCAACCATATGACATGACTCTTCAATATTGAGCATAAGCATAAATACCTCTTTTTTCCTTGGGTAATCCAGACTTCTTGCAGTAGCTTTTTTTATCATTGGAAAATCGTACAAGCCAAGGTGACATTATTTAATGTCAGGTGGAAGGATTTACATGGTTGAGAGACATTACATAATCTAAAAATATTTAAAAATCTCTAAGGTCTGAGGAAAAATAAAATTGTGTACAAGAAGGACTAGTTAAATGTGCCTTTGTGCGCAAAAGTCTTCGATAAATGCGCCTTTCAGTGCATTTTGCTAAAAAAAGTGCACAATGATGTGAATAACGGAATTCATTTTCTGAGACAACAAGGCAAACTCTATTACATTGATTCCACCTAAGAACAAATTCCCAGGATCAAGGGAGCACACAATGGAATTACCCTCCTCTCTTGGGTCACCATACACAATGTACCAAGAGAGGGAAGGAGGATTTAAATTCTCATATAAAAGGCCATGAAGAGATGAAAAATAGGAGATCACATTGTTATGATAGCCATAATATCCCAAAGCAATGCCAACAATGTGTGATCCAGAGCAGAGATAGAGGGGACTTAGTTGCTGGCCATCCAACAACTCTAGTCCACCATAGTAGAGAGAGGGAGACTTTGTGCCAAGGCAGCTTGGAAGTAAATACATCCTTGCATTGGGACATAGAACCCCTAGTTCTAAGGGCCCCTTGCAAAGTGGGTTAAATTTTTATCCTTATTCCCACCATCACTCAATAAGAGGGAATTTAAGAGCCACTGTTTGGATTATTGAAGTTATTTGACTCTATTTAGAGCTTTTGTATTATTTGTTTTAGTTTTTGTTTAATTTTTATGTTTGAATATGCATGTTATTTCTCTATCTAGTATTTTTATGTTCTATAATGTTCCACTAACTTTATTGACTCCATCTAATTTTCTTCCAGTGACCAATAACTTAAGAGGGAAAACCACACCCGTTAAGTTGGTGTTATTTATTACATCCATGAACCAAACACACTAACAGAAATTCCTTTATTGAAATATCTTCAACCCCTTGATATAATTTACTTTTTATGTCATCATACTCTCATCCGATGAATTCCAAAAGTTTGGAATTCTTGATGAAACACTTGCTTCCTTTCCTCATCAGTGAACCTTTCAATGACGATTCTATCAGATAATATTGAGGATCTATAATATCCCCATTCAAAATATGTGTCAATTTTAATGATGTATGATGAGATTTGTGATATATGACTCTTTCCTTTCCATAATTTCCACTTATTATTCCAATGATGTTCCCAAGAGATATATTATTCATAGTTTACTACCATAGATTTCAATTTCAACTATATTTCATTGTACTTTATGATGATGTCCCTCTCTTGATTCTAATGCTTCTATGATGACATGATGCAGCATATAATTCTATTCTAATGATAGTTATACTTTTTAATGGGATACTTTGGAAACAAGAACATGAAAAGAACTAGGTGAGGAAGACTATCTCAATCATAGTAGAGATCTTTTACTTCCTCTTCCTTGGACTTCTTCCTTTTAGCTTCCTCCACATTCTTGGTAATACAAGCTTCTTCTATTCCTATTTTTTAATTTTCCTTATTGAGATTAGGATAATATCTTATATATTTCCCATATTCTTGACACTCATAGCATTGAATCTTAGCCATGTTCTTCTTCTTTTTCAGAGGACCAAACTTTCCAAAATTTTCTTTCTTTTTTTCATTGCAGCATATGGTTGATTTTTATCATCTGATGCCACATCATAATTTTCTTTAAGCCTTGATTCTTTAAAATTGCATAGTTGAAATTTTTATTGAAATGAAGCAGCTTCTTTCTTCCCATAAATACTGGAGGTAAAGTTACCCCACTCCTCTGGTAGCTCAATTAGTACTATTGTAATCAATTCTTTATGAGACATGACTTATCCTAGATCTTAAATTTGATCCGTAATATAATATATAATCATAAAGTATGAGGATTTTTCATAGTCCCTTTTTGAGGATATTCGTCTTCTAGATTTCTTTCCTTAATGAGATGACTTCTCAAGTAGTGCTTACAGAATACAAATCTACCAGTTTGTCATAGATTTATTTTGAAGTTTCGAGTTTAGATACATATGGGATTAGGGGATATTTTATGGATTCAATGAGAATAGATTGAGCCCTAACTTCCCCTTTAATATACTTCACAAGATCTTGATGATATTCCTTTCCTGTTTTAGTGATTGATCTTTTGACATATTCCATAACCTCATTTTCTTCCATGCAAGATAGTTTGCTGCCCCAACCAAATTTTTTCTTTCCTTGTAAAAAGACATTTTGACAGAGTCATATGTGGAAATAAATATACTTACTTGATAGGATTCTCAATATTCTTGATACTTCATTTATTTTAATGATTATATAGAAAATGGAAAACTTGTTCTCGGTGAAGGTAGTTTTCTTCATTGATGATCCTTGATTCCATAGGGAGGAAGATCCCTTTTTATCCTTTGATGGTGGAGGTTGTATTGATGAATATCAATAATTATTTCTTAAAGGTTCCTTTCAATGGAAATAAACTTTCTTCAATCATATGGAGCTTTCATTATATGCTTCTGAAGATGATGAAAATGACCTTTGAACTAGCCTTCTTTGGATAACTAGCCTTCAATATACTTTGACTCCTTTGGTGACGAATGATTTCAGATCCCAGAAAATATTCAGTGATAATTTAAACTTGATGAGGGTCTTTGTGGTATTTTTATAATGACTAGAGGATCCCAAAACTTTTTCTGGAGTGGTATTCTATTCAATCTAGGGTTTGATAATTCGATGTAGATATTGACTTCAATTTGATATCCTTGAACTTTATTTGGTGTATTTATCGAGATTTGATACTTAAGTGTCAAT
Source organism: Pinus albicaulis (assembly GCA_034641835.2). Lineage (NCBI taxonomy): Eukaryota > Viridiplantae > Streptophyta > Pinopsida > Pinales > Pinaceae > Pinus > Pinus albicaulis. Next base: position 204,360,882 of record CM076583.1, read on the forward strand.
TGATAATACTCATTTCCTTGAATTAGTTACCTTAGCTCTGATACCATGTTGAGAAAAATAGGGTATCAAGTATTAAGTGATTTATCTCCTTACGATAACTGCTCATGAATCATTTTTACTTTCTTAGATTAGGGTATTCTCTTTGTTATATTATAGTGTTATTATTCATTAAAAAACTACCAATTCATAAATCATAAAGAGAAAATATACACAAAATATCGGCTATCAACTAGCGCCAAAAACTCTCCTGCTTGAGAGGAAAACCCGAAAAAAATTCGTCTTCTTATATAGAATTCAATCGACATATACTAAGGCCAAGAATTTTAACCTATTTTCCTCTCCAATACAAAATCACATGCCTTTATTCATGATATCCTTCCTTGAATCAAATAGATAGCTCTTTCCTCCTTTTGTAAAGGTAAATCAAACTATATGTACTTCTAAAATTTGGGTCTCCTTCCGTAGAACTATAGTTCGTACTGTTGTAGTTTCAAAACTTTGAGGAGAGAAAACAAACTTGGAGATGTCGACCTTATTTCACTATTATTAAGGAATATTCTAAGTGAACTTAGCTAGAAGTGGAGTTGATAATACTACCATTTTTTGATACCCTTTATTGGATTTATATGATACTTTATAAACCCTAGTGTTCTACCATATGTGAATATATTAGCCCAAAGACAAATCCAAATAATTCAATGTTTCTTCATTCCTTCTTGCTAATTATAGTGATGCTCTCCTTGACTATTCACACTCCTATCCGGGGACCATTACCAAATTACATCTTTGAAATTATTCCTCCAAATGAAATCCAAACTACGCTGTTTATAGTCATTGGAGCCTATAATAAACTCACTTTAATAGGGTGAACCAACATGTCTCTTTGTGTACCAAACAATTCGATCTTTCTTTATTCCTTCTTGCTAATTATAGTGATGCTCTCCTTGAATCTTCAGACTCCTTCTAACTGGGGATGATTACCAAATTACATCTCCGAAATTATTCCTCCAAATGAAATCCGAACTACCCTGTTTATAGTCATTGGAGCCTGTAATAAACTGACATTAAGAGGGGGAACCGACATGTCTCTTTGTGTATATTATTTAATCAATCTTGTAGAAGAATTGAAGGAGATGTATTTTTTTTGTTTTTGAGGGATTTCATACTTATTTAATGACTCGTACGAATGTGTAACATTCCCAATAAGGGTCCCTCATACATGACATATATTCAAATTGAATTTTATGACAAGATGACAAATCTTAAAGGCTCACAATGGGAGCCATCACTAAAAATAAAATTCCTTGCTTATGAAACACATGAGACAGAAATTAAAATAATAATTTTATTTTTTTCTTTACATCAATTACATAAAATTTCAATTACACATGTCATTATGAAGATCACACCTAGTTACACATTTCAATAGGAAAGACTATGAAAGTGGGTAAATGTGACAGGAGGCGTTACAGAGAAATCATTAGAAGTTAGCTTTGGAGTTTGTGCAATTATTCTAAAGAGAGATTTAATTTTATTCCTTGTAACAAAATGGATGAGAAATATATTATTGGGAAGATAAAGTGGTAGAGAGGAGAGACAATGAGCAAGAGTTTGCGCAAAAGAAGTGAAACAAGGAGAGAGACCAACAACAGTGTTGAGATAACTCAGATCTCGTAAATTTATTTTATATTAATATAAATATCAATGTGTGCTATTTTATGTATGATTGAATTTATATTGATTGAATGAAAACTGAGCTTGCAGTATAGAGTGTGTTTTTTTGTAGGTTGACTAGGAAAATGTAGAGTGGAAAGGTTTGACTCTGAGTGAAGAACACTTCACCAAATTCTTCCTTTGCAACGTTTTTTTAGTTGAAAGTGATGAAGTTATTTCTCATCAACATTTTCCATCAATGGATAACCAGGTAGTTGGAGGTGTCATAGACTATGGCTGGAAAAAAAAATTCCCAACTAATCTGTTAAGTGTTGGGCATTCCCATTAATCAATGAGTTTCATAGATGGACTATTCGACAAAATCTATAGTATCTATTTGCTGCCATCTGACTAATGTTCAAGCGACAAAGGTTGAAATAATTAACAAAGAAAGGGGCACTCCTATCAATTAATGAACCCGATATATCACCCATTTCATAGTGCCAACAATTCATTTCACCACCATTGGCTCTATTCACTATCGTCAGTTGTGTTGACTACCATCGAGTAAAACAGAGAGAGTGTTGGAAGTTGTGAGAATTTTGATAGGTGTAGTGACTTTTTTCTATGCCCTTGGTTAGAAAATTATTCCTATTTTTTATTTCGGTTAGCACCGAGGAGCTAACAAATTTGGGGACAGTGAGACTGATTTGCATCACCTAAGTATGCTTAATTTTGGATGTTTTCTTAGAGTTAAGTCTACTTAAATTTCTACCATATTTGTAAATGATTAAGAATTATTGTGTGTATGAAGTATTTATTTAGAGATCCTCTAACTCTTTATTAATATCCCAAAAAATTTCTTCCTAAAAGAATCTTATATGTGTAGTTTTTTCCACAATCAAGTCGACTTAACGTGCTACTTCATTTCCAAAACCTTAACTACTATTATGTCTTCTAAACCATTCATTTATAACTCCATTAACTCTTTATTATTATAAATTTGGTGGATTTTGGAGTACATCATATTATATATCATCTTTGGGATAATTTGCATTGAATATGTCATTAATACATGACCCATGCCTCATAATCATATATTAGAATGATTGAATTCTGCATGAAATTGAATAGTCTACCTAGAACTAATTCCATTGATGATAATCATGGGGGTGAATAAATGGGTTTGAAATTATAAAAATGAATCACATAGAATAAATCATCACCTTTGGAAATCATGTATGACAATAGAGCATTCATAAGAGGTCACACATATCAAGGATTCTCTAACTCAAAATATTTTATCTTTGTAAATTTTCCCAAAATTGAATATACTTAATTTACTACCCGATTCATAAAACATTATTATGTTTCATAAAATATTAATTTAATACTCCCTTAAGGTAACATATTTATTATTAATATTTATTAGTATTATACATATATTATATCTATGAAACAGGTATTATTTTACATAATATCTCTTAAGTGTGGGAGTTATTTTAGAGCAATAATATTGACTTGTCTTTTCTTGGGATGATCATGTTTTTAGCACAATGGGATGTTATCCCCTCTTGGTTTCAAAAAAAAATGGGAAATATTTGGCCTGTTTTGATAAGGCTAAAGGAATAGGTTCCCCCACCATTATGGACTCTAGAATCTTCCTAATATATAAATTCCTAGTATATGTCAATCTTAGGCATTAGTTAGATTACTACAAAAAATTATTGATTCGCCACGGTTAAAAAATAACAATAGCATTGACATGGCATGTGAAGGTAAATTTATAGAGGGAAGTCAAGGATGAAGATATAACTTGTTCAAATATACTACTTTTATTTAGTCCATTTCGAATCTCAACTTGCTTGGCTAAGTATCTCATTTGGAAGGAAGGATCAATCATTTTTTATTATTAATGTGTTCAAGGTTGTTATATGTCTCCTTTTATTTATTACCATCCTAGAAAAAAGGAACTCTCTCTTTGATGGTGTTTGGATGGGATAAGTTTCTTCTTAACCATAGGAAACAAGTGGTTAGATGAAATCCTTTTTCTTTTGCACTAGGAAAAGTTGTGAAAATATTGAAACTGTTAATTTACATCACTCTTATGATAATTTAATTATCTATCTATTTATTAATTTATTATGAATTGGTAACTTGTAAGAGTAATATGGGTGATGCCCAATATCAAAAATAGTAGTCACCAATTATAACACTAAGATTATATCCAACAATCTCTGAGCCAAAAATACTAGGAATTTATGACCTAGAAAAAGTTGAGCTTCCACGAGGGTAGGGGAGCCTTGGCATGAACCTTATTACAATGGGAAAAGAACATTATTTTTAAAATATTATAATTATGAAAATGGATAGTAAATAGAAACCTATTGATGACGAGGACATAGTGACAAAACCAATACTCTGAGATTGAGTGAATATTGGGTCTGAATTTCACATGATAGACTCTAAGTAGCAAATAGGAAAAATTGTTTAATGGGAACTAAAAGTGAAAAATATTTCTAGGGACCTTAGTGAAGAAGAAGTGGTCAGGGTTGTGAATATCAACATGGGTAATGATAAGACTAATCTTATGGCCATGGAGTGGATAGGCTATAAGAAAGGGATATGAAAGAGATAATGATAAGCCTCATAATGGAAGTTCTTAGCTACAATGTTGATAATGAGAGGTTGGTGAAGTAGCAACAACAAACTAACCACCAAACTTGGCAAAGTGTGAACACAATTTAGAGGGAATTGGACCAGTAAATTAATTCCAGAAAATCATATGATGTAATGTTTGATTCAAAGAAAGGGATGCTAGAAGATAGAGGAGTTGTAGGAGTACTGCTTGGAAGCACTATCACTTAGCAATTAGGTCAATAAAATTGGAATACACCACCTTAGAATTAGTTAGTAGCCCAAGTGTATCACATGTTAGAAAATAAAAAAGAAGAGCATGTAGGAAAAATTGGCAAATGGATCTTATAAAAATTCATCCTCTCGCATTAAATGGGGAGCATAAGAAAGGAGAATAAGTTGAATCTTAGTTGTTAGAAATGAGGAAATAATTACAAATATATAATTACTCCTCAAACATGGAAGATAGAATTGTTATTTTCCACTTTAACGGGAAGGCTAATTTATGATGGGAGTAGCTCAATGGAATGGAGAACCTACAGGAAAGGAGAATTACATGGAACAAATTCAATGAATATTTCCAAAGGAATTTTTTATAAAAACACGATTATGAGTGAAAAATACAACGATTATTTGAGCTCGAAATGGGAAACATGACCACGGTGGAGTACAGTTGAAAATTCACTAAGAGATTTATGTATGTTAACTTCATTAAAGATGAAAAATTTAAAATAAATAGATATATTTGTGGGTTACCATCCTTTTATGGAGAAATGATTAAATTTGATGAGCCTAAAACCTTAGAAGCAGCCATGAGGAAAGAAGAGTATTTTTATGACCAGACCAATAACAATCAATTCTTTAGCAGACATTAGGAAACAAGAAGAATTTTAAGGAACAATTGAAGAAAGGGTTTAAATGTTAGGTCCCTATAGTATTAATGTATTCCCCTTATTTTTAGTTTTAGTGTAGCTCCCTATTGTTATTTTTGTGCCCTATAGAAGCCCAATATTGTTATTGTTGTGCCCTTACATTATTATTTCCAACAAGAAAAACTAGCAAAAAAAGCTTGTGAATGCTTTGCAGGCACACAAGGTGATTAGTAAGAAATCTATAGAAATTTCACCTTTTCAATTATTTTATGATGTAGACATTGTTTTTCCTACATCACTTGCAGTCCCGATTATGAAATTATTGCAAGAAGAAGGAAGTGAGGAGAATGATGTACAATGCAAAGAAAATCAAATGATCCATCTTTAGTAGATGAGAGACGAGGTATTTCAGAACACCTCAAAGCTTCATGAGAAGATAAAGAAGGTGTATGACCACAAAACCAAGGTGGATGATTTTAATATTGAAGATGTAGTCCTACGGTGGGATGCAAGGAATGAGGAAAAATGCATGCACAGAAAATTTGAAAACTTATGGAAAGGACCATACAAGATCTCAACATTCCATGGGCAGCATGCTTTTATACTGAATGAGATGAATGAAGAATAATTCTTAGGAGGACCAATCAATGGTAGGCTCCTTAAACATTATCTTTTCTAATGCAGATTTTAAATTTCTCAAATAGATTGCAAATATCAGTTTAACTTTTTTCAAAGTGTGAAGTGGAGAATCGCCGAAGCTTGGAGCCCGAGGTGAAGGCCATAAAGTTTCATGGATTTTCTTTTGTTTTCAAAATTAATTCAATCAAAGTCAAGTAAGTTTCAAAGTCAATTTTGAGTCAATTTTTATTCAATTTTCAGTCAGTTTGTGTTTGCTTCAAATCAGTTCAAGATTTCAGTTTTCAATTTGTCTTTTAGCTTTTGGATCCATTCCCAATGGATAGGCTCTTGATCTACGGTGTTCTTGTCACCTCCAAGGAGCTACCATCCCCAGCTAGGGCCAATGTTAATGTCAATATTTGCATCCTTCCATTAGTGATCAAATAAAATCTTCCATGTCATGTTAAGGGTCCCATTTTGAAATTTTTGTCATTCCATGAGGCCATCATCAAAAAATTTGGTCACTTGGTGCATATTTAGGTCAAGCTTCAGTATTTTCAGAAATTTCACTACTTTCCGGCTCATTTCACCACTTTTATAAGTGTACATCAGTCATGAGTTGTCATCATCATTTCATTCCTTGCATCATGAAATTCATTCAGTTAGAGTCTCCATTAGGTTTTAGGGTTTTCAAGGTCCATCAAATCACCATTTTCATGAATAAAAGACTAGCAAGTAGAAGAGTGAAAATAAGTACATTTTATTATGAAAGTTTTATTTGTAAATTAATTTCAATTAAATATGTAATTTTATGTTTCTTAATATGTAATAATCTATCATGGTTCCGTGGTAGTTGCATACTCAAGGTTCCAATCAGCCAAATAAGTCAAATTTTATAAAAATCCATGGTATTCAAAATACATCAAAAGATCAAATCCAAAGATCAGGCTCAAAAGGAAAAGTGCAATGTCAAAGTTGAGTTAAAAAGGAAATGTGGGTCCTAAAGGCAATTTAGGAAAATTTACTAAGCATAAAGGGCCATTAAAGACCAAAAGTACACTCTATTGCATCCTCATGCATTGATTTCTCAAGATCCCAAGTCAAAGGTTGAATTTTGAGTGAGAAAATCAAGTTTTTGTAAGTTTTTGCGCTTCTCATTAAGGTGTTGCACTTTTTATAGAAAGGGTGTTGCACTCCTGCTTAAGGTGCCACTATTTTACCCGAGAGGCACTGCGCTACTACTTAAGGCACTGCACTTTTACCTGGGAGGCATTGCACTCCTCCTTAAGGCACTGCTCTTTTTCCAGCTTTCACCCATAGCTCCAAAGCTTCATTGCAACTGGCCAAGTCATCAAACAATGGTTTCTTCAGTCAATTGAAAGTCGGTTACACCTCTCTAAACCCTCCTATTGGATTATAATTTTGAATTCATGTTGTAAACCCTCCTCATTTATCACTTTATGTTTTAAGCCATGAAACCCTAGTTTTCACCATTGCAAGCCAAGGTGGTTTCCCTGTAATGTTCCAAATGGGGAAGAATAAGCTCAGTAGGGAATATATTAAGATATTACACTATGAATTCACAGCAATATGGGAAAACACCAGCAATTGTAAATTAGAGATAGACTAGTAGGGCATTTACTGGTTTTATCATCTCTAAAGAGAGGGTGAAAACCAGAGGCTTCGTGGCCCGTTCCAGACTCTGTCTATAGAAGACTGATGAAACACAGAAATGATGGGAATGACACAATACTCTTGTATTTCGCTGTCCTTGGGAACCTTATATCTACAGATCTAAAAAATGGATCCAAAAGAGGAGCAAAAACAAAACAAGTAAGAGGCGTGAAATTCCACTCTCAGGAAAATGTGTAATAGGCTCAAGGGAGACGTTGTATAAGCAAGACAGTGTAAAAATAACGTATAAAAGGGCTGTTTTCCCTTATTTTAGTCTGTGTGGACATTCTTGCAGAGTTTAAGCAAAAAAAAATGGGTTTAGAGGGTTTAAACAGATCTCCCATAATCAACACTAGCTGAAAATCAGCTAAAGGAGAGGGCTGGGTTAATAGAAAAACAATCCTTTAGGAATTGCATAGTTTCTACTGGGAGGCACTGTAAATCAGCCATTAAAATCATATTACAGTATGGAAGCAAGAAATCAGATCCATAATGAATTTCCTTTGTAGAAGCATTAAATTTACATGAAGTAATAGCAAGAATTCTTCAGAAATGAAGCAGTAATACATGTAAAAGCTGTAGAAAAGACTTGACCGCGTCCTATATCAGGAGCTTCAGCTATTGTAGGTTAAAACTCAGATATAAAACTGATCAATGGCTGAAACATCAGATCCATAAAAGATCTGGAAATTACACAGCCTTCTTAACAAGATCCCCTTAGTGTTCTGACCAACTAATGCATAATAAAGTGTAGATCTAGCTTTTAATACCCTAAACTGCAGAAAACTTCAAATATTTGTGAAGATGGATTTAATTAAATTATATATTAGATCTGAATAATATTAGATCAATAAGGTACTTTACAAATCTTCAAGATGAGAGGCAAGCCTCAATCACTTGAGATCTAGTACAATGAGAAATCCAAATAGTAGTGAAGCTGGTACATGAAAATAATGTAGTTCATGGAAGGGACTGTGCAGTAGCTTGAATGAAATGATATAGCAGATAAAAATTACATATCTAAAAGTAAAATGAGAGTGAGATCCTCTTTCGGGTGGTCACAAGACAACCTCCCTGAGAGAAGTCTCCTCTAAACAACTAGATCTTGCAGATCTAGTTCACCCACTTATTGCAACTCACAAGTAGCTGCAAAACCCTCAACAGGACCAGCGCTACTATAGAGATGAAGCTTGGCCATAATTCCAGATATTGGATATATGCATCACAATCTCCTCCAAAGAGCTACTCTATTGAAGGTGAGAGGATTCCTAAACAAGGAATCCTCTTCCCATAGGCTAAACAGCCAAGAGACTAGAGTTGCTGCAGCAACCTCTAAAATTCTTCAACAACCTTTGCTTGCTACCTCTCCTTCTCTTTTATAACATGAGGGCTTTCCAAAACCATAAACCACCTTCTTCAACTCATTCTCTTTCACAGAAGAGATCCTCTTCTAGAAGTACGTTGTTCTTGATGGATAAGCTTCCCTCCAATCTGCGCTGTAGGTGGGGTCAAGATTGACCCTTTCAAATGAATTTCCCTTTTTCACACTTAGGGGTGTTTAATATAATAGCTCATATTTATCCCCTTTTACATTGGGCATGTATTTATTCTCAACTTAGGAGTTTAATAAACCTCCTTCACATACTTTTATTCATGAATAAAGAAAACTGAAATTAAAATGCAATGCTCCCATTAGCTGCAAAAATTGGGAACATTACAGTCTCCCTCGGCAAAATGTTGCTTGCCCTCAAGAAACTCTTATTGTAGATGCAAATCATCTACTCCCCTCCAAATGGCATCCACATAAGGAAGGCGCCCTCCATTTGCTGCAATATGTTATGTATGTTTGGCTCCAAAGTTTTCTTCCACAAATGCATGAGATGACTTCCAACTGTAAGGTTAAATGTCCTCTCCTTATCATGAAGTAAAAAATGACAATTACATGATGTCCAACACCATCATAAACACACGAGAGACATAAAATAAAGTAGCTCTTTCCACAAAGGAAAAGCTTCATCATGCAAGAACATTCTTCCATCCATGTTTTATGAACTCGAATAAGCATTGCTATGCCTCCATTCTTAGCCCTATTGGCCTTGTTGGATACAAACTCCATCATTTCAGCATTATTCAAAGAAGAAGGGAAGGATTAATATGGGTAAACAAAAGATGTCAAACCATAGTCTCCCAAAATAAATCACCGGAGCAAGGCCCTTTGCTGCCATCCTCCATCTCCTCCATGTAAGATGGACAACCCATGTTTCCCAAAAGATGATGTGCATGCCTCTCTTTGCTGCAATTTATATTTGATACATAAGGCATGAATCAGAAAATTATGAGCCATGGGGTGGTCACCATACTCATTCAAAGCACCAAAGAAACAAGTGATCTTGCTACACTCTTTCCTCTTCATGTGCATCATGAAATCAAACCATGCTAATGGACATATGACATGTCACATCAGCCCAATACAAAGTATCATCGTCAATGCACACCTTGACATAATCATGCCAAATTTTTCACCATGCAAAACACATAGACATAGGAGATGTCACGTGGTGGCCATACCTTCTCAAGTGAAAAAAAATTTCACATGTCTTCTCTTGCTGCAACATAACATTTAAATCCAAGGAATGATTCAGAAAATAATGAGCTATTGGGTAGCAACCATACTCACCCAAAAGCATCCATAGAAACGAGGACTTTGCAGCCTTCTTGCCTCATCAACATGTGGACCTTGGAGCAAAAACAAAATGATGAACATGCAAAATGCCTCATCAAAATAGCACAAGCAAGCTCCTCATACCACATCATGTGGGAGTCATACCTCCTCCCAAGCCAAAGTTCATGCACGAAGTATACCTCCAATAGAAATGCATGTGGACATATGAGACATACTTCAAGCATAGGTGAATACATGGACATAATATTTAACTTGTGGTGTCCAACTCTCCTCCTAACAACCACATCAACCACGCTTCAATTTTATATATTCTATTAATCATGCATAAAGCATGAGATGAGAGAATGAGAATCTTTGGGTAGTGATCATGCTTACCCCAAAGCAACCAACATTTCCATGCCTCCTTTTTCATTTCATGACCATTCTTCAAGGCATAGATCAGAAAAATAAGTGCCTTTATAGAGTGAAAGGAGTCTCCTAAGGGAAACTAGTGTAACCAAGCTTGCTGGTCCATGTATGTTTGCAAGTGATCATGTGATCTCTTGCTCATCATCCTCATCCACTCACTCCAATATGGAAGATGAGTGATGTATTGCATAATCATGGCATCCTCCTATTAGCACCCTATAACTAACAATATTGGCAAAAGTCCAACTACAGGGAGAACATTATTTCAACCACTTTGGGATTCTAGGATCTAGCCGTCCTGAATCTGGAGAGGGATCTCTCCAATAAGTGCAAAGATGGATTTTTCTTTGGAGTTTTGAGTAATGATATTAGGCTAGTTATGAAGGCTGAGGGTTTTTTTTTGTTTTTGGATGGTTGAGCATGATCACTGTTTGAGGTGGAAAGTTCTAAGTGTAAAGAGTTTCAAAGGTGTGAAGTTGCAAGCAATCAGAAAAATATTTGGCCAGAAAGATAGATAATTGCAGGTTTTAGTCCATTGGGCTATGGAGTCATAATAGGGTTTAATTGAAACAATCAAGTTCAAGAGTGGTCCATGGGGCAAGTCATCTATGTCTAAGGATCTCTTTAAAGTTTGATTTATGGAATGAAATGATACATCAAGAAGGGGAATTAAACAAATGAAGAACCAAGAGTAGCCTAGGATCTGGTAAGTACTTTGAAAGTAGCCAGCCTTTGACAAACACTTAAGAAAAACATAAAATCAATCTAGGGTCTGGTAAGTACTTAGAAACTAGCCAGCATTTGATCCACTTTCAATAGAAAAGACAATAAAAACAGAGGGAAACTTGAAGGCAACTGTTAGAGTAGAAACTAGAGGGTCGGGCTCAACAAAAATCCTCTCCTAGCTCTGCTTTACTTGGTTCCTTTCAAGACAAACACAAAGATAACACAGAATGGCCTAAGATCTGCTAAGTACTTTTAAACTAGCCAGCTTTTAACACATTCCAAGGGGAACTTTCAGACAGTCTTTTGGGATAAAACTAGGACTAGGGCTAACCATATCTTCCTTAGTTCATCCCTAATTAACATATACTAAAAATAACATTTAAGAATAACAACTAGCTCAGATGGTAGGACGAGGGAACGCCACCATTCCTATGCTTGAACTAAATTAGATCATTCATAAATAACACAAATTGAAAGAAAACATGCAGATAAATCTTTTCAGTCAGGGAAGGGTACTGATATACAGTAGGTCCTAACTCTCTGGATGTTGTTCCTTGTAAGAGAAAATGAACACAATGAAAACATAAATAAAACAACAATTCACAATAAGAAATAACATCACCATCGACATAGACCAGGATCCCATAAATCAGCTTGTATTGATGCTCCAAACCAGTTACAGCTTTAAGTCCAGTGCTTTAGTTTAGCAATCATCTACACTTCCCAGACTAAATTGTCTAACACAAGTAGAGCTCCAAGAGCCAGTGAACACTATTTACAGGTAGGAGTCTCAAGCTCAATTACATTTCAAAGTTCAACAACCAACTCAACCAACAATATCTCATCTTCTACAGAGGTATTTATAGAAGAACGAAGAGGTGAGATCGAATAAAAGATCTCCCATGGAAATTAATACAGATTAATGACTTATCGGCCTTTGAGGGGCTCAATGGAGAAGTGTACAGGTATTCTTACTATTAATTGATTTAAATTTAAGATTTGAGCTCGGTGGGAGCTCTTTTTTACTTTTTAGGCTCTCTGTTATGTTGAACTCTGCTGATATTTTTTCATTAATTTTATTTGCAGAATTCACTCTCTGCCTATGCTGAGGAAAATATCTAATCTTGATCAATAACTTCAGCCTGCATTTGAATGCTTTGAGGCACAGGTGGCACTGTGGTAGCTGGGAGGAATCAATTTTCCTTATATGTGGCAGTGGAGGCTTTCTATCTGATAAAAACCTTCTGATTTTCCTTTAATTCTGTTTTAATTTGGAGGATAAGGCTTTTGATAATCAGTCTTAGCCATAATCCCCAAATTATTTTCAATATTCTGTTCTGTTGTGTTCTGTCTTCGACACGGATACTCTTTCAATTCATTTAATTGTGTCTTGTTGATGTGCAGGCCGCGTAGGGCTCGTATGGCGTCAATGTCTCATGAAACACTGACGAAACGTGGAGCTTGAACCCTGTGAATGATTCCTCTTGATGAATCAAAGGCAGGAGAATCGTCATTCTCAGCCTTCAGCTTTTCTTTTTATATAATGGAAAACCATTGAAAACCCTGCACAATATGAAAAATATTATAAAATCCTGCGTTATATAGGTTTTAATGCTTCAGAGGGCTTAGGGAGAGAGCATGGCCATTGGATGGCATCATCCAACGGTCGAGATCTGTTTTGGGAGGTTAAAAAAGAAAGCGGGTGAAAAATAAGTCAGAACCGTTGATCTTGGAATGATCAATGGTTAGGATTGATCGGGAGGAAGCAAAGCGAAGGAGTCACTTTATGAACAAATGGTGAAAATTTGATGGGACAAGGTTAAAAACCTTTGTTATGAGACAAAATGGTTAAAAATGGTTTTTGGGGTTCGGGACGATCGTGGGCCATTGGATGAGATCAGCCCACAAGATCAACGATTGAGGAGGGGCGTGGAAAACGCACATGGAAAGAGGGAAAATGGTTTCGGGGATGGAAACCACCGTTTTCACATGAGGAAAAGGTGGGTAGGCGGTATTTCCCTTTGGAACGTGATACACGTCCCCGCCTGACACGTGTCATTATAAAACCACCCATTTCGTGTGGCCTTGGGAGAAATAAACTTTACGCTGAAAGTCGTGTGACTTGGAACGAGGGCTGTCAGATCTGGGGCATTAGATCTAACGGTGGAGAACGAGCGCGATTCTGGAAAAATGCGCGGGCGGAAGAAAAGTGAGGGGGAGTTTATCCCTCGAGCATTTTTTGGGCGTGATCACCGTTCGATGAGCCGACCTTAGATCACATGACGCATGTCAATATCGCACTGGGCCCATAGTTGAATTTTAATGCGTGACGAGGGCGGTATCTCCAAACCACTTGAGGCCACGTGTCGGCCTGTGGCACTGATCGCGCTGAAATCGGAAATACCGCTTACCCCTTAAAAGCGGTGCGATGAAAACAACTGGTTTTGTATAGTGATTGATCGCGGGGACCACCGGGGCAATTGATTTGTGGGTCGTTGATCTGTAGATCAGATCGACGGCGAAGATGTTTTAATCTTTGCACCGGCGGAATACTTTTCATACCCTACAAAAACAAAAAAAATTAATAAAAAAAAAAGTTTTCATGGCTTCGGGGTGGAATATATATTTATAATATCGCTTGGCACCCGTCTGCGGGGCCATGGTCTATATGGAGTGCAATATGATCGGGGGCTATAATATACAGGGCTAATCAGAATCAGAGTTTATACGTAACGAAAGACTTACTCACCATCGAAAGTTTCCGATGCGATAAGCGCTCGGGACTATAACTCTTGGTTTTTCACAAAGGAAGCATGAGATCTAGAGTTATAACAAAAGGAGCTGATCACATCGGGGGTTTTTATGTAACACAACATATGCGCTCGTAAAAAGTTCCGATGCTGATAGGCACCATATGGGTTTAACACTTGGTTCTAGCACCAAGTCGCGTGATGGGGAAGTGGTTTGGACTTAGCCCGAGGGGGCTTAAGTCTGTAATAAAATTTGGGTTTTTTATAGATTTTCGATAGTTTTCAAAGGGTTTTGATGGTTTCGATAAGGAAAATAAAGAGTTTTAAACCTTATCGAAGGGGTCCTGATGGAGGGGAAAGGGGAAAAATATAAAAATGAAGGATTTTTATGAGAATGAAAGGGGTAGAAAATGAGGTTATTTTTGAAGTGAGGAAAGGGGAAAAGGTGATTTTTGCAGCAGTTTCTTCTCATGAAATCAGCAGAATTCTAGAGTGTAAAATGGGCACAGTAGGGAATATTTTGGACAGAGGCATAAGGCCTTCAAGAGTCTTCAAGACCCAACACTTTTTGCAATAAAATTTGTTCCTTGAAGGCTCCAAAAAATGATTTAGCCACCTTTTGGTATAAAATTTTTTATAGGTGGCTAATAGTGTCTCCACTTAGGGATGGTGCCTTCTTGAAGGCATCAAGAACTTCAGAATTGCATTCTCTGGGAGGCTGATTAGTGCCTCATCCATTGGGCTTCACTTCCTTTGCTGGGATGATTTTCTTTTGCTATATAAACATATTAGCAGCCATAAAAACAATGGATCTTTCAAGAACAAGCTTTCTACCTACCCAATCCTACAGATCTAACATTTTTCTTCTTTAGAGTGCACTTGGATTGGAAAACTCCTTTAAAAAAATTTATTCTTTTGAAAGGAGGAAATATAATCTATTTCTACTCCTTATTTCTCTATGGACTCAGATTAAACAGTTGAGCCCATATGATTCTCTACCTAATCTACTATCTGTTGGGATTAAACTGTCCAACATATTTTATTCACTAAATTCTACAACAAAAATTTAAAAACAACCAGGTCAATATTAAGCTATTTGACTTGCTGTGATCTATGGCATAAAAACAAGTTGCACCTAGATCCTATTTTACAGAAAATTTAAACAAAATGGAAGGCTCAGGATCTGAAATTTCAAAGCATTTCCTTCATCTCTTTTACAACTCTTTTTTGACTCTTGTTTTGAGTTGTCTTTCCTTTATCAACTGGTTTAGATTTTGAGCTAATTGGAACTAGATTTACATCTTTCTTGACTCAGAATTTGAAACAGATTTGAGTCACTCTCTTTGGAAACTTAGATTTAGATTTTGAGCATGTTTGAACCTTTAATTTCTATCCTAAACTATCTATTGATGAGCCAAGGTTAAACAGTTTGGCAAATCGACTTCACTATCCTATCAACAGAAAATTTAAAACTAATTAGTCAAGATTAGGTTGTTTGACTAACTAGAAGTGTATTTTTCAGGAGTGGCATTTAAGCTTGCACACTTTTAGATTTGTTTCTCTTTTTGGTATGGGGCTATACCTTTTTGTTTTTATAATCTGCCCTCTTTTCTTTCTTTCTTTGTTTTTGTATTTTTTATTTTTATAACTTTGAATGCAATTATGCGTGAGATATTTACAATGAGAAAAAGATAAACAGGCTTTCATAACATGAAATGTATCAAGAGAAATAATGCTTAAGCATCCTGCCATTGACAGGACCCCCAAACAATTCTGCTCCATTCAAGTCTTGCAAGAAATAGGAATTATTACCAGTAGCTGAATGGATAGAGTAAGGGCCAAGCCATAAGTTGTCAAATCTCCCATGCTTGACCTTGTCTTCCCTCCTTGAGTCCCACTTCAAAACTTTGTCCCCAATATTGAAATGTTGGCCTTTGTTCTTTTGTCAAAAAGCTTTTTAATGTTGTTCTGCTTCTGCAATGCCTTGTTATAAACCTCCTCTCTGGTTTGCTAAAGATGAATGGTCTGATTTATTCTTCTGATCATGTCATTATCTTCAGTTTTCAACTCTTGAATCAACTTCATAAATGGTACACCAAGGCTGTTTGGAAGGATTGCATCAGTACCATACAGAAGCTGGAAAGGTGACATACCAATAGATTTCTTCAAAGTCAATCTGTCGGCACAAAGTGCATGAACTAGCTTTGTGTGCCAAGACTTTTTGTTGTCCTCCAACAGTTTCTTGATTATGTTCTCTAAACTCTTGTTTGAGGATTCTACAAGTCCATTACCTTGGGGGTAATATGCCGTGGAATGCCCCAATGTTATCTGATATCTGTGACAAAATTCAACCATCTTCTTCGATCCAAATGCTGCTAAATTATCAATGATGATCTTGGTAGGACAGCCAAATCTAGAGAGAATATTATGCTCTATGAATTTTATAATAACAGAATCTTTGGCTTGCCTACAAGGTATGGCTTCTATCCACTTAGTGAAATATTTTGTGGCAGTGAGAATCCATCTATGCTGAGTAGAGGATGGTGGATGGATTTCTCCTATGAATTCAAGTCCCCACTATTGAAAAGGAGCTTCAATAGTGATTGGATGGAGAGGTAGGGGTAGCAGTTTTATTTTGCCTTCAAAAAGTTGACATTTATGACAGGGAATAATCATCTTGTGTATATCAGGAAAAAGAGTAGGCCAATAGAAACCAGCCCTCAAAATTTTGTTGGCTGTTGTCTTCCATTACAAATGACCTCCACACTCTCCTTCATGGAACTCGTGCTTAACCTTCTCTGCATCACACTTAGGAAAACATTTAAGAAATACACCACTTGCATTTTTCCAATAAAGACATCTATCTATAATGCAATAGTTTACAACTTTTAACTTTAGGAACCTTGCCTTCGTTTTTGTCAAACGAGGAGGTGTATTTAAATTAAGAAAAACATAAATAATGTCAGCATACCAAGAGGAATTCATGAAATGGTCTTCAATAATGGGAGTTGAGGTTTCCTCTTGATCATCTACATAATTAATCATATTTATATCAAGAACTTCAAAATTTGATTCAGCCATTAATCTAGCAAGACCTTGGCCTTTGATCATCTTAGTGGGTTTTATCTCTAAATCATATTCAAGAATAACAACAATCCACTTACCTCTCTTACCATCTGGGTCCTATTTTATAATGTCTTTAACAACTGAATTTGGGACAAAGGAAATGATGTGCGAGTGTAAGATGTATACTCTAAAGTCTTTCAAAGCTTTAACCAAAGCAAAAGCTTGCTTCTCCATAATGTTATACTTCAGAGGGGCATCCCTCAATGCCTTGCTAAATAATTCAATAATTTCCTCTTGTCCTTATGGATTTTTCTGTAAAAGGACAGCAGCTATGGTATGTTCTGATGCAAATGAAAAAATATAAAAATCTTTTGAAAAATCAGGACTTATTAGAACCGGTGTTTTTGTTAACGCTTGTTTCACTAGCTCAAAGGACTTCTTTGCTTGCAAGGTCCACTTTACCCCTTGCTCCTTTTTCAACATCTTTGTTACATCTCTAAGGATCTCAGCCAAGTTGGGGATGAACCTTCTCAAAAAGTTAATCTTTCCAATGAAAGATTGCAACTCCTTGATGTTTCGAGGATGAGAGATTTGCAATATGGCCTCAATCCTCTTTGGATCTACCTTAATACCCTCTTCTGAAATGATGTGCCTAAGAAGTTTACCTTCTTGGAGCCCAAATAGTGTCTTCTTAGGGTTTAAAGATATCCCAAACTTTCTGCATTTCTCGAAAAAAAATTTTAAGTGTTTTAAGTGCTCTTCATCTGTTTTTGAAAACACAGTGACATCACCAAGGTATATAATGATGAAGAAGCCCAGTTCTTCTGAGAATTCTGTGTCCATGGCTCTCTGAAAAGTTTCTCCAGCATTCATTAGACCAAAGGGAATTTTCACATACATGAAAGTGCCACATGGTGTAGTAAAGGTTGTATTTAATTGATCAGTAGGGTGAACTAAGATCTGATTGTACCCTGAGTAGCCATCAAGCAAAGAAATTCTTCTAGACCCTACCACCCTTTATAAAATATGATCCATCTTAGGTAAAGGATAGTTGTCCTTTAATGAAGCTTTGTTTAAGTCTCTGAAGTCTATACAAGCCTGATCTCTCCAGTTTTGTTCCTAACCGACACCAGATTAGACACCCATTTAGAATATCTAATAAAGACAATAATACCAGCTTCATACATTTTCTTGATTTCCTTCTCAACCATAGGCAGTTGAACAAGGTTTATTCAGTGCAGTTTCTGTTTGAATGGTTTTTGGTTTTCTTTCAGAGGAATTTTGCGTTGTATTATTTTAGTGTCATAGGATTTAAGATCTTCGTAACTCAACACAAAAACATCAGAAAATTCTCTAAACAACTCTATTTATTTGAGTTTAATGTGAGCTGGTAAAGTTTTAGACAGTTTGATCATTTTCAGTTTAAGCTCACTGCCTATATTGCACTCTTCCACTTCAGTCTCTACAGGTTCCAGTTTTGGCTTCTTGGTCACATCGTTAAAATCAAACAACTCTTGTAAAGGTGCCAAACCCTTAGGCAAACTTTCATCTTTGGACTGCAGGGTTTCTAACTCTTCTGTTTCTAATTATACAATCAATTCTGTTTTGTTTTGATGTTTTCCTGATAGTAGATTAATATTAACAAATTCAGGAGATGGTTCTTCTTTACCAAGAAAATTTTCTTCACTGCAGTCTGTATCATAATCTGAGTCCGAACTGTGTAGTTCGAATTCATTTCTAAATTGCATGAAGTATTCCATTTGTTTGTCCCCATTAAAAATTTTCCAATATTTTTCATTATCAGGTATGGCTGGTCTGAATTTTATTTGAGTTGTGCAGTCTTTGGTTTCATATGGTGTTAATCATGTTCTAGCTACAAAGGCTAAATTGTGGGCCGCAATATTTCTTTTCCTCGGGACAAAAATTATCTGGTATTCTTCAAAAGTTTTTAAAAGGTCCATGACATCGTTTCGATAGGCCCTAAGTCTGGGATGATTTTTTTTATACTCCCCATTGACTTGGCTAATGACTAATTCTGAATCCCCATATGCTTTGATTTTCTTGGCTCCTAACTTTTACAACAAATGCAAGCCTAGAAGCAGGGATTCATATTATGCTATGTTGTTAGAACACTGAAAGTTTAATTTGCAGGAAATTATTTCTGTGTGATTATTATCAGTGTTGCATATCCAGACACCTGCACCAGCGTTGGTCTTAGTGCAAGACCCATTGAAGTGCATACTCCATAGAGGACTAGTTTCGGTTTCATCTGTTTGGCGATTTTCCTCTTCAACTACTATGCTTTCTGATTATTCTTGAGTATCAACACTTGGTTGAATTCGTTTCATTTCCTCAGATTTATTATTGGGTTGAGGACTACTTTCTTGAATCTCAGTGTTTAAAAGCAAAGGACACGTGATTTTTAGCTCAAGACCTGTGTTTTGTTTTCTAGAGTTTACAGGTTCAGCAAACTGTTTTGACACTCCTACATTATCTTCTTCCTCCTCTTTATCTGTCATTAAATCAGACAAGGTCACTTTTTCAGTGAAAGTTTCATCATTGAAAAGGATAAATGAATCCAGGCCTGTGTTTACATAATAAAGGGGATATTTATGTGGTTTTTCCTGACTTGTAACTATGTATTGCATATGAGACTCCCTGTAAAGTCTTCTAGTCTAATTGAAAACGGGGATAGTCCCATAAGTCATGTCCATTTGCATAGTCCCTTGTAACTTAGCCCCCCAAGATCTTGATAATAACATTCCATACTTTGGGGGCACATCAGGCACAAAAATATCCATTATTAAGCATTTGGCTAGAATCTGGGCTAAGTTAACACAGAGGTATTTGATTAATCCTAAAAATTTTACTCTGCTTGAGTCAAAGGAGTAAAGGTCTTTGTAAGGTCTGGTTATTTCAAGGCCTAGGCTCTCCATGACAGCTTTGGGCATTAAATTATGAGAAGCCCCAGAATCATGCATAGCGTTGTGCAAAATTTTGTCATGAATATTTAAACTTATATAAAAGGGAGGAGCAGGTCCCTCTTGATATCTACCTTCAATCTTAGGACCAAAAATGAGCTCTGGCTGGTCATCATTAATATTGATTATGTCATTATTATCCTCAATATTTAAAGCCTTCAAAATTTGGGTCCTATATACATTCTGGGCAGCTAACTCAGTCAGGGGAACATAGATTTTGATCTTTCAAATTTCCTTCTCTAGGCTGAAAGGAATTTGTTTCTTTGAAAAACTTGTTTCAGCCTTACTAGCTGCTAGTCTATCAGCACAATCAGCTTGCTGATTTTTTCTATTTACATTTGACAAAATGGTTTTAACAGGAGTACTAGCTGAAGTGTTAGTACTACTAATGTCCGCACTTTGTTTTTCATTGTTTGGAGTGCCTTTCTCTTTACCTTTATCAGAATTAATAGCCACTGTTTTTTCCTTCTGTTTGACAACTTGGCTTGGTTGTAGTGTTGTTTTGTGAAGATTTTTCAGAGGTTTTTGTGTTGGGAGTTTGCTGACTAGTTTTGCTTCTAAGCTCATATTATTTTTGAGAATCTATGATGACATTTTCCATGTCTTGATAATAACTTTCATCATCCTCTCTTTTCTCATCATAAGGTGTACAAAGACCTTGTTTTCTATCATGATGAATCTCAAAGTCATCATCATCTACCCCCAGCATGTTGATATCATCTTCCTCTGTTATCTCATCTGTTTCCTCAACCTCACTTACATAGTTTTGATGAAAGGGAGGAGTGACCTTTTGATCATCTTCCCTGGGTCTATTTGGAGGTTGGTTCCTTCTAAAATTATGATTCTGGTTTTGGTTTCTATTTTGAGGAGCATTTTGGTTTTGACTGGCTTGTGCTCTCTCAAGGATGCTCATTTTGTTTATGATATATTCCATCATTCTCTCCATATTTGAGTTGGAAGTAGAGGGTGTAGATTCCTCTCTAAAGGAGACTCTCTTTTCATTTTTCATTATTTCTCTCTTCTCCATCAAGTTGACTTCCACAGAAAGAGCACTTTTTTGCATCTCTTCAAGAGTTGCAGGATCTCTCTCTCTTAGCTAATAGGCCATCTCAGGGTCAAACCCTTCAGGAAACTTGTTTAAAGCTGAGCCTTGTGGAGGTTTTAGATCTAGAGAAAGTGCATTATATACACTGTTAAATCTGGTACAATAAGCTTGTACACTTTCCCCGGTGTTTCTATGAAGGTTCTTGTAATCAGAAAGGACTTGGAGATGATTCCTATTTACTTCCAATTTGTTTAAGAATGTCTGATGGACGACTTGGAGATTATTGATACTATGGGGGGTTAAGCCCTGAAACCATTTTCTGACCTCCCCTCCTAAGCTTTGAGAAAATAATCTAAGTTGGACAGAATCATCATCAATTTAATTTTTTTCAAAGTAGTCATTCATCTTATCCACGTGTTGTCATGCAGTTGTAGCATTGCTAGAATCATATAATGGAATTTTGGAAGGACTACGGGAGCATACCATGTAGCCATGGTAGGAGGTGGAGGTGGATTTACAAGAGGTATATTTACAAGAGGAAAAGTGGGATGGAATGGAGTGGCTTGAACAGTGGATGTAGGGTGAGAAGAAGTGGATGGACCAGGAGTAGATTGCTGAGCTGATCTTGGATGAGAGACACCTAAGTTGTGAAGGAAATGTAAATCAGGAGGTGTTGTTTCTCTACTACCAGGATTTTCACTTGTTTCAGGAGATGAAAGTGAGGATTCAGAATCTAACTGATCCAAATAATCAAGAGACCTAGTTCTAAAGGGATTTACTAAGTTGACTTGTGATTGTTGTAGAGTTGAAAGATTTTCAGGAACTGAGTTAGCTCTCAAGGGTGATCTGAAAACAATTGATAATTTAATCCTAGGAGACTTCCTAAGGATACTTTCTGGGTTATCAACTATCTTAGGTGGATGAAGGTCAGGCTAGGCTCTAGTGTGAATCTTTATAGGAGCCACTATGTTGTGTTTTTCAGACCCAAATAAACAAGAAAATTTTAACCAGGTATGATAGTCTTTAAATGGTCAACTAATCTGTTTGCACAAATTTTAATCCTATATTCCTCTAACTAAGTTTGAATGATATTAAAATGATAAGGGTTCTTCCCAGTGGAATCTTAAGGTCCGTTCAGGATTGTGGAGTCGCCAAATGGAAGTTTTGAGCTCCTAAGAAGGTGAAAGGCTTTATGGTCCACCACCATGTTTATTTTATACCAATCTGAAATATTTCTAGGTTTTCTGAGTTATTTTTCAGTTGTGTGGTTTCTAAGAATGTCCTAACTCTGTTTTAAAACTTAGCTATGGTTATGAGACAAAGACCGTCTACTCTTATGGCTAAGCTAGCTGATTTTTCTAGGTTAGACAAATTCTTATGAGAATCCTAGGTTTTACCTAATTTGTCACTAATTCAAATAAGCTTCATCATAATTACCATTTCTTGGTAGTTCTTGAAAATGATTCTTTTTACTCACTAGATTTTATGAAGTTTTAAAGGGAACCAGAGATTTTGGGTTCATTCCCCAGTGGAGTCGCAAGAGATGTTAGGTGCTGGTGGCTCAGCTGGTTAATATAGCAAATGTTTAGTGAGTAAAGGGGTTTCTGTGATATTTTAAAGTTTTGAACAAGAAAATCACTCAAAATCCCCAGTGGAGTCGCCAGAGATGTTAGCTCTCTGTAATTAGCAATATTGGAAAAATTCAGACTGCAAGGAGAACATTATTTCAACCACTTTGGGATTCTAGGATCTAGCCCTCCTCAATTCGGAGAGGGATCTCTCCAATAAGTGCAAAGATGGATTTGTCTTTGGAGTTTTGGGTAATGATATTAGGCTAGTTATGAAGGCCGAAGGTTTGTTTTTGTTTTTGGATGGTTGAGCATGATTACTGTTTGAGGTGGAAATTTCTAAGTGCAAAGAGTCTCAAAGGTGTGAAGTTGCAAGCAATCAGAACAATATTTGGCCAGAAATATAGATAAGTGTAGGTTTTAGTCGATTAGGCTATGGAGTCATAATAGGGTTTAATTGAAACAATCAGGTTCAAGAGTGGTCCATGGGGCAAGTCATCTATGTCTAAGGATCTCTTTAAATTTTGATTTATGGAATTAAATGATACATCAAGAAGGGGAATTAAACAAATGAAGAACCAAGAGTAGCCTAGGATCTGGTAAGTACTTTGAAACTAGATAGACTTTGACAAACACTTAAGAAAAACATAAAAGCAATCAGGATCTGGTAAGTACTTCGAAACTAGCTAGCCTTTGGTCCACTTTCAATAGAAAACATAATAAAAACAGAGGGAAACTTGAAGGAAACTGTTGAAGTAGAAACTAGCGGGCTGGGCTCACCACAAATCCTTTCCTAGCTCTGCTTTACTTGGTTAATTTCAAGACAAACATAAAGATAACACAGAATGGCCTAAGATCTGGTAAGTACTTTTAAACTAGCCAGCTTTTAACACATTCCAAGGGAAACTTTCAGATAGTCTTTTGGGATAAAACTAGGACTAGGGCACACCATATCTTCCTTAGTTCATCCCCACTTAACATATACTGAAAATAAAATTTAAGAATAACAACTAGCTCAGACGATAGGATGAGGGAATACCAACATTCCTATGCTTGAACTGAATTAGATCATTCCTAAATAACACAAATTGAAAGAAAACATGCAGATAATTATTTTCAGTCAGAGAAGGGTACTGATATACAGTAGGTCCTAACTCTATGCATGATGTTCCTTATAAGAGAAAATGAACACAATGAAAATAGAAATAAAACAACAATTCACAATAAGAAATAACATCACCATCGACATAGACCAGGATCCCATAAATCAGCTTGTATTCATGCTCCAAACCAGTTACAGCTTTAAGTCCAGTGCTTTAGTTTAGCAATCATCTTGACTTCTCTAACTAACTTATCTAACACAAAAAGAGCTCCAAGAGATAGTGAACACTATTTACAGGTAGGAGTCTCAAGCTCAATTACATTTCAAAGTTTAGCAACCAACTCAGCCAAAAATATCTCATCTTCTACAGAGGTATTTATAGAAGAACGAGGTGGTGAGATCGAATAAAAGATCTCCCATGGCAATTAATACAGATTAATGACTTCTCAGCGTTTGAGGGGCTCGATGGAGAGGTGTACAGGTATTCTTACTGTATTAATTGATTTAAATTTAAGATTTAAGCTCAGTGGGAGCTCTTTTTTACTTTTGAGGCTCTCTGTTATGTTGAAGTAACTCTGCTGATATTTTGTCATTAAGTTTATTTGCAGAATTAACTCTCTGGTTGCACTGAGGCAAATATCTGATCTTGATCAATAACTTCGGCCTGCATTTGAATGCTTTGAGGCACAGGTGGCACTGTGGTAGCTGGCAGGAATCAATTTTCCTCAGATGTGGTAGTGGAGGCTTTCTATCTGAAAAAAACCTTCTTATTTTCCTTTAATTCTATTTTAATTTGGAGGATTAGGCTTTTGATAATCAATCTTACCCGTAATCCCCAAATTGTTTTCAATCTTCTGTTCTGCTATGTTTTGTCTTCGACAATGATAATCTTTCAATCTTCTGTTCTGCTATGTTTTGTCTTCGACAATGATAATCTTTCAATTCATTTAACTGTGTCTTGTTGATGTGCAGGCCATGTAGGGCTCGTAGGTGTCAATGCCTCATGAAACACTGATGAAACGTGGAGCTTGAACCCTGTGAATGATTCCTTTTGATGAATCGAAGGTGGGAGAATCGTCATTCTCAGCCTTCGGCTTTTCTTTTGATATAATGGAAAACCATTGAAAACCCTGCACAATATGAAAAATATTATAAAATCCTGCGTTATAGGTTTTACTGCTTCAGAGGGCATAGGGAGAGAGCATGGCCGTTGGATGGCATCATCCAATGGTCGAGATTTGTTTTGGGAGGTTAAAAAGGAAAGCGGGTGAAAAATAAGTCAGAACCGTCGATCACAGAATGATCGATGGTCAGGATTGATCGGGAGGAAGCAAAGTGAAGGAGTCACTTTACGAAGAAATGGAAAAAATTTGATGGGATAAGGTTAAAAACCATTCTTATGAGACAAAATGGTTAAAAATGGTGTTTGGGGTTTGGGATGATCCTGGGCCGTCGGATGAGATCAGCCCACAAGATCAACGGCTGAGGAGGCACACGGAAAATGCACATGGAAAGAGGGAAAATGGTTTCGAGGATGGAAACCACCATTTTCGCGTGAGGAAAAGGTGGGTAGGGAATGTTTCCCTTTGGAACGTGATACGCATCCTCGCCTAACACGTGTCATTAGAAAACCAACCATTTCGCGTGGCGTTGGGAGAAATAAACTTTTCACTGAAAGTCGCGCGACTTGGAACGAGGGCCTTCAGATCTAGGGCCTCACATCTGACGGTGGAGAATGATTGTGATTCTGGAAAAATTCGTGGGCGGAAGCAAAGGGAGGGGGAGTTTATCCCTCGAGCATCTTTTGGGCGCGATCACCGTCAGATGACCTGGCCTCAGATCGGACGGTGCACATAAATATCGCGTCGGGCCCATAGTAAACTTTTAATGCGCGATGAGGGTGGTATCTACAAATCGCTTGAGGCCACATGTCGGCCTGTGGTACTGATCGCGCTGAAATCGGAAATACCGCTTACCCCATAAAAGCAGTGCGATGAAAATAGTTGGTTTTGTACAGTGATTGACCATGGGGACAACCGGGGCGATTGATTTGTGGGTCGTCGATCTGCAGATCAGATCGGCAGTGGAGATGTTTTAAGCTTTGCAACAACAGAAAACTTTTCATACCATGCAAAAACACAAAAAATTAATAAAAACAAAGGTTTCATGGCTTCGGGGCAGAATATATATTTATAATATGGCTTGGCGCTCGTTTTCAAGGCCATGGTCTATATGGAGTGCAATATGATCAGGGGCTATAATATACAGGGCTAATCGGCATCGGATTTTATACGTAACGAAAGACTTATGCACCATCGAAAGTTTCCGATGCGATAAGCGCTTGGGACTATAACTCTTGGTTTTTCACAAAGGAAGCATGAGATCTAGAGTTATAACAAAAGGAGCTAATCGCATCGGGGGTTTTTATGTAACACAACATATGCGCTCACCAAAAGTTCCGATGTCAATAAGCACCATATGGGTTTAGCGCTTGGTTCTAGCACCAAGTCGCATGATGGGGAAGTGGTTTGGACTTAGCCCGAGGGGGCTTATGTCTGTAATAAAAGTTGGGTTTTCTATAGATTTTCGATAGTTTTCAAAGGGTTTTGATGGTTTCGATAAGGAAAATAAAGAGTATTAAACCTTATCAAAGGGGTCCTGATGGAGGGGAAAGGGGAAAAATATGAAAATGAAGGATTTTTATGAGAATGAAAGGGGTAGAAAATGAGGTTAGTTTTGAAGTGAGGAAAGGGGAAAAGGTGATTTTTTCAGCAGTTGCTTCTCATGAAATCAACAGAATTCCAAAGTGTAAAATGGGCACAGTAGGGAAGATTTTGGATAGAGGCATGAGGCCTTCAAGATTCTTCAAGAACCAACACTTTTTGCAATAAAATTTGTTCCTTGAAGGCTCCAAAAAATGATTTAGCCACCTTTTGGTATAAAATTTTTTATAGGTGGCTAACACCTCCCTTTGTAGAATACCATCTCCTTTGAACCAATGAAGAACCTTGCATCTCATGAAATATTGAAATGCATTTCTATTGACATCTCTTAGAGAGACCTTTCTTCCATCTATGGCCTTCCAAAACTAGTGAGGCTTTGAATCTGTAGTAAGTAGAAGTCTCTCTTTGAGTTGTAGCATGCTCATTGAGAGAGTGTCATCTAGAGGGAAGAAAATACTTCTCATCTCAAGATGTCTACTCTTCATCATCTTCTTCTCCACTATTTCAAGGTTGAAGCTGCCTCTAGAATTCTCCAAGAGAGCTGAAGCCTCTTTGTCACAGTCACTAAGTGACAGCGTTGTAGATCTCCAAAGTGATGCATGTACCATCTCAAAGCAAGTGTCATTGCTGATCTCACAATCAGCCATTGAACATAGGATAGTACTAATCCCCTTTCTTGAGACCCTACATATCAACCCAAGAGATTGAATGCAGCTCAAAAATGATGCATAGGGATAGCTTCCAGTATCATCCTTGATTAGATCAAGGGTCCTCTATGATGTGACATGTCTTTGCTTCAAATCAGCATTTTGATTTAATCCTTGGCTATGAATTAATCTTGAAACAATATGTGCTGAAGTTTCATGCATACCATGGATCAACTGATATGTGGGAACCTCTTGATAGAACACAAGAGTTCCTCCACATATATCAATGATGCCTCCAACTGCTGGCAAGAATGATGGCCTCCTTTCTTTAAGCACACCAGCGTTGGTATCTTCCTCTTCACCTTGAAACCCCTTAGGATTTTCTTTGAATCTCTCTCCTTCATTTCTATACCTCTCACCTTCTTCAAAGAAAGTGAGCATAGTAGATATATTAGGAGATATATGATTCTTCAGTCTTCTTCTTTGCTGATAGGAAGTGCTAGGGCTTCCTTCTTCTTCTTGAAACCTTATGCAGGTCTCACTGCAGCTTGCTTCTTCTCGAAACCCTCTAGGAGTCTTAGTGCATCTTCTTTATCTCTTTTGATTTAACTCTTCAGAGAGGTTCTTCTTAGATCTGAACACTGATGAGAGTAAAATCATCCTCTCCATCATTCTGATCACTGCTTCTTCTCTTCTCTGATACTGCTGTAAATCTCCCTCTTCAGGATTATCAAGATTTTATTCCAGAGATTGACTATGGGGGCATTTACTGGATATGTCACCTTTGAGAAAAGGATGAGATCCAAAGACTACCTGGCCATCTGCAGAATTTGTCTATAGAGCTTCAAATATTCCTGCTTCAGGGATTCAGCACTTTGGCTTGAAGCCACAGACTGAGCCAAAGATCTTGCTCTTATACCACTGTAATGTTCTAAATAGGGAAAAATAAGCTCAGTAGGTAATATCTTAAGATATTCCACTATAAATTCATAGTAGTATGGGAAAACACCAGCAATTCTAAACCATAGATAGACTGGTAGCACATTTACTGGTTTTATCACCTCTAAAGAGAGGGTGAAAACCAAAGGCTTCGTGGCCCATTCTAGACTTTGTCTATAGAAGACAAATGAAACACAAAAATTATGGGAATGACACACTCCTCTTGAATTTTTATACCCTTGGGAACCTTATATCTACATATCTAAAGAATGGATGCAAAAGAGGAGAAAAAACCAAACAAGTAAGAAGTGGGAAATTCCACTCTCAAGAAAATCTGTAATAGGCTCAAGGGAGACGCCGTATAAGCAAGTCAGTGTAAAAATAACACAGAACAGGGCTGCGCTCCATTATTTTAGTTAGTTTGGGACCTCCATGGAGATTTTTAGCAAAAACAAATGGGTTTATAGGGCTTAAACAGATCTCCCACAATCAATACTAGTTGAAAATTAGCTAAAGGAGAGGGTTGGGTTAACAAAGAAGCACTCCTTTAGGAATTGCGCAGTTTCTGCTGGGAGTCACTAGAAATCAGCCATTAAACTCATATTACAGTATGGAAGCAAGAAATCAGATCCATAATGAAGCTCCTTTGCAGAAGAATTGAATTTACATGAAGCAAGAGCAAGAATTCTTTAGAAATTAAGCAGTAATACATGTAAAAGCTGCAAAAAAGACTTGAAAGCATCCTATATGAGGAGCTTCAACTGATGTAGGTTAAAAATCATATCCAGAGCTGATAAATGGCTGAAACATCAGATCCATACCATATTTGGAAACTACACAACCTTCTTAACAAGATCCCCCTTGTGGTTTTGACCAACTAATGCATAATAAAGTGTAGATCTAGCTTTTAATACACTGAACTGCATAAAACTTCAGAGATTTCTGAAGATGGCTTTCATTACATTATATATAAAATATGAATAATATTATATCAGTAAGCTACTTTAAAAATATTCAAGATGAGAGGAAAGCCTCAATCACCTGAGATCTAGTACAATGAGAAATCCAAATATCAGTGAAGCTGGTACATGAAAATAACATAGTTCATGGAATGGAATGCGTATTGGCTTAAATTAAATGATACAACAAATAAAAATTATATATCTGAAAGTAAAATGAGAGTGAGATCCTCTTTCGAGTGGTCACAACACACCCTGCCTGAGAGAAATCTCCTCTAAACAACTAGATTTTGCAGATCTAGTTCACCCACTTGCTGCAACTCATAAGCAGTTGCAAAACCATTAAGAGGACCAACGCTGCTATAGATATGAAGCTTGGCCATAATGCCGGATAGTGGAGAGATGCATCACAATCTCCTCCAAAGAGCTACTCTATGGAAGGAGAGAGGATTCCTAAATAGGGAATCCTCTTCCCTTAGGCTAAACAGCCAAGAGACTACAGTTGCTGCAACAACCTCTAAAATTCTTCAACAGCCTTTTCTTGTTGCCTCTCCTTCTCCTTTATAACATGAGGGCTTACCAAAACCCTAAACCACCTTCTTCAACTGATCCTCTTTCATAGAAGATATCCTCTTCTAGAAGTACATTGTGCTTGATGGATAAGCTTCCTTCCAATCTGCGCTGTAGGTGGGGCCAAGCTTGACCCATTCAAATGAATTTCCCCTTTTCACACTTAGGGGTGTTTAATATAATAGCCCAGATTTATCCCCTTTCACATTGGGAAATTATTTATTCTCAACTTAGGAGTTTAATAAACCTCCTTCACATACTTTTATTCATTAATAAAGCAAACTGAAATTAAAATTCAATGTTCCCATTAGCTGCAAAAATTGGGAACATTACATTCCCCTAGACCCTATCTTCCCTTCTCGCACTCTTAAATCACTCCCCTTATCACTACATCACCTTATCTCTTATCCCGAAGTCCCATTTCTTAAAATCATGATCCTAGACTGAATTTTCCTAGGTAGTCCCACGATATCCCTATAATCACATTCCCTACCATATCACCCTAAGTTTTTATATTCCCAAACACTTCCCCAAAATCCCTAACTCCTTTCCCCAATTCCCTAAATTTTCCTACACTAATCCCAAATCCCTAAACCTATTATCCTTCCCCTTTCCCTTCCCCTTCCATAGGATTTCAAAACAAGACAAATACTATGGAGGAGGAAAGTGGTATGATGGAGAAGGAGATGAAAATAAAAAAGGAGAGGAGACAACACAAAGGAGGGAGGATTTTGAGTCTTGAACCATCCAACACTAGAGAATTTTTGGCCTCACCCATGACAGTCAATTGTTTCAAACATGTGGGTTGTTTTGACTTCTATGAATTGGTCTAAAGAGTACAACATCACCCTGCTTTGACCATAGTTTTTATCTCTAACCACAAAGACAAACAAGTGAACATTGTAGGAGTAAACTTCACCATCTCCATAGATATTGTTGCTCTAGCCACATGGATACCCAATGTGGGTGAAAAATGTTTTAAGGCCAAAGATTTAGATGCCCAATATTATGAACCAGTTCTCAAGCCAAGGTACAAAAATGACAAAAATAAAGTCTTTCCTTTCAGCCACCTACTTGATATATTTTCTCCCATGATGAAGATCATCATGAAATATTTCACTTGTGAGGGAATATTCTCTAAACTATATGTGATCCAAATGGAAAATGGCATCCACCCATGGTATTCATCTACCCATGTTATCCATCCACCCATGGAATTTACCCATGGTATTGTAAATGTCATCGACACATGGTATTCATCCACCCATTGTATTTATTCACCCATGGTATTATAAGTGACATCTATCCATGATATTCATCCACCCATGGTATGTATCCACACATGGTATTCATCCACACATGGAATTTACCCATGGTATTGACCCATGATATTGTAAGTGGTATCTACCCATGGTATTAACCAATGGTTTTGACTCATGGTATCCACCTATGGTATCTACACATGGTATTGTAACTCAAAAAAGGCTATAAATAACAATCCTTAGTTTGTAAAAGGGCATATTATCCACCACAATGTAGCTTCTACAATTATTCTTTGTTTTAATAAAACAAGTTTCTTTGTGGTTTTCTTTGCAGTGTGTTCTCTCTTTCTTTTGGAATTCTAATTTTACAGATCTTATCAGATCCATTTCAAATTTTTAGATCTTGGGGGCCTCCCCCCAAGATTCGGATCATTGGTATTAGATTCAGGTTACGAATCCATGGGAATGAGGGTTTGAAACATATTTCAGTTTCAATGTTTTGCAGCAATCTTTAGCAAAGTCCATGAATTTTTTGGGCGGCCAGTTTTCAGATTAGATATGAAAATTTTGCTGCAATTTTACAAAAAACAAATACTAGATCTAGATTCCTTGCAAAAACATACCCAAATTCAAAAACAAATCGGCCAAATTGGAGTTCGGATGAAGGAGATATTGCTCATTCAAAATCAGCAATGTTGCAGCAATTTTTCTGACAAGTCAAGGATGGAGGCTCTCCTATCATTTATTGCAGTTTTAAGTGTGAAATTTCAGATAAATGGTTACAAATCTGAGCTCCTCTTGAAAACTCACCCGATTTCAAAAAAAAAATCGGTCGAATCGGAGTTTGGCAAATAGCGATTTCAAACACATGAGAAGATGTTGAATCATCATTCCATTTCCAAAAATAGGTTATAATAAATATTTTGAGTTATACTGACTGAGTTATGCTCAATTTAAATCTGGAGCACCATTCGAAGCAGGTTTTCTTTGGAGACATGCCCTCCCACCCCGCTTTAGTAGCCACCTGTCTCACCTTTATTAGTTTCAACACAGCAGCATTTGGCTTGGGTTATTTGGAGGCATGCCCTCCCACCCCAAGCTATCTAGGCACCTACTACTTCATCAACAATCAGCATCATGGTTATGGGTCAACCGCACAAAATCCATCTCATTGAAGTCCATTTGCTAGGATGCACACTGTTAGTAACACAGTTGGTCACAAGCATTACAGGGTATCTCTATCCCCTGAGTAAAGTGATAAAGAAGAGGGAGGTAAAAAGCCCCCCCCCCCCCCCCCCCCCCCCCCCCCCCCCCACCTTCCCTCCTTCTTTCTTTCTTTCTTTATATTATTATAATTAATAAGAACACACATGTGGTTCCCACCATGGCTCACTCTCATGGTATCCACCTATGGTATCTAAACATGGTATTGTAACTCAAAAAATGCTATAAATAACAAGCCTCTATTTGTAAAAGGACAGATTTTCCACCACAATGTAGCTTCTACAATTATTCTTTGTTTTAATAAAAACAAGTTTCTTTGTGGTTTTATTTGCAGTGTGTTCTCTCTTTTTTCTAGAATTTTAATTTTGCAGATCTTGTCAAATCCATTTCAATTTTTTAGATCTTGGGGGCCTCCCCCAAAGATTCAGATAAATATGCCTATCACATCAGACTTCTCATGCATTTCACATGGGTTAAATTGCTCAACATCCCTCACTGTTTGTAGAGGAGTATTCATAAAATGTCATACATAGTGTAGAAAATAGAATATGAACATTCGATGAACAACCTCTTTCATCACTCTCTAATCAAAATAATTGACCTTCATCATCTCAATCAGCTAAACATTGCATGGAAGACTTTTACTGAGAATGACGCCTTCAATACTCCACCACCTACATTAGTGTTTCAAAGACAAATAGGGTCATCTAGTAGGGTTAGAGTGAAACATTCCAAAGAGGCCAAAGAAGTCAAAGAGGTCAAAACCTACCAGAGGGGACCTAAGCAAGTGTTTTATCAACATAATGTGGAGCATGGATTACCTTCTTCATCAACGAAAAAGGTACATCAGGATGAACAACAGGAAGAGACAGTTGTCCATGAAGAGGAAGACCTTCATGAGAAAGAAAGAGACTTTGATTTAATGGATTTGGATGATCAAGATGATCAGGAAGCCTCAAAGATGACCATCAAAGAGAAGGATTCCATGATAAAATAATTGTAGGATAACATGGCAAGATCTCAATTTTTCATATCATTCCTTGAACATGACAACAAGTAGCTGAAATTTAAGCAAGTACTCATGGAGCTAGAGCTACTAAAGGAAAAAAGACAAGACATCAAGGTTAAGGTAATAATGGAACCTGTTATCACTCTAGTAAATTATTAAGCTGTGGGATTTTGGTTTTTAGTCAAATAATACTAGAGGTAACCACAAACCTACTTCAAACTCTAGGATCTAGCCTTCCTAGGGTTCAGAGAGGGCTCTCTCTTTAAAGTTTAACTTTGTTTTAATTTGTGAATATTAGGCTAGCTACAAAAGTGCAATTTTGGTTTGGTTTTGTTGGATTTGGTGGGAAAATTCCACTTGGAGGGATAGATAGAGGGAAATATATTTTTCCATTGGGCTATGGAGTCTAAGTCAAGCTAACAGAACTGGGATCAAGGCCTAAAAAGTCAAATTTCTTCAGGGCAGGATAAATAACCTGTGGAGATCTTGGAAAATTGGTTTTGTGAGGTGGTATGATCGGGATAAAGGAAACTTAAGGATCCTTTGATCTAGAAAATGGAAGTAGTAGATAGAGGTCAAATGGGAGAGGGAGAAATTAAGGGTTCCCTACACCAGAAATCAGAAGAAAACAAAGAAATGATAACTAGTTAAAAAAAACTGTGCTATTAACATGTCGTGTAGTAATACTCCTAGTTATACATTTAGATTTAGAATTAAAACACAGATGTATGCATGTAACAAATAAATATAACAATGACACGTTTTAGAGATTACTTCACTATAAATAGCTTATCACAGGGATCTTGAAGTATGATTCCAAATAGTTGATCCAGTCTGCTACTCAAAATCGAAACCCAAAGCCTTCAACTCAACAAAATATCTATAGTAATCTCCAACAATTTTATTCCACACAAAATACTTCAAAAGAGTGAAGTATTTATACATAATGTTTTACAAAATATCCTAGATGACTTCTATGAATTAACTTAAGAAAATAAAATATCTTACAACAATAATAGTGACAATTGCTTAACAAATCAGAAAGCTATCCTATTTTATTCAAAAGAAATAGAACTTGTTTTAGGATAAGAAGCAGTTGGTTACCTATGTGTCCTCTTTGCTAGCTCTTAGATATTTTTTTGGAATCTAACCTACCTTCACTGATACTCTTTCTTACTAATGCTTTTTCATTTAAAATACTCTTTAACCTTTTTTCAAACTTCTTTACTGTTGTAAAATATTTTTTGACAGTGAAATCAACAAACAATTTCTTTCTTTTTCATTTGTTTGTCTTTCATTCTTCATAATAGATCAGTAAGTGCTTGCCAATCCTCATTTTTAGGAATTTGAATATTTTTGAGTTTCCCAAAATTCTCATCAGCTTCAGTATACCTAGCAAAGGTTGGCTTGATGAAAAATAGGTGTTCCATCTCATATTGCAAATAAAACAAGTCTTCAAAACCTTTCAATAACACCTTTCCTGTGGGGATGTCTTGACCTGTTGGATTATTCACCTATTCATTAGAATATTCTCTTGTCTTCTTGTCATAATAATTTTGAGGAATTAACTTATCATTAATAACCATGATATCAGGAAGTCCTTTTTTCCTTAAATTGGTGAACTTAACCATGAATCTAGTTATAGCAGTATTCATACCTTCATATTTTTCTTCAAGCTACCTCATCGAATTTCTTTTGGTGGTAACTTTCCTAATTTCTAGGATAGATGTTCTCTTGTCATTGATTTTTAGTTCTTCCAATTCCTGTCTATTCTTGCTATTAAGGAAATTGATTAATCTTATAGCTTGTTCTGGTTTATCAGCCAAATCAATTTATGTCTTTTGGATTTCTGCTTGGGCTGCCAATAGTAACTCTCTTCGCTCAAAAATTACCTGAATTGAAGGCCATACATCATGGATGTCTTCAATTACATTATTCCATAGGTAATTTTTTATGTATGATATCTGATCCTTGAGAGTTAATTATTTTTGTAACTTCTTTACCTCTTCACTCAATCTGTTGGCATTTTGTCCATGTATTTTAGCATTTACTTGAGTTGATTTATTTGTCTTCTCAAGATTTTCAATCATCTTTGTCAACCTATTAATTTCATTTGTCTTCAAAGACATCTCTTCCATTGCTTCCACTAGTTTACTACTTTCATCTATAGGTTGCAATGTTGTTGTTGAGGATTCAGTAGCTGAATTTGTTGAAGAAGTCACTGGCACTGTAGTGGCCAGTAATTCTTTGGGTGCCAAATTTTCTCCTAAATTTTATGGCACTGCTGCAGTGATGAATGTAGGAATCACTGGTTCTTTTACTGTCTCCTTTTATTGGACAAGTTGGTCCATCTGTACTTCCATTTCCTTAATCTAAGCTGTCAGTTGAAGAATTAAACTCATAATTTCATATTTTTATTTTTGTTCCTGTAAGACTTCCTTTGTATGAGGATGCTCACTTTGAGGAAGTTTGAGTTGTTTCCTCAAGGCAACTATATCCTCATTTTTCTTCTTTGGCAATGCTTCTGCTGCTTTGATGTTTGTAGGATCATATCCTACCTACAATACTAAATCTTCTAAGGCTTTTATCCTTAGATCCGTTTGCATATAATGAAGTTGTATCCATCTTCATTTGATCTTGCATATTAGAAATGGTGTTTTGAAGCTTATGAGCACTCATAGATTTTGTTGTAACTATGGAATATAACATCTCTGAGATTTTCCTATGAAACTCTATTTGATCTAATTCATGGATTTTGTCTATAACTACTTCCATATCAACTTTCTTATAGTCAACAACTGTCTTTGGCACCGATACTATGGGCTGTAATACTGACATAATCAATTTTTTACTTGAATAATCAAATGCTAATAGGAATCTGTTTCAATTACCTGGCTTTTGTTTCAAAAACTTAGAGTAAATTTCAATTTCAATTTTCTCATTCTTCAACTTGATTTGCTTGTATTTCTCCTTAATATCAAAATCCTTTTCCTCAGTTGAATGTGAGGAAGAAGCCTCCATAATTTGCTACCTTTCCATCATCTGTGTATCTTCATTATTCAATTGTTCTTCATTATGATTTGGCTCACTGATAACTACGATAGCTAAATTTGTCTCTGGAAAAATTGTGTTGGTATCTAAGGGCACTTTTTCTTCAACATTTATTGTTACTTTAACTTTACCTATTGTATCTAATTTTGGACTTTTGTTGTAAATGATCTTGAACTTTTTCTCTATTGTAGTCTCTACAGTATAAGCTCCCTCTTCTCTGATTATCTTAGTGGATGTTTGTGGCTGTTTGGAAATTTCCAAAGTGTGACCAGTATTCCTTTGTTTTACTACCTCTGTTAAAGTGTTTTAAACCCACTCAATTTGATTAGCAAACTTCTCTATTTATGGTTTTGATTCATGGAGAAAGGGTGTCAATTTACATTTTACCCTTATTTTACTTAAGCTCCCTTGTGGATCATAGTTCCAAGGGAAAATTTCTTCCAATTTATATTCTAGTAGTTGACTTATTCCTTCCTTCTCTGCATCTTTGTGGTTACATATGAATGGCCCAATTTGATTTTTAAATTTGAATTGGGTCTTCTTCTTGGCTGCCATGAACTTAATAGAATCATAATTTAGGATCTACCTGATGTACTCCAAGGCGAAGATCCTCATTGATGGATGTTTGGGTAACTTGTAAGGGAACAAGTTTAACCCAAAAACTCTGATTTCAGTAAATTTCTCATACAAATACTAGTCATCAACTTTGCTTTGATCTGATAACTACAACATTTTCTTCATTTCCTCACTTATTATAGACTGCTTTGTTTTGGTCAACATGGTGATCACTGGATGTAAAAACAACTTTGAAAACTATGAATAACTGAAATATGTACCTTCTTTCTTGATTATGGATGTCCAAAAGATGAAATATAAAGGTTTTCCCTCTATGTCCAACTTTTGAAGTGAAATTGGAAAGCTATCTGATTGGAAGTAAAGAAACATGTGGAAAAGATAGGAGGTATATTTGAATACTCCTTCAAGCTGTAAATTATTCAATTGATAGTGAATACTATCAGCAATGAAACCAACATAGTCAAAGATAACTGAAGGTGGTTGACCTAGAGAAACGATGGACAACAATCCCAAGATAGACTCATCAGTGTGCTCATCATTTAAATACCCAAGGATGAAGGAAAGGATGGAGATTACATGCCTTGAACCTTCAGGGAATTTAGTAGTTGAATATGGAGGATTTAACTTGGGAATTTCAACATGCAGAGGCATAAAAGTCTGAAAATCATGAACCCTTTAGGAAAGTGTAGGCCAATGTGTAGCTTAGTTAAGGCCTCAATAGACAAACAGATTGCTTGGGGGTCTGGTTGAAGCTGCAACATTTGGTTTATTGACTCTGCAGTGATGGTAAATAGGAATTCTTTTCTGGAATTCACAATAGTTCTTTGTTCAAGAATATAGTACTAGTGACATAATCTAATAATTTCATGACAAGGGTGAGTCAGAGGGACTACATATTTGGGAAGATTGGATTCCCAAATATGAACTTCTTCATGATCATCTAAATACTTCTCAAAACACCTGTTATGGATATCTAATAGATTGAATTCAACTATGGGATCAGCTATTTTGTATTCAATATCAGCAAGGGGAATGTGTTCAATATCATTAACTAGGGGTTATAATGGATTGACCACAATTGCAGTATTTGGAGTCATGGCAGGAGTAGGTTTAGGAGCTTTAGAACCTTCAGGCTTTCTTACACTCTGTTATTTAGGCATCTTGATTTTCTTCTGCAAGTTTAAACAGTTTGCAGAGGAAATTTTACTATAGCAGAGGCTTAATTGGTCAAATTTGGAAAAATATAGTCTTTTTTTAGGTTCTCTGCCCAATTAGGTTTATCTAAGTAGTTCTGAGGCTTTAAAATTGCTTTAAAACAGAAAACAGGGGTTTTCTGAGTTTTTTTGACTGAAAAATGGTGGTAAAATTAATTTTGAAAAGATCACAGAAGATTAGGGCACCTAGAAAGGATTTATGGCTTATTTTAGAGCTTGAAATGTGTTAGTATGAATCTTTCGTCAGAAAAGACCACTTTAGCTACGTATAACAAATAGCCCTAACATTAATTATGGCTGCCAATATATTTAAGTCTACAGTTAGTTGATCCAAATAATGCTACAAAAATCCATATCTAAGCATAAAAGACATTAAGCAGTAAAAATAAAATGTGGCTCCATGCATCCAATAGACAAGACAAGAATAATGTATTTGAAAGAATTTTTTATATTAAAAGGGGGCACCTGAGAGGACAACAAGAAAGGTCTTTCCGGTTCTCCTCAATGGGATAGGTTCTTGAAATTCCTCAGCATTTCATATCTAAAATTTCTCTCTCTTGATGTTGTAGAAAACCTAGACAAACATAGAACTCAAAGGGAGCTCACAAGGCAAAAATGGAGAATGTGACCAAAAGTACAGATCTAGAGTGATCTAATGCTATGAAAGGTGACAAATGAATGAGAAAAACCTTCTATTTATAACAAAACATTAGGGCATTCTAGAACTTGGTGCATGAATAAAATATTATTAACCAAATTCTAGAACCACCTTTTAGGAATATTTTATTATATTTATTGGAGGGAAAATGATTTTTGACTTGGGTCGAATCCTTTAATTATAAATAATAAATAAATAAATGATTTATTTATTATTTTAAGGAAATGGTGGAAATATAATTAAATACATAATGATTTATTTAATTATTTATAAATGATTTAGTCAAATTTAACTAGGAATATTATTTAAATAAGGATTAAATAACTTATTCCTAGGAAATAATCAAATAAATAAGGATTTATTTAATTTATTTCCTTGTTTTCGGTTAAATAAGAGTAGGAATAATAATTAAATTGATGTTTAACTAATTATTCCTTGAGGAAATATAAACAAATATGGATTTGTTTATTATTTCCTTTTGGGGTTTCCTGTTTAGACCATAAACAACTTAATAAATGTGTTTTACTAAGTTATTTCACATAGTGAAAGCAATTTTACTTAGGGTAAAATTGGTCTTACATGGTGTACTTGGGTAAATCTAATTATAATAGGTTAGATGACCAAAAAATGGTGTAACAAAATGGACTATTAATCTATGAAAAATTGATAAATTTCCTTGAAAAAGCGCGTCGTAGACAAACAGGGTTTCTGGGAAAAGTTTGCTAGAGTTTGGCCTATTTTTGGGACGTTTTAGGTAGCCTTCTTATTTTATTTCTTAATTTAAATATATTTTCTTTCTTTAAACAAGGTTTTTCTACTTGGTTGTAGGTTTAAATCTCAGAAAAATACCTATTTTAATGCAAGTATCAGCTTTGAAATGGTTTTTATAGTTTATAGTCGAATTGATGGCTTCAGCAGTTTATCTGGAGCAAGGCATAGCTTCATCAACAGTCTTCATGGGTGTAATTTGGTAAATTTCAGAGGTTTCAGGCATAAAATGGCAACCAGGGACTTTAACAGAGTTTATACAATTAGGAGAAGAAATGCATTGGTTAAACGTGAAAGGTAAATGAATAAAAGCTTTACCAAAGGTTTTATCAGAACATATCAATTGCATTGAATGCAAGTCTTGTCTGGTGGGAGAGTGGTTTTGGAATGCAAAGGATTTTTAAAACCAGTGGTTATTGTGCAGGCTTCTGGTGGTAAGTGGTTTTAACTTCAATGAGCGTGATCTAATGAGGAGGGGCCACGTAGAGGAGAGATGAATGGGTGAAACCACCCATTTTGCGCAGATATGGAATTTGAAGGGCCAAGCATATATTTCACACGATATCGTCCTCTAACTGTCAGATTTGAGAGTTGGAT
The DNA here is from genome assembly GCA_034641835.2 of Pinus albicaulis. Classification (NCBI taxonomy): domain Eukaryota; kingdom Viridiplantae; phylum Streptophyta; class Pinopsida; order Pinales; family Pinaceae; genus Pinus; species Pinus albicaulis. Next base: position 204,400,862 of record CM076583.1, read on the forward strand.
GCGAATGGTGGAGATCATTTCGGAAGCTGTGTTGGATTGAAAGGTGGGACTGGACTATTTTTTATATGCGCTGATGGTTTGAACTTTATGAAATAAATGTTTAAATACATTTAAACCATATTTTTATTATGTAGCGGTGGGGATAGGTTTAAAGTATTTAAACAATGTTTTAATCATGGTATAGGCAGGGGTTAATAGTTTAAAACATTGGTGAAATGTTTCAAATGTTTATATGCAAATGTGATAAATATATATTATATATTTTTCAAATGTTGAATATTTTTCAAACTATAGGGGTGGGGTATTTCAATAATGATAGTTTTAGACCAAAGGGTTTATAATCTGGGGTTTTTATTTGCGCACATGGGATAATAGAATCTGGTCTAAATGTTATAATAGTGGGTTTTTTGGGGTATTTTAAATATAAGGGAATTAATAATAAAATATGTTAAAGTTTAATATGAAAGGGTAGTGTAATAAAAACAAAACACATATTATCTCTAAGTATAGTATAAAATCAAGCATTTCTTATCTTTATATTTCCTTCACTAATTCTTAGGATAAATGTAATTTTGAGGGTTTTATGAATGCTTTTGAAGGGATGAAGTTAATTATTTTAGGGCTACAATTTTACTAAGTAAGAATGCACCTTTACTTAGGAAAAAGGGTTTTAATGTATGAATGAAGGATAAATGTTGATGAATGAGGGTTTAAGGTAGTAATTCAATATTTTTTAACTTATCAGTGATCGAGCCTTGGGTCCGGTCCCAACAAAAGTCAGAGAAATGCTCTGAGAGTGTTTGATTGATAGCTTAGAATACTAAATACTCATAGGGGAGGGGAAATTAATGATTTTTCCCAACGATGTCTTATTTACATGATTGCACCATTGCTTTCTACCTACCCAACTTTATTTATAACATTTTTTATTCATTTTGTATGTGCATTTAGACTTGCGGCCTTAAAAAAATTTCTTTCAAAACATAAAACTATCTAAGTCTACCTTGTTTCATCCGAGGGCTCAGATTAAACTATTGAGCTCCTCATTATTCTCTACCTATCTACTGATTTGTCAAGTTTAAACTGTTTTACAAATCTTTATTCTCTATCTAAAACATGAAATTGAAAGCATGAAAAGTTAATATTAAACTTTTTTGCTAATCATGGATTATGGCATTTATTGACACTCTGCACACAATCATTATTCTTGTAGTGGAAGTAAAAGTAGTGGCATTTGGACTTGCTCACTTTTAGGTTTTATTTTATCTTTTTTTTCTTTTGGGGTCTATATTTTTCTAAGTCCTTTGATATTTCTTTTAGATCATTTTACCCTCTTTTTCATTTTTTATTGTTTTCATTTTTCAAATATGGGAAAACAACTTGCAGAAAGCAAGGTAGGTACATATTTATAAGAATATCAATGTCAATTCAGAATTCTATGAACCCTATTATTACAGGACCCTAACAAAACCTAATGATTCTGACCATGATGATACTGAAAACATCAATTCAAGACCAAAAACAATGAGTCTTAAGAGAGCTTTAGAGCAGGAAAAACATGAGGCAAAGCAGCTTACTTTTGACGAAAGGATTGCAAATGAAGTTGAAGATGACAGAGAGATATGGCTATACATATTTAGCCTCCACCTTGAGAAGCTCCTCCATAACGTAAACAAAGACAATGAAATTCTCAGACACATGTCCAATAGGTACATCACTAGGAACAATATCTGCAACATCAAGCTCAAGCAATTGAAGCAGAAATACAAGAAAACCCTAATCAAGAAAAAGGAAGAGGATAAACATAAGATTGTTGATGATTCCTCCCTATTTTCTTGGGACAAATCATCAGCACTCCATCTACCCATTTTGAAGTTTTTTGGGTAATTTTTTGCAATTTTTAGCATTTTGACAAATTTTGACAGGTTTTCAGCATAATCCACCTGTCAAAGTCGCAACACCTAGAGCATTTTTATTTTTCTGGGAGCCTTAAAATGACAAATGGACACCAACATTGGATTCATAAGGCTTTCTAAATCAAATTTTTACTATTGTAACAACAACGTTGGACATTTTGACAGGGAGAAATGGCCAAAAACACCAACAAAATCACCTTTCTACCTCATTTTTTAGGCTAGCATTGTGCTTTGAACAGTCTTGGGATATTTGACTTTTGAGGGCCTTAAATTCATCATTTTTACAACTCAAGGGAATTTTTTGAAATGTGACAGGAGCCGCTTTCCAATGAGCTATCATGAGCTCAATTTGGACTTCTGGAAGGCCTCTAAAACTCACCTTGAAGTTGGTGTTGCACTTCTGCTTCAGTCGTTTCACTTTTGCCAGTTGCCAGATATTTTCCATTTTTTGAGTTTTTCTCAATTTCTAAAAGAATTTGTGAGTTTTTACTGATGTGATTCAACATTGTAAATGTAATTATGACTTGAATATTTTCTAAAGGGTAGATACATTGGGTAAAAGTGTATTTTTGGGTAAATGAATCAGTTTCACCAAAGTTAGGGATGAGTTTGTTGACCTCCTTAGTCTTTGGGTTTCCACTCGAGAAATTTGTGGATCAGCTCCACAAGTCATGTATTCAACCCCTGAGCTGGAGAGAATGAGTTTTGGTCTATATTATTCACTTATTTTCTCATATCAACCATTGGATGTTGTTGGAATGATCTTGTAATAATTTTTGTAATCAAAACTTTGCCTAATAATAACGGACTGAGTTGCAACTATTTTGATGGAATTAATGTGGTAAATAATTTGAAATTGTTTGTCATTTTGTTATGAAAATGTGTGAATTAATTGTGATTCATATTCATTCCATTCCTAAATGTAATTGTTTCCTACGTCAAAAAGACAAAATTCAGCAAGCTTAGGCTCTGTTTTGGAGGGATAATTAGAGTTTGTTTAATTTTCTTCTTAGTATAAAAAAATTCATATCATTTATGCTCTTTTCTCAAAACATATCAGTCTAAAGCATTTCATCATATATCCTCTTGTGTTGAACTACTTAGCTACCTTTATCCATCATATCCATACAATTATGTTCTTTGTTTTCCTTGATCTAATTTCTTCCCTGGCCTATTAACCATCTAGCACCTCAAAATTTAATCAACCAAACCCATGTGCTACTACACCTAGCCAAATATCTCATTGATCCATTCGCCTTGGCTAAGATCCATTGGAGAGAGCACTCTCTTGCCTAGTAGGGCTAGCTACTTGGCGAAAGATTGGTTTGTGGTTACCTTTGATGGTATCTTCTTAGCCTCATAGATCTGATGGAGTGAGAACATCTTGGTGACCATACTGGGGAAGAAAGTGACAGATATTCTCTGGTTGAACCATTAGTTCTTAAAATTCTTGGACTCTATATGATAGGTTTAAGGTTTCATTGATAATGATCTGAAAATTTTTCTTAGAACCAAGTCGCTGAACACTCAACATTCTGGCTTAAAGGTGATACACCAAATAAAATCCCGATCCTCACCTAGCTGATCCATTCGAAGATCCAGAGAGGCTTGTTCAGAAGCACAAATATCAAGCTACACAAATTAAGTCAAATCAAACTCCATTGGTAAGGTCTTCTTCCCTTCCTGCAAAATTTCTATCTCTCGTAGTCATAACTTTTGATTTATAATTTGATTTGTCTTTGTTTCGATCTTAGTCTAAAACCTTATTATCTAATCCATTTTTGACATATTAAGGCTTTCTGAGGTAAAATCATTATCTTATATAGATCTTAGTTCTTTTAAACTTGAAGACCATTTACCCTTTGAAGAAACTAAACCTGAATTAGACTTTGACACTAAAGTCTGGAGTCAATTCTATAGACTTGAAAGTTTAGCAAACTACCTTCAATAACAGTCAGAAAACCATAATCCAATATAAACAAGAGTCAATACCTACCGCACCACAATCACGGTCAAATGTTGCTTCCTCATCCGCACCATATACTTCATTATCTATTTAGAAAACTCTTCATATTGTCACTCCTATATTCCACTCAACATGAATTATCGCCAAATTTGCACCCCTCATCTTACCAGGTCAACTCCATGCCTTATCACAAGGTTATGGCCAGAGAATCCAAATTTTTGATGAACATTCTTCAATCACTGCAAAATGACACATAGTTAAAGTCACTAACTTTATTAATCTGGAAGAAGTATATGAAGATGATGCTAAAATTAGAATCATAGTTTGGAGCTTTTCTGGAGAGGTTAAAGTATGGTTGAGATCATTAAATGCAAACTCCATAGCCACTTCAAATCAACTAATATATGCCTTCATATCCCGATGGGAGGTAAATAACAGCTCATTACAAATCCTTTCTGAATAGACTAATCTAAAAAGGGAACCAAATGAATCAGTATAAGTCTTCACTAATTGATTCAACAGAGTATGAAATTCCATTCCCAATGAGATCAAACCTCCTCTGGGGTTGAAACTTTTGCATTACCCGGATTTTTTTGATCCAGACATGGCCCATCAGTTACGAGAAAGGAATCCTGCTACATTAGAAGACATGCAAAAGAATGCAATTAGTGTAAAAGATATTTTTTCCATTAAGAGGTAAAAAATGAAGGGTGAGAGGAGATTAACTATCAAATAAGAAGCATCCTCATCCTCAAATGAAAAATTGGAAACCTTGATAAGAACAATAGAGAAGATGGTTGACAGGATATCTATCACTGAAAGAGAGCTGGAACCACAAGTCAAAAATACTAATTTCAAAGGACAACAACAATAGCCTCAATTCAGAATGAAGCAAAGAGAACATAGGGCACCTAAGAAACCATCATTTCCATAGCAGATTCATATAGCCTTGCAGAAAAATGATGCTCAAGGAGGTGAGGAAGAAGAAGAAGATCATATTGTTGAAGAAAATCACTTTTGACAGAAAATGAAGAGTATGTCAAGAAGATGGATGTTCCTAAGGATGAAGACTATATTCTAGCCTAGGATCATAATATGGAGGTTTTATCTAATGATTATTAGCAAGGATACTCGAATTACCTTAGGTCACAACAGAGTTAGTACACATTGAGGGGTAGAGATGTCCCAATAACTCTTATTCGGAAGTGGGAATCTCAACAAAAAGATACTCAAATGAAACAAAATTCTCAAGGTAATCAAAATAAGGTAAAATAACCCATAACTACAAATTAGAAAAAGGATAATTAACCATCTACAAGCTCAGTGGGTAAAGAAAAGGAAATCCAAAAGAAAGAAGCTACATCAAAGGATAATGCTAACAAAAGAGACATCACTAAAGTGTTAGAAAAATTATATATTACAGAGAAATGCAACACATAAAATATGTGAAAAACACAAGCACAGAAAACACATAAAACTAGAGACATAGATATATGTGGTTCACCGAGTTTGGGCTACGTCCACCCCTAACAACCAGTACTCCTTCCTTTCTATTGTCCAACAGAATGAAGAGACACAAACTACAGCAGATCCACTGTAATATCCTACGTTCACTCTCACAGTCTCCCTATATGTTTCTTTATCTGAAAATACACATACAATACACAACCACAATATAATGCCCTCATACAAGTGAGGGGTTTCCTTCTAGGGAAAAAAACCCTAAGCTAAACATAACTTCTACTGTTATATCATCTGCCTAATCAGCAGCCCAAATTGACTAGAAATTACTATACTTTTACAAGGCAATTTTACATCTATTATAGCTTCGGGGGTAATGCCACCGAAACCTCTGGAAAAGGTGGGGATCCATAAAGCGCAACTGCCTCCCCTAGATCCCCCAGGCAGCATAAAATTATGGGCAGCGTTGTCACCCCATTAAGGTACAGGGTTCCAATGTTGTGATACAAAATAAACACGATAATCATGCTCCACACCCAACATAAAGAGGTAGAAAAATCCACTCCTTTCAGCTTAGAAATTGAAAGTTTCAATTCCTTTAACTTAACTTGTCAAGAATAATCAATATAAGTCTCATGTAGCCAAAACGTTAAAAGTAAATCCTTAATATGAAATACTTAATGTCAAAGATGACAAACCTGGACTTATCTTTGGTCCAGTAATAGACGGTCAGTTAGAGGAGCGAAGTTCCCCCATTCTATTTGAGTCTGATAATCAACCAAAATATCCTTCACAATGCCATGCTCAACTCTAAAGATTCCCACAATTTGATGCTGAAAGCCATTATGGAGAAATTTGGCTTACATATCACTCGTCCTTACCATGACTTGTATTCTTTTGATTCAGGTAGAGTTCGTTGTCTGGGTCTTATTAAGTATTTAGTAGTTTCCCTTGAACAAATTCTAGCAAATAATGTCTTGATGGATGTGGTGGTGGCTGATATACCACCACAATTTGGTATGTTGTTGTGTAGATCTCGGGGAGTGATGTTGAGAGGCACTTTACAACTAGACTGCTCCTATGCCACCATCCTAGTTTTTTGAAGTTGAGAAAATTGTACTAAGAAATTAAGATGAATTACATGATAACTAGCAAAGAGAAGCCTAATAATAATCCAATTAATGTTTTACACACATATTCAGAATCTTTAATTTTTTCAATGATAGTGGATTGAAAGATGTAGATAGTCAACTTGTAGAGGTAGAAGATGCTCCAGAGATTTCTAATTGTATCAGAACAATTTTAGAGAAGGGAAAAGAGAATATACCAAATGCCTCAGAGTAGTCATTAGATAAGGTAGAGAAAGGTTCAGATTAGAATCAAGAAGTGGCTCGAAAATTTGAGATAGAACAGAGATCAAAATTCCAGCACTTGGATGATGAAAATGGTCTATGGACCATGGATTTTGATGGTGCCTTGGGGAAAGATGGGGCAGGGATCAAAATTTGTATCCGTAGCCCTCTTCATCATCCTAGTAAGGTTCCTAAGAATGTTACATTATTTTCATACAAATTGGCTTTCGATTGTTCTAACAATGCGATGGAATATGAAGCATTGATCATTGGTCTCAGGATCCTGAAACAGTTGGACGCAAGAATAATTTGAGTGTATGGAGACTTCAAACTTGTGATAAAATAGGTAAAAGGGTAATACCAGGCCAAGAATAAATGAATGAGAACATACAAGAATGATGTACAAGATATCCTAAAGATATTTCACGAATATACATTGTCAGTAGTGCCGAGAAGTCAGAATATCATGGCAGATTCACTTGCTACATCAACAAGTAATTTCAAGATCCATATATTTTCTAATAGAAAATTTGAAATCCATGTTAAACATCGGCCCATTGTTTGAAAAAACTTGCAGTATTGGCAAGTGTTTTGGGATGATAATCAAGTTAACAATTTTCTGCAGAATGAAGGAGAATTCATGAATTCTTTCTTTAACGAACTTTATGAAAAGGATGATCAGGTCATTGAAGCTACCCAGGTTGATATTTTATAGCTGAAAGACAAAAATATTCCAATAGGTCTCATACCTTTGGAATAATTTTTTGATCGAGATGATGTGGCTTGGAAGCCAACATTGGTTCCTATGGAAAAGGGTGCGGAGGATTTAAACGTCGGAACGACAAACAAGCCTAAGATGGTCAAATTTTCCAAGTCTTTATCTCCTAAGGTAAAGGACAAGTGCATTGATTTACTTTCTAAATTTTCTAATGTTTTTGCTTCAGATTATGCAAACTTAAAGGTTTATAATAAGGATATCGTACAACACACCATTCTAATTAAGCCCGATAAAAATCCCTTTTTGCAAAATCTAAGAAGGATCAACCCAAAGTTGTTTCCATCCATAGAAAAATAAGTGAAGAGGCTTTGCAAATCAGGTATCATTGTTCCTACTAGCTTTTCCGATTGGATATCTAATCTATTCTCGGTAAGAAAAAAGAGTGGTGAAATAAGTCTTTGCATATATTTCAGAAATTTAAACAAGGTGTCACTTAAATATAATTACCCCCTTCCCAAAATCGATCACATCTTACAGAGAGTGCTTGGGGCTTCCCCAATGTCTTTGATTGATGGATATTCAGGATACAATTGGATTTTAGTACATGAGAAAGATCAGGATATAACTTCCTTCACTACACCTTGGGGTACATTCAAATATGAAAATATGCCATTTGGACTAAAAAATGTAGGGGCTACCTTTTAGCGGGCGATGGATATAGCCTTTGAAGATGATAAATATGTCTTTTCTAGTGGTATATTTAAATGATTTGACAATTTTCTCCCATTATGATGACGAACACTTATATCACTTAAGGATTGTTTTTCAGAAATGTAGGAAATTCAGAATCTCTGTCAATTCGAAAAAGAGCATTTTTTCCATGGAGGAGTGAAAAATTCTTAGTCACGTCATCTCCAAGGATGGAATCTGGATTGACCCTTTTCGAGTTGAGGCAATTCAGCAAATTGAATTTCCACAAAGCAAGAAATAAATTCATGCTTTCAATGGTAAGATGAATTTCTTAGGTAGATTTATTCCAAATTTGGCTGAGTGCCTTCGAGGAATGACAAACATGTTGAAAAAATAAAATGAGGTAAAGTGGTCTGAATATGCCAAGAAGTATTTTAACTCAATGAAGTTTTCCTTAACCAAAACCCTTGTTTTAATCAACCCAGATTATTCAGTTGATTTTATCATTTCCTAATTTGCGTATGAGAATACATTGGTTGTAGTCTTGATGTAGAAAAAGGATAAGACTGAGCAGCCCATAGCATTTTTCCTTCAAACCATCATGGATGCAATTCTTCTATACAATATCATTGAGGAACAAGCTTTGGATTTCATAAAAGCGTTGAACAATGTTAGGTCCCTATATCACTAGTATAGTCCCTTATTATTGTTAGTGTAACCCCCTTATTGTTATTATTGTACCCTTGTAACCCCCATTTTTTTATTATTGTGCCCTTAAATTATTATTGTTAGGTCGGCTAGGATTACATTGTGGCCCACTAGGATTACATTATGGCCCCATGGACTCCTATATATAGAAAGGAGGTTTCAAAATTGTATCATCCAAGAATTGTGCATTTATGTAATGTATTGGAGGTTGCCCCCTCGAAGTGGCTTATTTCTAAGGCGTTGATATCTCTTTTCTTCTATTTTTGAAGCTGGTTACACAACAAACAATTTCCATGTTTATATTTTGCATTCACATATTTTGGCTTATGTCCCCAATACAATAGTAAAATATGTTCTTATGAAGACAAATCCGGAAGGTAGAAGAGGGAAATGGATAGCAGCAATGCTGGAATATGACCTCGAGATCAAACCCAGAAAATAGATCAAAGGTCAAGGTCTAGCAAAGCTCATGGAAAATTCAAATTTGCATGTTCTAGACATCAATCCTATTACAACATTGTCTGATGAAGAAGAGGATGTCACTCTCATATAGGTATTTGATATGTTTCTTTCCTATCCTTGGTATTCTGATATCATATATGTTCTTCAACATTTGAACCCTCCTCCATGCATGACTAAGATTGAGGGTAGGATTTTAAAGTTGGAATCTTCCAAATACTGCATTTTGGACAACGCCCTTTATTGGAAAGCTCCAGGAGGTATTTTGATGACTTCTTTGGTTGAAAATCAAGCCCAAGAAGTTATGAACGATTTTTATAGAGGATACTGTCAGGACCATTTTTTCTGTAATACCAGAGCTAATCAAGTATTGAGAAAGAAATACTATTGGCCAACTGTTTTTGCATACTTGTACAAAATAGTGATGAGTTGTCATGAGTGTCAAGTGTTTCAAGGTAAAAGAAAACTTCTTCCTTTACCTTTGGAGCATATTTTAGTACATCCACCTTTTTCAGCAGTGGGGACTTGAATTCATTGGAGAGATTCACCCCACATCACTTACATAGCACAAATGGATATTAACATCCACTGACTACTTCATGAAATGGATCGAGGTGGTCCCAACAAGGCAAGCAATAGACCTAGTAATTATTCAGTTTTTGGAGACTAACATATTGTCTCGTTTTGGTTCTCCTCATAAGATTATTACCGACAATGCGGCAGCATTCAAATAAAAAAGAATGGTTGAGTTTTGTGGCAAATATAACATCAAGTTGGGGCACTCGACCGCCTATTATCCACAAGGTAATGGCTTAGCAGAATCCTCTAATAAATATATGATTAATATCATAAAGAAGATGTTGGAGGCCAACAAGAATAAGTGGCATAAAAAGCTTGTGAATTCCTTATGGGAAGACAAGGTGAGTAGTAAGAAATCTATAGGAATGTCCCCTTTTCAGTTAGTTTATGGCATAGACACTATTTTTCCTACATCACTTGTAGTCCCGGTCATGAAATTGTTGCAAGAAGCAAGATGTGAGGAGAATGATGTACAACGACGGATAAATCAGATGATCCATCTTCAGCATACTAGAGACGAGGTATTTCAGAACACATCAAAGCTTCATGAGAAGATAAAGAAGGTGTATGACCACAAAACCAAGGAGGATGATTTTAAGCTTGAAGATGTAGTCCTCCGGTGGGATGCAAGGAATGAGGAAAAAGGAAAACACAAAAAAATTGAAAGCTATGAAAGGGCTACAATAATATCTTAGCATTTTATCAGCCCCATTTTACATCAAGGGCGAGATGAATGGGATGTTAATTTTTAGGAGCAATTAATCAATGGTAGGCTCTTAAGTATTATTCTTTCGCCTGCAGATTTCATATTTTCCACAAATCCATTGTATATACTGTTTTAACTTTCCAGAAAGTGAAGTGACCATCATCGGTTGGTTTCGACATTAGGCCATAAAGTTTCATTGGTTTTCCGTTGTTTTCAAACAGTTACCAAATTTGTCAATTTCAAAGTCATTGCAGCCGTATTTTTATTTAGTTTTTAGTCAGTTTCAGTTTGTTTCAAATCAGTATAAGAATTTAGTTTTCAATTTGTATTTAAGATTTTGACTCCATGCGCAATGGATAGGCACTTGATCTACGATGTTATTGGCACCTCCAAGGATTTACCATCCCCATTTGGAGCCAATTTTAGTGTCAATATTTTCATCCTTCCAACATGGATCAAATAAACTCTTTCATGTTATGTTAAGGGTGTCATTCTAAAAATTTTGTCATTCCATTAGATCATCAGGCAAAACTTTTTTCACTTGGTGCAGATCTAGGTCAAGCTTCAGTCTTTTCAGAAATTTCATTACTTGCTGGCTCATTTCACCACTTTATTGAGTGTACATCAGTCATAAGGTTTCATCACCATGTCAGTCCTTGCATCATGAAGTTCATTCAGTCAAAGTCTCAATTAGGTTTTAGGGTTTTCAAGGTCCATCAAATCACCATTTGCGTGCATAAAATACCAACAAGTAAGAGAGTGACAATAAACACATTTTGTTATGAAATTTTGATTTGTAAATTAATTTCAATTCAATATGTAATTTTATGTTTCTTATCATGTAATAATTTTTCATGGTTCCAAGGTAGTTGCATACTTAAGGTTCCAATCAGCCAAATAAGTCAAATGTTCTAAAAATCCATAGTATTCCAAATACATCAAAAGGTCAAATCCAAAGATCAGGTTCAAAATGAAAAGTGCAATGTCAAAGTTGAGTTCAAAAGGAAATTTGGGTCCCAAAGCCAATTTATTAAAATTCACTAAGTATAAATGGCCATCAAAGACAAAAAAGACACTAATTTGCATCCTCGTGCATTAAGTTCTCAATATCCCAAGTGAAAACTCGAATTTTGAGCGAGAAATTCAAGTTTTTTGGAAAGCGTCGTGCTTCTCCTTAATATTTTGTGCTTTTAAGGTAGAGGTGGTGTTAGGATACCCCAAGGCACCGCACTTTTATGGGAGGCGCTGTTTCCTCCTTAAGGCGTCGGTTTCTCAAATTTTCTCTGAACCAGTCTAAATCTTCATTGAAGGTGGTCTAGTCATTAAACAATGGTTTCTTCAATCAATTAAAAGTAGCTTACACCTCTCTAAACCCTCCTTTGAGTTTATAATTTTGAATTCATGGTGTAAACTCTCCTCATTTAACACTTCAATTTTTGAGCCAAGAAACCCTAGTTTTCACCATTGCAAGCCAAGGCAGTCTTATCTAGACCCTATTTTCCCTTTCCACACTCTAAAATCACTCCCCTTATCCCTACATCACCTTATCCCTTATCCCCAAGTCCCATTTCCTAAAACTCTAATCCTAGAATGCATTTTCCTAGGCAGTCCCACCATATCCCTGTAATCAAATTCCCTACCCTATCTCCCTATGTTCTTATATTCCCAAACACTTCTCCAAGCTCCCTAACTCCTTTCCCCAATTCCCTAAGTTTTCCTACACTAATCACAACCCCGTAAACCCCATTATGTCACTTCCTTACAACTGCCCATTTCTTCGAGGGGGGCAACTTCCAATCATTATACGAATGAACAACTGGATGATACAAATTACAAAACCTCCTTTCTATATATAGGAGTCCATGGGGTCACAATGTAATCCTAGTGGGGCCACAATGTAATCTCAGCCGACCTAACAATAATAACTTAAGGGCACAATAATAACAATATAAATATATACAATAATAACAATACAAGCACTAACAACAATAAGGCACTACACTAGTAATATAGGGACATAACATGCCCCTCTCCTTCGAAAAAGTGTTGTCCTCAACGCTTGAGTATCTTTGGATGCTTTTTTATAAAATTCTCTTCCTCCCATGTAGAATCTCCAGTGGGTAAGTTCTTCCACTTGATGAGATACTCTGAAATTGATCGATTTCATAGCTATCGATTTCTTTTTTCCATGACTGCTTCAGGTTCAAATATGATTTTTCCTTCCTCATCAAGTTCTAGAAATATTGTTTGAACTAGAATTGTGTCACCTATAATGTTCTTTAAGCATGAAACATGGAAAACTGGATGCACTCACGAAGAAGCAGGAAGCTCAAATTTGTATGCCATAGTACCAATATTTTGCAACACCTTGTATGAATGGTCAAATGACACTTATTATCTTCATTGCTTTTGAGGGTAAATGTAGTCACTGTATAGAAGCATAAAAATACCCAATCTCCCACATCAAAATTCTCTCATTGCGATGTTGATCTTCCTATTGTTTCATTCAATTTTGTGCCAAATTTAGGTTATCCTTTAAGAGTTGGAGAACTTCTCGTTGATGCTCGATGTGATCCTCCACTCGTTTTGAATCTTCTCTTAAATATGATGTGACGGATGGTGGATGATATCCATAAAGTGCCATAAATGGGGTTATTTTTGCTATAGTATGGAAGGAAGTGTTATACCACCACTCTGTGAGAGGTAACCACTTGACCCATTGTGTTTGTTTATCAGATACAAAACAACGGAGATATCCTTCCAAACATTTATTCACTATCTCAGTTTGACCATTAGATTTAGGATGATAAGATGAGCCATGAGCTAATTGAGTACCCAAACAAGAAAATAACTCCGTCCAAAAATTTCCAGTAAAAATGGGATCTATGTCGCTCACAATAACCCTTGGGTTTCCATGTAGCTTTGGAATTGTGTCCATAAATGTAGTAGCAACTGTACTTGCTTTAAATGGATGAGATAATGCACAAAATTGTGCATACTTGGTAAGTCTATCAACTACCACCATGATGACACTCTTTCCTTTGGACTTAGGTAAACCTGTGATAAAATCCATTGAACTCTCCTCCCAATGTTGACTTGGAATGGATAAAGGTTGTAGAAGACCTGAGGTCTTAATTGTCTCAACTTTATTCTGCTGGCAAGCCAAAAATTATGCCACAGACTATTGAATATCATATTTAAGGCCATCCCAAAAAATTCTTTCTTCACCCTGTGGTAATTTTTTAAAAATCCTGAGTGTCCTCCTAAAGGAGAAGTGTGCAATTCCAAAATAATCTTTTGTTTTAGTTGGGAATTCTTACAAAGATATAAGCGATCTTTGTACCACAAAGAATCATTTTTCCAACTAAATGTATTAGATGTACTAGGATCTTGCTGCAAATTTTGAATGAGTGTCCATACTTCTTTGTCCTTCTTCCATTCATCTCTTTCTTCGGTTACCCAATCTAGTTGGATAATATAAATGGCACAAAGAAATGCTTCCACCTCTTCATTATTTCTTGAGAGTGCATCTGCAACAACATTAAGCTTCCCTTTTTTGTAGATTATTTCAAAGTCATAACCCAACATCTTGTGACCCATTTTTGCTGCTCTTCTGAAGATATTCTTTGTTCCAAAAAGTTTTTAAGACTATCATGATCAGTTTTTACCTTGAAGTGTCTTCCCATTAGGTAAGTTCGCCATTTCTTTAGTGCCCTCATGATTGCTAACATTTCCTTCTACAAATAGGTTTATGTAAATACTTTCCTTTTACTGGACATCTTTTCAAAGTTAATGTCTTCCTTCCTCGCATTAAAACAACACCAATTCCATTTCCCGAGGCATCACATTCCACAATAACAGCTTTCCGGTGAAGCAGACTTGCTAGAACATCAGTTTCTCTTTAAGATGTTCAAAGGCCTTAGTTGCTTGTGAGTCCATGAAAATGCATCTTTCTTCAATAATGTTGTTAGAGGTGCCGCTATTCTCCCATAATTCTTAACAAACTTGCGATAATAACCTGTTAACCCGAGAAATCCTCGCAACTTCTTTATGGTTGTGGAGACTTTCCATTCCTTAATGGCATTAATTTTTCTAGGGTCTACCTTACCACCCTCGTGAGATACAATATGACCCAGATATTCCACCTCTTGTACTCCAAAGAAACATTCGGTGAAAGCTATGCTAATTTTTCTAATGCAATAGCTTGAGCACCCTGTCAACATGTTCAACATGATCCTTCCAAGACCTATTGTAGATTAGTATATCATCAAAAAATACTAGCACAAATTTTCTAAGGAAGGGTTTGAAAATGGAATTCATCAACACTTGAAATGTAGAAGGTGCATTGGTAAGGCAAAAATGCATGACCAAAAATTCATAATGACCCTCATGAGTTCAAAATGTTGTTTTTGGAATATCTTTATTCTTCATTCTAATTTGGTGATATCCTGAACGAAGATCCAGCTTGGTAAAATAAATTGCTCCATGTAATTCATCCAATAATTCATCAATCACAGGAATGAGAAATTTATCTTTAATGGTGAGCTTATTGAGCTCCCTATAATCCGGACACATGCACCATGATCCATCCTTCTTGTGTACCAATACTATAGGAGCAGAGAAAGAACTTTGACTAGGTTGAATTATACTTGCCTCTAACATTTCTGCAATCATATGCTCAATTTCGTTGTTTTGGACATAAAGATATCTATAAGGCCTGATGTTTGGAGGAAGAATTCCTGGAATCAAATGAATAGCATGATCATGATCACCAATAGGTGGGATTCCTTTGGGAGTTTCAAACACCTTGGAATGATTGTCCAAGACTTGTTGGAGATCTGCAGAAATAGATGATTTTGATGTTGGAACTTCTAGTGAGCATAATTGTGCAATTACGCTTCGCTGTTCTTTCTTTAGAAGCTTTGTCATGACATTAGAGCTTATTATCCTTCCTGGCTTCCCCGCAATACCCCGTAATTCAACTTCCTTTCCTTCTGAAAAAAATTTCAAGAAAAGTTCTTGAAAATTAAAAGCTACCGTCCCCAAAGATTGTAACCATTGTACTCCTAGTACAACATCGGCACCTCCCATAGGAATGGCAAGCATTGGACTAGTCAATACATATTCCCCCATGGTTAGCTTGATATTATGGCATTTTCCAGAGCAATTTATAGTTCCTCCATTTGCAGCCATCACTTGACATTCTGGTGCTGGGTATAGGAAACAATTTAATTCCTTGGCTACCTTACAATGAATAAAATTGTGGGTGCTACCTGAATCAATCAACACTATTACCTTTTTCTTCTTGATTTTTCCTTCTATCTTGAGAGTTTGAGGAGTGGTAATTCCTGCCAGTGCATTACACGATATGGTCGGATTCATTTCTTCCTCTTCTAGGGTTGGTTCCTGGTGTATATCCTCTTCTTGTTCATTTCCTTCTTTCCTATTCACAATCTAGGTGAAATAATTTCTTCTCGATGACACTTATGACCTTTAGTGTCTATTCTATCACAACCGTAGCGAAGCCCTTTTGCTCTTTTTTTCTTCCAAATTGTTGTGGTCTCAACCTTGTAGGTTGTGGAAATCTAGGCGTAGCAACACTTCCTTCTTTATAGAATTGAGTGGTAGGCTTCCTTGTCGCCATAATTTTACATTCAACTTTTCTTGGCAACCTGAATACCTTCTCCAATGAATCAGGTTCCAAAACGCGAACTTCATGTTGGATGTTATCCTTTAAAGTGCCTATGAAGAGATCAATCTTGTGTTCCTCTGGAATATCAGTTACCCTTATATTCAATTTTTGGAAGTCCTCAATGTGCTGCCCCACTAAATCCTTTTGTTTGAGATTTATCAATTGGCTAAAGAAGGTGTTGCTCTTTGTATCCTCATAATGTGCTATCATTTCTTCCGTAAAAATTGACCAAGTGACAATTTTTTTACGGGAGAAAAGCCATCAATACCATACAAATGTATTTTGTTCTAAATGTAAAGTTGCAATGCGTACCTTTTGTGTGTTTTGCACATTATGGAGATCAAAATATTGCTCCATCTGTAGTATCCATGTTATAGGATCCTTTCCATCAAACTTCCTCATATCCATTTTTTGAATATGGTGGTTCTTCCCGCCAACATTAGAGTTTATGAAGTCACGATTAACATTTATTTTGTTCTCATCATGAGTTTCCTCTACTATATTTTCACCATTAGGAAGAATTTCTTGTATCAACTTTGTTAAACCTTCCATTTCTACTTTTAGATCATTCTTCATGTTTTCCATGTTGTCTTTCATTTTTTCATTGATCTTAGCTTCCATGTCATCCATCTTAGACTCCATGCCTTTATTCAAACCATCCATATTATTCTTCAAACCATCCATCTTCACTTCCATGTCTTTCTTCAAAAATTCCGTTTCATTTTTTGTTTCTCTTTGCGAGAGAAAAATTTCATGCACTTACTCTTGTAATTTTGATAGATCATGTTGCAATTCTTCATCTTCATGAGACATAGTATAGTATTTTGAAGGCTTAATGGGTGTTGAATTATTTTTACGGGGCATTTTTAGAACCAGATACTGATATCTATTCTACAATATGCCCTTGGAATCAATTCAAATTGATTCTTCAAACAAGACTTATGAAATTCGGAAAAAAATACACACCTTTTTCTTTCTTTTGAGGAGCTCGATGTTGAAATTGGATTATCTCTATGATTTTGGTGCTTCAATATCTAAAATTTGGCACTGAGGTAGCCGTATGAATTATCTTTTGAATGCTATAGGTCTGACTTGATTTGGATTCTCCAAGGCAAAGTTATGTCCAATCTTCCACAATGACCTAATTATGGACAGGTTCAGTAGAGCAAACTTGTATGACTTGCCACATCTCATTGTTTCATATTTTGGCTCTGAAATTGATAGAAAATAAACTACAATCCATTTGATTGCAACCAATTTTTACGGTACTCCAATCCAATACTCAGAGAGAGAGATATGAATATTTTCCCACGATCACCTCTTTGAGATAAAATTCAGGAGCCTGAAAAAGCACTACCTTCCATAGATCATATCTCCGAAAATATTGCATACTAAGCTCTAAAATTTTGCAACGAGTTTGCTCAAGATTTCAGCTTCGCACCCTAAAAATTCCATATTCTGAGCCTTTGTAGAAAACAAGTTATAGCTCAAATTCCACGATGACCTGTCTATATTAAATAGAGGAGCCTGCAAAAATACCTAACTTCCGCCGATCATCTCTCTGAAAATATTTCTAACCAAGCTCTAAAATTTTGTGACAATGTTCCTCAAGATTTTGGCTTTGCACCCTAAAAATTTCAGCTTCTGAAACTTTGTAGAGAAAACGTTATAGGGAAAATGACACAATGACCTATTTGGAGCAGCGAAACCCTAGAATCCAAAGCTTTGATACCAAATGTTGTGAAACCAGCTCCAAAAAGAGAAGAAAAGAGATAACAACGCCTTATAAATAAGCCACTTCGAGGGGGAAACCTCCAATAAATTACATGAATGAACAATTCTTGGATGATACAAATTACAAAACCTCCTTTCTATATATAGGAGTCCATGGGGCCACAATGTAATCCTAGTGGGGCCACAATGTAATCCTAGCCGACCTAACAATAATAATTTAAGGCACAATAATAAAAATATGGGGGTTAAAGGGGTACAATAATAACAACAAGGGGGCTACACTAACAATGATAAGTGACTATACTAGTAATATAGGTACCTAACACCTTTCCCTTCCCCTTTACTATGGTTTCAAAACAAGACAAATACTATGGAGGTGGAAAGAGATATTATGGAGGAGGAGATGAAAATAGAAGAGGAGAGGAGACAACACAAAAGAGGGAGTATTTTGAGGCTTGAGCCATCCAACACTAGAGAATTTTTGGCCTCACCCATGAGAGTCAATTGTTTCAAACATGTGGGCTATTTTGACTTTTGTGAAATGGTCCAAAGAGTACAACATCACCCTGCTTTGACCAGAGTTTTCATAACTAACCTCAAAGAGAACCAAGTGAACATTGCAGGAGTAACCTTGAGCATCTCCATAGATATCATTGCAACAGCCACAAGGATACCCAATGTGGTTGAAAAATTATTTAAGGCCAAATATGTAGATGACCAACATTATGAACCATTTCTCAAGCCAAGGTACAAAAATGACAAAGGGAAATTCTTTCCTTTCAGCCACCTACTTGATAGATTTTCTTCCATGAGGAACATCATCATGAAATATTTCACTTCTAAGGGATCATTCTCTAGACTATATGCCTATCACATCAAACTTCTCTTGCATTTCATAAGGATGAAATTTCTCAACATCCCTCACTATTTGTACATGAGTATTGATAAAATGGCATACATTGTGAAGAATAGAGAGTATGAACATGAGATGAACAACCTCTTTCATCACTCTCTAACCAAAATAATTGACCTTCATCATTTCAATCAGTTAAAAATTCCATGGGATACCTTTATTGAGAATGATGCCTTCAATACTCCACCACCTCAACCTACTAGATCAATTCCACCACCATAATCAATGTCTCAAAGACAAAGATTGTCATCTAGTAGGGTTATAGTGAAGAGACCAAAGAGGCCAAAGAATTAAAAGAGGTCAAAACCTACCAGTGGGGACCTAGGCAAGTGTTTTCTCCAAATATTGTGGAAGGGGTCTTGCCTTCTTCATCAGAAAAACAAGTACACTGGGATGAGCAACAGGAAGAGACAATTGTCCATGAAGAGGAAGACCTTCATGAGGAAGAAAGAGACTTTGAATTAATGGATTTGGATGATCAAGATGATCAAGAGGCATCAAATATGATCATCAAACAGAATGATTCCATGATCAAATAATTTCATGACAACATGGCAAGAGCTCAGTTTTTCATATCATCCCTTGAACAAGAGAACAGGCAGCTAAAAGACAAGAAAGTAATCATGGAGCTAGAGCTGCTAAAGGAAAAAATACAAGACATCAAGGGTAAGGAAATGATGGAACCTAATTATTTTTACCATGATGATACTCAAAACATAAATTCAATACCAAAAACAAGTTGTCTTTAGGGAGGTTTGGAGCAGGAAAAATGTGAGGCAGAGCAACTTAGTTTTGAGGAAAGGATTGCAATGGAAGTTGAAGATGATAGAGAGGTATGGTTAGATAGATTTAACCTCCACCTTTAGAAGCTCCTCCATGAGGCAAACAAAGACAATGAAATTTTGATACACATGCCCAACAGGTACATTGCTAGGAACAATATCGACAACATCAAGCTCATGGAGTTGAAGGAGAAATATAAGCAAACCCTAATCAAGAAAAAGGAAGAGGATAAACTTGAGATTCTTGTTGATGCCTTCTGGATTCATTGAGACACACCATAAAAACTTCAACTACCCATTTTGAATTTTTTTGGGAAAATTTTTGCAATTTTAGGCATTTTGACAAATTTTGACGGATTTTCAGCACAGTCCACCTGTTAAAAGCGTAAGAACTAGGGTGCTGAAATTTTTCTAGGAACCTCAAAATGATAAATGGCCTCCACCATTAGATTCAGAAGCCCTTCTACATCAAATTTAGACTATTGGAAGATGAAAATTAGACATTCTGACAGGGGTAAATGGCCAAAAACACAAAAAAAACACCTTTTTGCCTCAATTTTCAGGCTGGTGCTTCACTTTTGAACAATCTTGGGAGATTTGACTTTAGAGTTATTTAACTCCATAGTTCTAAGAAATTAAGGGAAATTTTTAAAAGTATACAGGAGCATATCTTTAATGAGCTATCATGAGCTCAATTTGGACTTCAGGAAGGTCTTCGAAACTCACGTTGATGTTGGGACTACGCTTTTTCTTCCGGCATTGCAATTTTTCTTCAGGCACTGTGCTTTTTCCAGTTGCCTGATATTTTCTAGTTTTTGAGTTTTTCTGAGTTGCTGATAGATTTTATGAGTTTTGGCTGATGTAATTCATCCTTGTAAATGTAATTATGACATAAATAATTACTACAGGGTAGATATAGTGTGTAACAGTGTATTTTATGATAAACGAACCAGTTTCACCAAAGTTAGGGATGAATTTGTTGACCTTCCTAGTCTTTGGGTTTCTAGTTGAGCACTTTGTGGATCAGCTCCACAAGTCAGGGATTCGACCCCTAAGCTGGGGAGAATCAGCTTTGGTCTATATAATTCACTTCTTTTCTCATTGCAAGGGTTGGATGCTATTGGGTTGGTCTTGGAACACTTTTTGTAATGAGAATTTTGGCTAATAATAACAGACTGAGTTGCAGCTATTCTGATGGAATTCATGTGGTAAATTATTGTACATCTTTCCTTCTTGTGTTATTCAAATGTGTGAATGTATTTTGATTCATATTCATTCCATTTCTAAATGTAATTGTTTCCTAAGTCAGAAATACAAAATTCATTAAGCTTATGCTCTATTTTTTAGGGATAATTACAATTTGTTTCATTTCCTTCTTAGTAGAAAATAATTCATATCTCTTATGATCTTTTATCAAACCTTGTTAGTATAATCCATTTCATCAGATATCCTCTTGTGTTTAACTACTTACCTACCTTTCTCCATCAGATCCCTACAATTTCGATCCTTGTTTTCCCTAACCTAATTTCTCCCTTGACCTATTCACCATCCAACACCTAAAATTCAATCAAGCAAACCCCTGTGCTACTATACCTTGCCTAATATCTCATTGATCCAGTCATCTTGGTTGAGATCCATTTGAGAAAGCCCTATCCTTCCTAGTAGGGCTAGCTACTTGGAAAAAGATTGGTCTATTGTTACCTTTGCTGGTCTCTTCTCAATCTTGGAGATTCGGTGGAGTGATAACAATTACCTCCAGCTGAATGGTGGTAGAAACATTCCTCCCATAATACAGCTAAAATGACCCCATTTATGGAACTTTACGGATATCATCAACCATCCATCACCATTGGCATTGTTTTTTTGACATTGATGTCAAAAATTTCATCATGATCATGGTCATTGGGCAACTTGTCATGTGTGAAGGATGTTTGACTTGTTGGTCGTATTGGTTGGAATTAATGTATTGACAGTGAAATGGATGTGTTGGAATTGATTTCAACTATTGAATTCATGCACGTATTTTAGCGTCATGATGATGTAGATTGAAACACCATTGTGTTTGTCAGTATGTGTTGGCATTAATGTTTGTCCTATGATGATGGAATATTTTATAGCACATTAGTATATTGATGGTAGCGTGATGGTATTGGAGGTGTTGGCATGTGAATTTATGGACATGTCATGATGGCTTGCTAATGTGTCTAGTGGTAGAGAAGGCTGCTAGAGGCGATGAGCAGATAAACATGTGATATATATGGTTTATGGCACACTATTTGAGTTGTACACAAGGTCTTCATCTAGGTACTCATGCTTATGCTTCATGCATATGACTTGAATTGATGTGATGGATTGATGATGCTGCTACAAAGGTTTGCGGGTCTATTTATATGTGTTTCAACTTGTTGAGAGGTCTGATGGAGAGGGGAGGACTTTTTGGCACACATTCCAACCTTGTTTTTTGGCCCTTCTAGGTCAACTTGTGTTAGGTATGTGTTATATTCTTTCCATGACTAGTCATGCACAGGGGGTTACAGGGGGGGTGACAGCCCCCCTTGTACATTGCATTGGCATAGAAAGGGGGTCGCAGGGGGGTGGCAGCCCCCCTTATTTGGGGTCTGCAGCAGTTCCCCAGGAAAAAATAATTTGGACCTTATTTTTTGGTGGGCGGACTCGCCCATGGTTTTTTGCATGGGTTTGCACATGGTTTTGGGGCATGATGGTTTTTGGCCCTTGGTATTTTTTAGATCCGATCATGGTAACTATAGTTATGTTCTAATCTAGGGTTAATGCATTGGGGTTTATGTATGCTTCGACATGTATATATATGTGTGTTGTAACACTAAAAGGAATATAATGAAAAATCAAGTTGGTCGTCCCAATTTGGGATCCATGGGAAATTCTCTGTGTATATCTGTTTTATGTTTTATGCTCTCACTATTGTTTATTTTCTGTTTTTAAGATTAATTTGTAGATAATTTTTGTACAGGGTTAAAACCTACAACTTGGAAGTGACACTAGGGAGGCATGTTTCATCTACTGGGAGAAGTGTCGGAGGGCATTTAGGATTTCTGGAGGCTAGTACAAGTGATGGATAAGAGGATGGAACAGATGGAAAGCATCTCGAGCTAAAGGACTGAAGGTTTCCCTCAATCTTAGCCATAGTGGCATGCACATAATCCTATGGCAGTTGTTGGAATCCTATATTCACATTGATATAGTCTAAAGGGATCCATTATAGCCCTACTCGAGTTTAGAAAATGTCAAGGGAGAGAATATGTGATTTCACAAGATCTCCTATGCATTCCTCGCACTATTTAGAAGGAAATTAGATTTAAAATTCCCAAAGGCTTCAATAATTATTGCAAGAGGTCACAAATGGTTTGAAAAGGTCCTCTCGTGATGTGAATGCATTTAGTGCACTAGTAGTGACGTTAGTGGATTGATTTGGTCCAATTTTTGCACCTTTTATCATATCCCCAACCTAAATTTTTCCCTACATGTTTTATATACTTTATCTTGCATCTATGTGATGGTTGATTGCATTTTATGTTGAGTGTATGTGTGGAGAGAAGGTTGAATAGTGATATTATGCTTTAGACCTTCAGTGGAGCCTAGATGATTCAGTCGAGAGTGATATGACTGAATAATATCGAGATGTGAATCATGCTACAGAATAGATCAGATTTGACGTTGTTGGTGTAGTGATTGATTTGGAGATTTGTGTATATTGTTGTACATTGTTTGTGATGTTGATTTTCACACTATTTTTATGTAGGAGCTATTGATGGATTTGGAACCTAGCTATAGTGTCTTTTGTTTGGTGAGTGTACTTTGCAACATAATTTTTTTGTGAGGGTTTCATTTATTTAGATTTTTGTGTCCCAAATATTTTCTATTTTGGAGAGAACACTTCTTGTGGTGTTACTATTTTATTTTATGATGAGATCCTCCTGTTGAGAGAATGTATGCAGAGATGAATTCTTGTTGAACAGGTCATCTTGGGATCCAGTTTGAAAATATATGAATGAAGGTCCGAATGGAGGTGAGTAGTGATTTCATGGACAGAGGAGTAATGATAGTGAAGCTTAAATAAAAGGAATTTTTTTCTCATATAATGGTGGTTGGATAGTATAATGGTAGTTGGGAGAGGATCGACTGATCATGGTGGACTTCAACGGATGGTAGTCTGTAGAAATTCATAGAGAACAAAGTATTCCTAGTTGATCAGTAGTATCAAGTATCCTAGCCAATTAGAGCCGTAACTGGTAGATGAGGTTGAGTCTCCATGATGATGGGAGTAAACACACTATCTAAAAGATTAATTTCTTGAAATAATAGAAACTCAAAGTAGAGCAACAACAACAAGGGTGTTCTTTTCTCTTGGAATGGTTTCCACCAAAAGTATTTTATCTCATGTGTGATTGATGTGATGTGCATGTTGTTTTCTAGTTTCTTATGGTTTTTATTAGTGTTTATGTGATGCACATGTTATCATGGTTAATGAATTTCTTCTAACATATGTCTGATTTAGTAATTAAAGTATTAAAAGGAAAAAATTGTATATAGATCACACTACTAATTCACCCCCCCACCCCTCCTCACCTCCCTCTCAATTGTGCTCAAAGGTTTTCAACACTTGGTATTATAGTTTGGCTCTTGGTTGCAGTTTGATCGTTGGAGAGTAGATCTGGGGTTTGTTTGATTTTTTTATTTTATTTTTCGAAATGGTTCTCCTTAGTGTTGAAAATTACAAACTATGGAGAAAAAATGTACAATATAAATTTTTATCTTTTGGATCTAATATTTGGAGATTTTTATGTGATGCTTGTCGGAAAGATCCAATTGCACAAAATGTTTTGCAGCAAGATGCTCAAGCATAGTGCATAATATACAAGTATCTTCATGATGATGATATGAAGAGACTAGTGGGTTTGAAACATGCCAAAGATATCTAGGATAACCTACAATCCATTTTTTGAGATGGCACAAGCAGCAATTTGGAAAATGAGAAGAATACCAATAAGAGGAAGAATGAGAAGAAGAGCACCTAGAAACAATAATCTTACCCACTTGAATCCCATTCTTCCAATGTACATGATTCAACAAATGATTGGAATAGATCAGTAAATAATGAATCCAAAGGTATAGATGTTAATGATTCTCTTTCGAGTTAGAATTTTTAGGATTCATATTTACATAATGTTTATGGACATATTGAAGATAAGAATGATATTAAGAGTCTTAGATCTAAGATTTCTATACTAACAGTTTCATGCAAGGATAAAGAAAAACTATTGAATAACTATGATGATACGGAGGCCAAGCTCAAGGAAGATATTGTGAGCTTGAAAGTTAAAATAGTCGAATCTTAAAAATTTGAGGAAGGTATGAGGAAGCAATTTCAAGAGAAATAAAAAGAGGTCAAGAAATTAGAAGTTGAAGTTGCTTCCTTGAGAAAGCAGTGAAAGATGGAGAAGAGTATCGTAGCCTTAGATAAATTTCTTGAGATGTAATGATCACCATTGAATAAATATGGTCTTGGATTTCAAAAAGGTGAATCTACTTTGATGTAGGGGAAAACACAAAATAAGAACCCAAGAAACTTGCAGAAAAAATTATCATCAGCAAACGTGAGATCCAAGGTAATGATAAGTTTATCCAGAAATGAAAAGAACTAGCGATAGAAAAAAAAACATAGCAAGCAACAGATCGAGCAACAAAACCAACAGGAGAGAAGAAAATCTCAAGCACTTATATTTAGAAGATATTTTTCTCCTAGATATGATTGTGGCAGATTTGTAAAGTTTCAAAGGAATCAAATTCATTTTGTTCCTTTTATGCATAATATAGAATGTCATAACTGTCACAAGTTGCATCATCTTGTAGGAAATTTATGGAGAAGAACATATATACTATATTAGTAAATATTCCAGCAATATCAGCAACCAAGGAGAATGGCCAACATGTATACTTTTGATTTTTATGGTTATTGCTACTCATGTCACTTTTTTAGACATAAGGAAATAGATTTAGGTCTAACCATTGCAAGAGAGACACATTTCATGCATGGTTTAGATACAGAATGAGAATAAGAATAATTTATCCTCGTATCCATGTGGAGTGTTATATTTTTCATATATTTTTCCACATGGGAAGAGATTTTTTTCTTCCCCATTACAAAATTCAAAATCATCAAAAGAAACCAAAAAAATAGGATCTAGCTAAAACACAGTGAAGCAAGTGAAGGAATAGAAGAAGAAGATCAAAGAGGAGAAGAAGTAGCGCAAGAAAATTTGAGGAAAGAAGGAGTTTCAACCCTTCAATTAGTGGAGAGAATTCCCTCCTACAGTCCATGATTATTCATGCATACTTATAGAAGAGTGTAGAATTCATGAGATGTGCATAACCTCAGGGGGAGCATATAATGGAGCTTGTAGAAACCTTGATGCATTATTTTCATCCTCATGCACATTTAGTTTGACATGATCAACATGTCTTATTGGAGGTATATTGATCTCAGGGAAGATATGAAAGGTATGTATTTACATGTGATATTCCACATTTTCTTCACTATTTCTCTGTAATATTCCCACTTTAGCACACAGCTAAATGGAATATTAAATTTTGATGTTTTCACATAGGAGGTAAATAAATGGGTAAGGAGGCCCATAAATTACATAAGAACGAATAAAATCCCTCATAATATGAAAATGGATATTCATAAGAGCTGGATTTCATACCCTAAAGAATGAAAGAGGACATTTGCATGAGGACAAGGTCAAGTTTGACCAAGTCAACAACGCTGGGATAAGAGGTGGAGACCACTTGGAGAAACAACGCAGTGTGAATGGGGGGAATTTTCCTTGGTGGAGGAAACCCTAAGGAGTGGGACCCATGGCGAGAGAGTTCTCACTTGTTTAAAAGGAGGGCAAGGAATTCATTTTTATTCATATTATGAATATTTATTTTATGGTCTGTTTAGACTCTTGTGCAGTCTGTTGTTGTTTAGCAAAGTTGCAGTGATGTTTAGCACAAGGATATCCTATTTTGGAATCCTTATCCTTCCAAGAGAGGCCTCTTGAAGGATCCTGTACTTCATTCTCCACATTCAGGCTCAAGGCCAAGCCACCTCCTTCAGCTACAACGTTATTTCTGCTCAAGTATAATGTTGTGTTGGAGGGCGTTGCAGTGGAGGTCCCGCAACACCGTTTCTGGAGTTGTTTTTCAGAGGAGGGAGCTTCCATTCCTTTGAGAGATTAGTGAGGAAGGTTTCAGAGATTATTTCATATCATGGCATCGGGAAAACTCATTCCCTTACACCTAAAGCGCAGTATCCCTCAGTGACCACGTTATTTCCGGTTAGCATTTGCCATGGGGGTTTTGCATATTGTTTGGAGGGTGAGATCTTCAATGGTAAGATCAGCCTTTCACTCAAGAGATCCATTGGAGGAGTTTTATTCATTTTTATGCAGAATCTTTAGTAATATCCATCCAGTTCTAGTTCTTGAGCTATAGCTACTACCCTGCAACTCCGACATTTCTGCAGTTTTGCATATTTCAGCCAATCCTTCCAGGATTGACTTGAAATAGTCTTTGGGAGCTTATATATTCTCTCCCATCATTGTATCAACCATATATATGTAGATATATGATGTTTTGTATTTACTATAGCAGTTATCTCTCTTTGACTGCGCAGTTTTGATCCATAGACATTCTGCTATGCAACAACATTTCACTATTCACATGTGTATTCATGGGAGGCTTGTTTGCCTTGATCATCTAATGTGTATTGTACTTATTTGCTAATGATATATAAAATAAAATGGCTTTATGGTTTTAATACATCTTGTTATGATCTTATCAATGCTACTCCATGTTTATGTTCATGTATTGCTGGATCTCCAACTTTAGAATATCTTAAGATATTCTCATTGTTGTAGAATTTCCGTATTTTGGGATATTACAGTGGTATCAAAGCATAATCTTGGCTCAGCCTGTGGATATCATCCATGATGCTATCAAGGAAAGAGAATATGAAGACTCCATTATGTGGAGAAAGAGAAGAAGATAGGCTTACAAAGCTTCTTCCAAGGTCTGTACAGAGCATTCATGAATATTTCAAGAAGGTAAGGAGGGATATGTGTACAGAATCTCCAAGTGGGTTTGAAACTGAGTCAAAATATAGATTTTCTTATGGGGAGTGTGAGCATGTAGCCATACCCTATGATGCACAGTCTAGTCACATGCCTAGTTTTGCTATGAGAGAGAGGGAGGAAGAAGGAATGCCTAGGAGGGGAACTCTTAGTGGTTTCTTGCATGAATATGAATCTGAAACTCAGAAGTTTAGAGATCATATCACTTTCCTAGAGTTTTGAAAGATCAAGGTGAGAAAGAGCAAGCAGCATAATGTGGATATATTTCTTCTATCTACCTTTTATGGTTCCCCTACATGTTCAACCAGGGCTTGGGTGGAATATCTAGACACCTTTTTGCAGCACCATCACATTTCTAAAGATGAAGCTATCAGAGAAATAGTGCTAAATTTTGGAGGTAAAGCCTATGCATCGTGGATATTTGAGAATTTTACTTTAAATAATGAAAATAATTCTTATTATGCAAGGTTTATGAAGGCATTGATGAGAAGGTTTGATGGAAAACTTTCTGCAACACATGTGGAGAAGTTAAACAAACATAAACAAACAAAACCCTTGCATGTGATGGAGAAAACTATAAACTCAGATCCACTTCAGAAACCCATGGAGGAGACTGAAATATTTCAACATACCTTGTTAGAGGCAAAGCCTCTATCTCATATTCCTGAACAAGAGGGCATGGAGATGAATTTTTCAAGAGAGGATCCATTTCTTGAGAGGTTGCCCATATATGTTGATGAGGAAAAGGACAACAACGTTGTCATGTCTAGAGTTGATCTAGCACCTCATGTAGAGGAAGGAGGAGCTCTTTCTCTAACTAGAGGGATTCTTGTATCATTGCAAGAAATTCCCCAGGATCTCACATGTAGAGATCAAGGCACAACTCATGATTCACATGTGCCATTGATGATAGGGTGTGAACCTATGGAGATACAAGGAGGAGATAGGGAGGATGACCAACATCATGTGATGAGGAGCATACACCCCTATCTATTTCATGAGGTTTATGCACCTAAGAGGGAGACTGGATTGCGCAGTGAGAGTAGGGACAAGTTTGTCCATTCATATATGCAGTCTACTCTTGATGATGATATCTCATTGCATGGAGACATTTCACCAAGGAGACCACCAAATCAGTAGATAAGGAGACGTGCTTCACATTTTGAGGCACCATTCATTGATTTGAGAGGAGTGGAGACATTGGGAGGTCATTGTACAATGCTGAGAGTCTTGGGTAGACTCAAGGAGGAGAGAGGATTTCTCTCAACATCATCTTTACCCACTCTCATTTCAGATTATGCGATGTGGAAAAAGCAGCAAGTGAAGGATAGCAGCCTTCCAACTTACATCTTTGGCATGGGAGATGTCAAAGGAATGGATAACCATATGACAGATGTTCTACATGACAGATCAGTAGCGCTGTCGCTATGGAGGATAGGTCCATATTGGGACTCCCAGCTATTGGTGGAGTGTTCCAAGGATATTTTTACTTATATGATATTCGATGATCATCATATGAGGAGATGCATGGATCATATGGATATGGAGGAGATACATAACTCTTTGAAAGAGTTAGCACAACCACCTCTTTTCTCTTTGAGGATGAGAGGAGACTCATCTATGAGCTATTGTATTTTTATGAGAAAGAAATATGGTAAGGGTATTATTTGTTTGCATGATGACTTATGTAATGTATATATGCATCCCTTAACTATATATGTGTAGGAATTTTCTCAAAGGAGGAGCAATATTCCTTCTAGATCTCATGAGGCCATACGAATTATTGATGATGGTCACTCCCTAGGAGGATTTAGGGAGGCTCTATCTTTTGCAAAGCATGCTCATTTTGCACCATGCACCATACACTTCCTCTAGAATTGTGAGAATATTGGGGCAGCAAGTAAATGGTGGGGAAGCCACCCATCATTTCATTTTATATTGCAATTGAGAGTCAAACTGTGTTGGCTACATTTGAGGGACCATTGTTCTTATCCCTTGCTTCATATGGCAGCTAGAATAATTATCATTATGGTTCCCTTTATTGCTATTGTTATTGTTTTCTTGGGAACATGATTGGGGGAGAGACACATTCGGTGGATGTGTCTTTTGAGGGAGAAAATCCCCACACTTTTTGCACTACATGTTCTAAGGGGAGCATGGGAGATGGTATGGCCACCATAGAAAAAAAATTGTTTCCCTATGGGGTGAGCCATATGATTTATGTGATGCCATATGATGATGGTTTTCAACTCATCATATATGGGGATACTTGGGCCAGCATGATTCATGACGTTGAAGAGGAGATCTTTGAGAATCCAATCTTCTTCTTGCCACTAGAGGGAAACATTATGGTAGCCCAGGATAAGAAAAAACTCTACACTTATCCTAAGTTTAGAGTAGGAAAGCATGGGGTATACTATATTTTCTACCAAGATCAGATTTTCAGTTCACCAACATTGCAAGAGCTCAAGGTAGAGGAGGATTTGCATGAGTTTCCATGTTGGGAGGTAACTCATTTTCTGTGGATGATTACTTGGGGATGGGAGCTTCATATGGGGATGGTAGATCCCAATTCCTATCAGACCTCATGCCTCAATAAGGCCCCTCAGTTTTATCTTTACAGTTGCTTGAGGACAAGCAACATTTGGGAGGGGAGGACTGTAATATTCCCACTTTAGCACACGGCTAAATTGAATATTAAATTTTGTTGTTTACACATAGGAGGTAAATAAATGGGTAAGGAGGCCCATACATTGCAGAAGAATGAATAAAATCCCTGATAATATGAAAACAGATATTCATAAGAGCTGGATTTCATACCCTCAAGTATGAAAGAGGGCATTTGCATGAGGACAAGGTCAAGTTTGACCAAGTCAATAGTGTTGGGATAAGAGGTGGAGACCACTTAGAGAAACAACATAGTGTGAATGGGGGGGATTTTACTTGGTGGAGGAAACCCTAAGGAGTGGGACCTATGGGGAGAGATTTCTCAGTTTTTTAAAAGGAGGGAAAGGAAGCCATTTTTATTCATGTTATGAATTATTTATTCTATGGTCTGTTTAGACTCTTGTGCAGTCTCTTGCTATTTAGTAGAGTTGTAGTGTTGTTTAGAAAAAGGATCTCTTATTTAGGAATCCTTATCCTTCTAAGAGAGGCCTCTTGAAGGATCCTGTACTTCATTCTCCACATTCAGGCTCAAGGCCAAGCCACCTTCTTCAGCTACAACATTATTTCTTCCCAAGTATAACGTTCTGTTGGAGGGTGTTGCAGTGGAGGTCCCACAACACCATTTTCGGAGCTGTTTTTCAGAGGAGGGAGCTTCCACTCCTTTGGGAGGTTATTGAGCAAGGTTTTAGAGATTATTTCAGATCCTGGAATTGGGCCAACTCATTCCCTTGCACCTACAACACAGTATCCCTTAGTGACTGCGTTATTTCCAGTGAGGATTTGCAGTGGGGGTTTTGTAGATTGTTTGGAGGGTGAGATATTTAGTGATAGGATCAGACTTTCACTTGAGAGATCCATTGGAGGAGGTTTATTCATATGATGTAGCATCTTCATTCATATCCATCCAGTTCCAGTTCTTGAGTTGTAGCTCCTACCCTGCAACTCCTGCATTTCTGCAGTTTTGCATATTTCAGCCAATCCTTCGAGGATTGAATTGAAATAGTCTTTGGGAGCTTAGATATTCTCTCCCATAATTGTATCAACCATATGTATGTTGATCTATGATGTTTTTTTATTTTCTGTAGTAGTGCTCTCTCTTTGAATGCGCAGTTTTGATCCATAGACATTCTGCTATGCAGCAGCATTTCACTATTCACATGTGTATTCATGGGAGGCTTGTTTTCCTTGATCATCTAATGTGTATTGTACTTATTTTCTGCTGATATATACAATAAAATGGATTTATGGTTTTCATACATATTCAAATGATCTTATCACTGTTACTCCATTTTTATGTTCATGTATTGCTGGATCTCCAACTTTAGAATATCTTAAGATATTCTCATTATTGTAGAATTTCCCTATTTTGGGATATTACATTCTCACTCAGCCATTTTTGCAGATTTATATGTGTTTTCATGAGTGAAAAAGAGCAAATTTTTCATCAATGTATATTTTTTTGGTGTTGACTAACAACTGGTTGAAAATATGTGAATCCATGCATAGATTATGATAATGAATTTAGGTTGTGCTGATATGACTTGTCACATGGACCAACCATGTATAGGTTGTCATATGTTGTTTATTATAACCATGCATTTTTTATTTTAACATTTCGCATTTGTATTGTGTCCAGTTATTTGTGTGTTAAGTCATGATGATGATGATAGACATGTTTTGGAGGAATATTATGGTGTTATATTGTAGCCACATTTATGGGCTAATGATTATGTAATAATCATGATAGATTATGTATTTGATTCATTGGTCCATATAATATGATTATAGAAGCCCTGTATCTAATTTATATATTCATGTAATATCCTCATGAGGCCATCTACTTATGTTGTACTATATTTCAGGTCCTATAACCATGAATCATGAGGTCATGTTATGTTTATAATGATTTATGTATGTGGTCTTATGTCACTGCTACATCAATGTATTTTTCATGTATATGTCACTATGAGTTATGGAAATGTGGATTCTCAGTCCACATGGTGTTTCTATTGGTTAATGGAAGCATGTTTACAGTGGGAGCATTATTTTTTCCTATTTACTTCAGGTATATTCTATTGGCATTATGATCATATTGAAGGTGTTCATGCTATGCTCCATACCATGCTATGACAATGTTGTTCTTGGCATCATCTCATGAGATATTTTGGTAGTTTATTCTATTTAGTTATGTGGGGGATGTGTGTGGTAGCCTCATCTGATTCTCTTATGTGGAGGAGTGAAGGATGATTCTCAGATTCATATTTGATGTTGCTCATAGCCACTAGTATATGATTTTTCATATGTTTTTGGTTCGTATTTGGCTCAAGATGATGGTTGGTTCTGTTATCTCCCAAAAAAAATCCAAAACATCATTGTGTCAAGTTTGTTTTTGGTCATGGTTCAAAATTGGGTTTAGAAGTCAATTTACGATTTGATTAAGGGTAGGTTATATTTTCATAAGTTCAAAGCCCATCCTTGAGTTCAACTAAAGTCTTTTTTAGGTCCATTCATTGTCAAATATCCATAATTTCCATTTGTGGGTCATTTCCTAAAGTTTCGGGTCAAAAATATGCAATTAGCCAAGAAACCTCATTTTCGTAGCTCCACTAGTTCAAAAAAGTTTATTTGCGCTACGAAAGTGCTAAAAGTTTCGTAGCGCAAACAGGGAAAAATACACTATCGGCACTACGAAAGCACTGTTTCTAGATTATCTTGTCATTTGAGCTGAAATATGTCAAAATACATTGGGAAATGGTAGGTTAGTGGTATAATGAGTTATTTAATGATGAGATTCAGTGTACTTACCCACATTGCAATCATCATGGTCATGATAGGGTATGAATAAGGCATTATTGAGTTATGAGATGACATTTTAAATTCAAAATCTTGCCTAATTGTTAATTCTCATTTCCTTTGTCTCCATTCAAGTGTCTAAGCTCTGAAGTGTCAAGCCAAACTTGTGGTTGTTCCATAAAAAGGTTTTCTACATCTTATTCAAGCGAGGCTGATATAAACTAATCAAGCGAGGCTATTGTTTCACATATTCAACCGAGGATGATTCAATTTATCAAGCAAGGATGATAGTTTTTCTATGAAGCATGGCAGAGGAAAAGAAATTCCACAGAGAGGGACATTGCTTAAGACATGAGCTTGAAGATATGAAGGCCATAATTGAATACCAAGCAGTGATGGAGGTGTTCAGAAGAGTAGGTTGTCTTCAGTTTTGTGAAAAGTTGCAGGGTTACCACACACAAGTTTCCAAAAAAAAATTCTTGAACCTCAATGGAACAACTACCAAGGCTGGGATGCTAGGTGTGTCAATTTCACCAGAGATTATTGCTACTATGAAAAAGATACCAAGAGGTCAAGAAACTTGGTTTAAATGTTTCAAATTTGATATGGAGAAATGTAAATAGTTTATGAGATCTCAGTATGTAGGTATGGACCTCAATAATGTTATCCCTAGAAGCTGCATCAAAGACACTTATGAAAAGCTACTGCTCAACGTTTAGAGATATTTTACATGTGAACGCAGATATGATAAGGTTTACACATATCATTTCAAGCTGCTTCTACATTTCACTGGTAAGATATCACTCACTTTTCCTTTTTATCTGCATAGGAGTCTTGAAAAAATGGCTGATAAAGTACAAGCCAAATCTAAAGGTTGTGAAACATCTTTGTCTCATCATGGTTTGATGAAGTTATTGATTTTGAATGAGCTTAAGAAGATAGGCAGGGATTGGTCATCCTTTTTGTTTTTAAATGGTTTTTAGTTGGAAACCCTAACTCCTGCTACAAACTCTAAAACTAAAGGAACTCTATCACCACCAGTGGTAGAGTCTAGTCAACCTGTGGTTACAATACCAAAGGAATTTTCAAAACTAAAGACAAGGAAACACATTGAGAAAAGGATAGAGAAGAGATAAGTGCTTGATACACCAACTCCATCACCTAAAAAATAGAGGTGAAAGATTGTCAAAGAGGCAAAAAAAAAAACAAGTTGTCAGCAAGCAGGAAATTAAAAGAGTAACAAGAAGCCAAGCAGTGGCATTAAAAGGAAATAAAGTTGCTACAACTACAAAGGACAACCCAGTAATAAATGGAAATTTAGATGATATCCTGCATGCTATTGGCATAGAGGAGACACTCATTGTTCAAGCTGAGTTCATTGGAAAAGATGAGCATAAACAGAAAAAGGCTAAGTCTGCAAAGAAGCCTGATTTTGAGGGTGAAAATGCATCCTTCATCTTTCAAGCAATAAAACCTATAACTAGGCATGCTAAGAAACTTAAGGAAGGCAGCAAGCAAGTTAAAGAAACTATTGACACAACTAGAGCCCCTGAAGAAGTGGTTGATATCTCATCACCTATAGTAAAGCATGCAACCAGCAAAACAAATAAGGGAAAATAAGAAATGACAGAGTTTAAACATCTTGAGGAGAAATTGAGGTTGGAAAACCAAGAAATTGCTATGATGGGAAAGAGAGCTAGAAAGCACAGTGTTTAGAAAGCAGAGTTTAAAATAATGAAGGCACTGTGGGAAGGTAAAACTGGTTCTATTTCTGAAACTCCAAGCAGTGAAAAGCAATTTTTCACATGGACAGTCCCAACAATAAAGGAAGCCAAATTTTTCAGAGTAATAAATACTCACTTGAGAGTTAAATACATGAGACTTAAAGATCAAGTTGAGGACTTGGAGTGGCAATTGAAATTGATTCAGGATGAGTTAAAGTCTAAAGGTGTTAAAATGACAATCATTGAAGAGTCAAAAGCTAAATCAGGTGAAGAAGAAGAAGTTACCTCATGAAGGTTGAAATGACTCTGTTTTCAGTTCATATGGTTTTTTGATATGATGGAATTAGTTTTATTTTGAATGTTCGTACAATTACAATTTTCATTTTGGAAAATTCTAGACAAAACTGCCCACTCAGCAATCTCGTAGTGCAGACAGTGTAAAAAGGGAGAAAAGTGCTACAAAACTGTTGTAGCAGCTTTTCTTGCCCTTTTTCATCAAATTTTGAGGGGTAAAAACATGAATCAAGAACCAAAAATGATGAGGAGGATGTATTTAAATATAATTCAGTTAGTTTTTGAGGAAAGAGGTCAAGATTTTGAAGAAAAAATGGTAAAAGAGCAGCACTACGAAAGGCGCTACGAAACTGTGTTGTTTTCTTAGTGCAGTCTATTATAGCTCATTTGAACAGTTTGAAGATGGTTTTGGATAGCTGGAGCTTAGGGGGGATTTTTCACAGGTGTTACTTCAATTTATATCAGAAAAGAACCTCGAAATAATGAGTTCGTGATGGTCAGAATGTTTCAAGAGTGCAAAGGACCCTATGGCTAGAAAAGAGGGGACTGTTTCCTACTTTGATGGAGGTCAGCATTATCGTCATAAATAATTGAAGCCTATCATCCAGATTTGACCGTGTGTGAATACACTTGGAAAATGATGTAATTTAGCTTAGATAAGGTTGGTATGGATAGAAATAAGGAGTTTTAATCCTATTTGTAATAGGATTTTTTAGTAGATTAGCTGTCTTTTTTTAATAAATACTATGTCATATGGTTATGCAAGGTGTCAATAGTCAGGAATTCAATGTATCTAGCACAAGATAATTTATCTCATGTTTTGAAGGGTCTATAAAGGACCAAGATGTCGAATGTACAAGGGTTGGACATTTTTAGCAAAAGATTGTGCTTATTGTAATTGACTGGTTTTCAGCTAATACATAAATTTCTACTTAGCCAACTTGAGATTCAGAAGGAGTTATAGTGCGTCCTTGTTCTAATTGCATATTTTATCCTATTGTATGGATGTTTG
The DNA here is from genome assembly GCA_034641835.2 of Pinus albicaulis. Lineage (NCBI taxonomy): Eukaryota > Viridiplantae > Streptophyta > Pinopsida > Pinales > Pinaceae > Pinus > Pinus albicaulis. Next base: position 204,437,184 of record CM076583.1, read on the forward strand.
TATATGTTACTCACAATTCATCCTTGATGCTTTGACCTCCTATATAGATAAATTGACTGTGTGTTTTATAGTTTCACATATGTATCTTTTGACTAAAACTGTGATACTCCTCAACTTCCATGTTAAGTAGATTTATTGGTTTACTGAAACTATTTTGACTCCATAAGCCCAATGTGTACTTGCTGATATGATTTTCAACCTACATTTATCATCTATATGATTATTAACCCACGTAGAGTTAGCCATCTATATTTTTTATCAAAAATCATTAACCCTTTGAGAGAGCCCTCTCAGGTTGAGGAGGCTAAGCCTCAATCAAAAGACTGGTTTGAAATAGTTACATGATATTGATTTGATTAGTAGCCTATTAGGTCCAATTTTGTGATAACAGTTTGGTGTGTCTGCCAGGAATCTGAAGATTATATTTTCCTGAGATTTTGAAGTTGAACTTATGAAGGTAGCAAGAGCTCAGGAAGCTTTTCGAGGTTGCATCTACCTTGGTGACTCCATTCAAAATTTATATGACCAAAGGTGGCTTCGAGAACGAGATACACGAGGAGTAATCCTGACCCAGATCCACCTACCATCGTGGACAATCCAAACACCATTTTCACAGGCAGTCACAACATTTATGAAATATCAGGTACTCTATCACATTCAAAATCATTTCCCTCTAAAATTTTAAGAAGTCCTGAAGATAAAAGAGTTGATGGTAAAATTCAAGAGGTTTTGTTTAGTTCAGAAAGTGAAAAAGATCCAACTGAAATTGTCTTAGACTTGCATAAAAGAGGTATTGATACCTCAGCTCTAGTAACACAGGAAGACAAAGAAGAGTTTTGGGAAGCTGTTACTTCTGAGTTGTTGTTGGAAAAAGGGTATTTAGAAAAATTGAAAGAGCTTGATCCTTTTGAAGTATTGTTGAAAAGAAAAGCTAGTTTACCTCTTCCAAATTGGAGTTGAATTGTTAATGGACCACAAAGACCAAACAATCCTCCTCATAGAAGTTTTTCATTCTTTATTTCTGCCATCCCTAAAGCTACTACAGTTCCTTTAACCATGGCTGGAAATATACCTCCTCCACCTGTTGCACCTACTAGATATGACCCTCTTGTTTTTATAGTTGTCTTACATGACCTCCCTAGCAAACATGATGCTAGAATCAACACTTGGGGAAGTGATGAATACATTACAACAGAAGAACATGTGGACCAATTTAATGATTTTATAGATAGGGAGGAGGTGGATGATGAAGATGTTAAGTTGAGGTTGTTTGCTCAGAGTTTTATTGGTGAAGTTAGGAAGTAGTATAAAGCCCTTGATCCTTGAAGTATTCATAATTGGAATGAGTTTGAAAATATTTTTCTGAGAAAATGGGGAAATAGAACTAATCTAGTACAATTCCTCTCCGAGTATATCACTTTGAAGCGAGTTGCTGACGAATCTGTTAAAAAATTTTCAAAAATCTCTAACAAGGTGGATGACTCTATTGTTGCCCAAACCGCCACAAGCCTTAGCTCATACGAGATACGCTGAAGCTTTTGACTATGATTTTTCCTTACTGCGAAGAGAAAGAGAATCCACTTCACTTGAAGAAATGAAAAATGATGCAGTGAAGGTGGAGGTTAATTTGATAACAGCTAAAAAGTAAAAAATGGGTAAGACTAAGTTGAAAGAAGAAGAGAAGCTTTCCTCCTCTACCTCTCAGGATAAGTTGGATTCAATGATGAAAACAATGGAAAATTTGATGGAAATATTGGCCCTCGGGAATACCTTTGCTCCTCCTACACAACATGAACCTCAATTTAGAAACCCTTAGTTCAGGAGACCTCAGAATCAACAAAGAGCAAGGGAAAGTAGAAATCAGCAGCTTGATCCTCTAGTGAGACCTCCTTTCCAACAGAACTTGATTAATGAGAAGATGATCCCGAAATTCCTGAAGAGTCTATTCACTATTTAGATGAAGAAATTTCTAGAATTATCTTGAAAAAAGAAGAAAATGATCAATCAGACCAAATTAATCATGGAGAGGAAACATCAAATTATCTAAAGGGGTATCAACATGCTATTTCTGGGATGAAAAAACAATACAATCTCAGAAATAGAAATGTGTCTATCATTGCAAACAAAACACAACCTAAGAAAGATACACCTAAGGTTGCTGATGGCAAGAAATATGCTCATAAGGTTGCTGAAGGTAAGAAAGATACACCAGCTCTTCCTCCTATCAAAGAAGCTAATAATTTTTTTTTTATTTTTAGCCTTGAGAATGAAATTTCTAAGATTAAAATATCACTCCCTTTTGGTGATATTTTCAAGGTAAATGAATATAGAAGCAGGATTGTTAACATGTTGAATTCACAACCAGGAGCTGCTAATATCTTGAACGTACTAGAAGATCATCCAACCATATACTTGGGTCCAAGACTAGAAGATGAACAGAATGAGGAGGTGCCTCCTTTTTATCTGAGCCTTAGCATTCACAACATGACATTGCATAATGATATGTTGGATTCAGGGGCTTGTCACAAAATTATGCCCAAATTAATCATGGAAAGAATGGGGTTAGAAATAAGTAGGCCATATAAAGACTTGTTTTCTTTCAATTCGAAAAGATTTCAATGCATTGGTTTAATTACAGATGTTGTTGTTGGTCTAACACAAGTTCCTGCTAAGATTGTGGTCATGGACATCATGGTAGCAGACATTCCACCAAAGTTTGGTATGTTATTATCAAGGTCATGGGTAGTGAAAATCAGAGGTACAATGCAGATGGACCTTACTCATGCTACCATTCCTATTTTTGGTGAGAAAATAAAATTGTATCGAGAGACCAGAATGGCCTACATGGTGACTAGTAAAGACAAACCCCAAAATTTTCTATTTTATGCTCTTAATACTGAACTCGATTCTGCTATTATTTTCAATGACTTGACTAATGAAGCAGAAGAGGAGAGGAAAGTAGAAAATTAGAGTTCTAAAATTCAAAAGTCTGAAAATTAGCAAACAAAAGATCAGCAAGTTAGTAATAAGGAGGTGGAAGGTTGGCGGTCGTTACATTTTGATGGATCAACAGGCAGAGAAAGAGCAGGAGAAGGCATTTGGATCACAAGTTCAAGTGATGAGAGTAAGTTATTTTCTTATATTTTAAAATTTGATTGCACGAATAACATGGCTAAGTATGAACCCTTGATTTTGGGCTTAGAGGTTTCGAAAAGAATGAATTCTCAAAACATTTCTATTTTTGGAGATTCAAAATTATTCATTAAACAATTTGAAGGTGTTTATCAAACAAAGGATATAAGGAACTTGGTTTTGGACATGTTGGAAAACTTTCAAGCTTATTCATTCATGGTCAAAACTAGAGAACCAAAATCCATTGTTGATTCTCTTACTGTCTCTGCAGGTCTTTTCATTATTCCTATGCATTCCACAGAAAAATATGGGGTTGAGATTTTCCATAGACTAGCTATCCCTGATAATATTACTCATTGGAAAGTTTTTGAGGATGATCAACAAGTGAAGAAATTTATTCAGCTGAAATAAGATTTTGATAATATACAAGTTGATCGGCAAAATATGCTTGCTGAGTCTAAAGGGAATTTTGAAGTTTTGCAACTAAAGAACAATTCCATACCTAGGGGACTCATACCTCTTGAAGAACATCTTGATTAGAATCATGTTTTTAAATACCCTAAAATACAAGATAATGATGAAGAAGTTGAGATCTGTAACCTTGGTACAGTAGATATGCCCAAAATGATTAAAATTTCAAAGTTTCTTTCAGCTGATATGAAGTTTAAGTATATTGAAAGGATGAAGAGATTCATAGATGTGTTTTCTTGGAAATATGTTGATTTGAAAGAATATGACCCCACTATTATTTAGCATACTATTCCCATAAAATAAAATGAAAATCCTTTCAAGAAGAAGTTAAGGAGGATCAATCCACTTCTCGTGCCATTGATTGAGAAGGAGCTCAAAAAACTCTTTGATGCCAAAATCATTGTACCAATCAGATTTTCAAATTGGGTTGCAAACTTGGTTCCAGCTAGGAAAAAGAGTGGAGAAATCAGAATATGTATTCACTTTAGAAATTTGAATAAAGCCTCTCTGAAGGACAATTATCCTCTCCCAAATATTGACCAAATTTTGCAAAATAGTGTTGGTTCTTAGAGAATGTCTATGCTTGATGGTTTTTCAGGTTATAATCAGATCCTTGTTCATCCTCATGATTAGGAAAAAATAGCCTTTACTACACCGTGGGGTACTTTTATGTATGCCAAGATGCCATTTGGTCTCATGAATGTAGGAGCTACTTTCTAGAGGGCAATGGATATTGGTTTTTCTGAAGTAAAAGACAATATGGTGGTTATTTATCTTGGTGACATAACAGTCTTCTCAAGGAGGGAAGAACATCACTTGAAGAACCTAGAAATAATTATGTTGAAGTGCAGAAGGTTTGGCATCTCTCTAAATCCTAGCAAACGTATCTTTTCTTTAACTTTATGTAAATTACTTGGACACGTAATTTATAAACATGGGATTAAAATTGATCCAAATAGGGTCAATGCAATTCAGAAGGTGGATTTGCCAAGAAGCAGGAAGGAGATTCAATATTTCCTTGGAAAGGAAAATTTTGTAAGGCGATTTATTCATAATTTTTCTGAGATTGTGAAGGACATAACAAGGATTATGAAGAAGGGAGTTGAAATTAAGTGGAAATAAAAATCAAGGCAATCATTTGAGGAGATAAAAAGGGCACTTACCCAAGCAGCAGTATTGATCAGTCCTGATTTCTCAAAAGAATTTCTGGTTTTTACTTTCGCATCAGAGAATACTATTGCTAGAGCTTTGCTACAAAAGGGACAACAAGGTATTGAGTAGCCTATTTCCTTCTTTAGTATGACATTAACTAAATCTGAGCTAATTTATAATATCTTCGAGAAGAAAGCCTATGCCTTCGTGAAGGTTATCAAAGATTTTAGAATTTATATTTTGCATTCTCATATTATGGCTTTTATTCCTAATACTATTGTGAAAGACATCCTCACTCAAGCTGATCCTGATGGTAAGAGGGGAAAATGGATTGATAAATTGTTGGAGTATGAGATAGAGATTAAACCAACAAAATTGGTCAAAGGGTAAGGCTTAGCAAAGCTGATGGTGCAGTCAAAATTTGACTGTCTTGACATAAAATTAATTGCATAAATATCTGAAATTTTATATGAGGAAGAAGAACTAGTCCCTATTGAAGAGAAATACATCACTTCAGATTGGTACAAGGGGTTTTTTTATGTCCTACAACACCATAAATCGCCTTTTCATCTAAAAAAGTATAAGGCAAGGTTTATAAATCTAAAATCCTTGAGATATTTTATTTTTGACATAAATCTGTTTTGGAAGGATACTAATGAAATTTTACTAAATTGTTTGCTGGAAGAAGAGGCTGATAAGGTAATTGAGGAGTTCCACAAAGGAAATTGTGGAGGTCACCATTATTGGAAGGCTATAGTGAACAAGATTCTTAGAGAAGGGTATTATTGGCCTACAATGTTTAAGGATCTATACAAAAAGATTGCTGCCTGCCATGAATGCCAAATTTTCGAGGGTAAGAATAATCTTGTGCCTTTACCTTTAATGCCTATATTTTTGAAAGCACCATTTTAGTAGTGGGGGATATATTTTATTGGAGAGATTCATCCATCATCATCAGGAAAACATCACTGGATTCTCATAGTGACTGATTACTTCACCAAATGGATTGAAGCAATCCCAAATAGGCAAGCAAATGATTATGTTATTATTTATTTTTTAGAAAATAATATCTTGTTTAGGTTTGGTTGCCCCATGAATATTATAACTGATAATGCATAGGCATTTAATTCTAAGAAGCTGATCAATTTCTATCATCAATATCATAGTACTCTTAGACATTCTACTGCATACTATCCGCAAGGGAATGGTCTTGATGAATATTCTAACAAGAGCATTGTGAGGATCATCAAAAAGGTGTTGTAGGAGAATAATAAGTCTTGGCATTTGAAGCTAAAGTATGCCTGATGGGATGATAGGATGTGCACAAAAATGTCAATTGGAACCTCACCATATGAGTTGGTATATGGGGCTGAGGCTATTTTTCCTATATCTCTAGGGGTACCTGTCATGAATTTGATTCAAGGGTTAGAAGAGGAACCAAATGCAGTCTAGAGGAGAATCAATCAGCTAATATCTCTGCAGGAGAAGAGGAATGAAGTCTATAACAGCAATCAACAATCTCAAAACAGAATCAAGAGGACATTTGATAGGAAGATCAAGGAGGAAAGTTTTCAAATTCAGGATGAAGTGCTGAAATGGGAGGCCAGAATAGAAGGGAAAGGAAAACATGGTAATTTTGAGAACATATGGAAAGGTCCTTTCAAGGTAGCTGCTTTCCATGGAAACAATACTTACATACTGCAGGAGATGGGTGGAAAATCATATGCTAGAGGACCTCTCAATGGCAGGTTTTTACGGACTTACTCTTCCTAAAAATATTATTGATCATTCATGTCATTGTACATATTTCATTTTATGAGTTTTTCTGCTAATAATGACAAGCTAAATCAGCAATCTTGAGCCTAAGGTGAAGTCCATTAGAGCTTGAGAAGAAAGCTTGGCAATTTCAAATATTTTCTGTTTTGGTCAAGAAAATGGATAGTGGCACTAGAACTACTAGTTCTTAGTGTACCAAAGGGGCACACTATCCCAAGTGGAGCCACTGTAATCACCCAAAAAATTTTCAAAACATCATTGGGTCAAGTTCGTTTTTGGTCATGGTTCAAAATTGGGCTTAGAAGTAAATTTAAGCTTTGATCAAGGGTAGGTTAGATTTTCATAAGTTCAAAGCCCATCCTTAAGTTCAAGTAAAGTCTTTTTTGAGGTCCATTCATTGTCAAATATCCATAATTTCCGTTTCTGGGTCATTTCTTAAAGTTTCGGGTCAAAAATGTGCAATTAGCCAAGAAACCTCATTTTCGTAGCGCCACTAGCTCAAAAAAGTTGATTTGCGCTACAAAAGTGCTAATAGTTTCGTAGCACAAACAGGGAAAAATACACTGTCGGTGCTACGAAAGCGTAGTTTCTAGACTATCTTGTCATTTGAGCTAAAATATGTCAGAATCCATTGGGAAATGGTAGGTTAGTGGTATGATGAGTCAGTTAATAATGAGATTCAATGTACTTACCCACGTTGCAGTCATCATGGTCATAATAGAGTATGAATGAGGCATTATTCAGTTATGAGATGACATTTAAAATTCAAAATCTTGCCTAATTGTTCATTCTCATTTACTTTGCCTCCATTCAAGTGTCTAAGCTATGAAGTGTCAAGAAAAACCTGTGGCTATTCCATAAAAAGGTTTTCTACATCTTAATCAAGTGAGGTTGATATAAAATAATCAAGTGATGTTGTTGTTTCACATATTCAAGCAATGTTCATTCAATTTATCAAGTGAGGCTAACAATTTTTCTGTGAAGCATGGTAGAGGAAAAGAAAGTCCACAGAGGGGACATTACTTGAGACATGAGCCTAAGGATATGAAGCCCATAATTGAAGACCCAACAGTGATGGAGGCGTTTAGAAAAGTAGGTTGTCTTCAGTTTTGTGAAAAGTTGCAGGTTTGCCACACACAGGTTTCCAAAGAATTTTCCTTGAACTTCAATGGAACAACTACCAAGGTTGGAATGATAAGTGTGTCAATTTAATTAGAGATTATTATTGTTGTGACAGAGATACCAACACGTCAAGAAAATTGGTTTAAAGGTTTCAAATTTGATATGGAGAAATAAAGAGTTTATGAAACCTGAGTATGCAGATATGGACCTAAATAGCTCTATCCATAGAAGCTCCATCAAAGACACTTATGAAAATTTTTTGCTCAACATTCAGAGATATTTTACATGTGAAGGCATATATCATAAGTTTTACACATATCATTTAAGGCTGATTCTGAATTTCACTGGTAAGATTTCACTTGATTTTCCTTTTTATCTACATAGGAGTCTTACAAAAATGGCTCATAAAGTACAAGCCAAATATGAAGGTTGTGAAACATATTTTTCTCATCATGGTTTGATAAAGCTATTTATTTTGAATGAGCTTCATAAGATAGGCAGGGATTTTTCATCCTTTTTTTTCATAAAAGGTTATGAGTTCAAAACCCTAACTCCTGCTAGAAACCCTAGAACTAAAGGAAGTCCATCACCAACAGTAGCAGAGTATAGTCAACCTATGGTTGCAAAACCAAAGGAATTTGCAAAAATGAAGCCAAGGAAAAAATTTGAGAAAAGGATAAAGTAGACACAAGTGCCTGATACACCAACTCCATCATCTGCAAAACAGAGGTCAAATATTGTCAAAGAAGCAAAACAGAAACAAGTTGTCAGCAAGAAGGAAATAAAAAGAGTAACAAGAAGCCAAGTAGTGTCATTAAAAGCAAAGATAGTTTCTACAACTATAGAAGATAGCCCAGTAATAAAGGGAAATTTAAATGTCATCCTGCATGCTGTTGACATAGAGGAGACACCCATTGTTCAAGCTGAGTTCATTGGAGAAGAGGAACATATACAGAAAAAGGCTAAGTCTGCAAAGAAGCTTGAGTTTGAGGGTGAAAGTCTAGCCTTCATCTTTCAAGAAAGAAAATCTATAACTAGGCATGCTAAGAAAATTAAGGAAGGAGGCAAGGAAGTTCAAGAAACTATTGAGACAGCTAAAGCCCCTAAAGAAGTGGTTGATCTCTCATCACCTACAGTAAAGCCTGCAGCCAGTAGAACAAATAAGGGAAAAGAATAAATGACAGAGTTTAAACATCTTGACGAGAAATTGAGGTTGGTAAACCAAGAAATTGCTGTGATGATAAAGAGAGCTAGAGAGCACAGTGTTGAGAAAGCAAAGTTTAAAAGAATGAAACCACTATGGGAAGGTAAAACTAGTTCTATTTCTGAAACTCCAAGCAATGCAATGAAGTTTTTCACATGGAAAGTCCTATTAATAAAGGAATCCAAATTTGTCAGAGTAATAAATACTCACTTTAGAGCTAATAACATGAGACTTAAATATCAAGTGGAGGACTTCGAGCAGTAGCCAAAAATGATTCAGGATGAGTTAAAGTACAAAGTTGTTAAAATGACAATCATTGAAGAGTCAAAAGCTAAATCAAGTGAGGATGAAGAAGGGACCACATGAAGGCTGAAATGACTGTGATTTCAGTTCATATGGATTTTTTATATGATGGAATAATTTTTATTTTGCGTTTTGGTACATTTTCAATTTTCATTTTGGAAAATTTTGGACAAAACTACGCACTCAACAGTTTTGTAGCACAAAGAGTGTAAAAAAGGAGAAAAGCGCTACGAAACTATTGTAGCAGCTTTTCTTGCCATTTTTCATCAAATTTTGAGGGGTAAAAACATCAATCAAGAACTAAAAATTCTGAGGAGGATGTATTTAAAGACAATTCATTTTTCGAGGAAAGAGGTAAATATTTTGAAGAAAAAAGGGTAAAAGAGCAGCGCTATGAAAGGCACTACAAAACTATGTTGTTTTCATAGCACAGTCTATTACAACTCATTTGAATAGTTTCAATATGGTTTTGGACAACTGGAGCTTAGGGAGGATTTTTGGCAGGTGTTACTTCAATTTATAACAACAAAGGAACTCGAAATAATGATTTCATGATGGTTAGAATGTTTCAATAGTGCAAAGGACCCTATGCCTAGAAAACAGGAGACCGTTTCCTACTTTGATGGAGGCCAGCATTATGGTCATAAATATTTGAAGTCTATCATCCAGATTCGACCATGTGTGAATAAACTTAGAAAATGATGTAATTTATTTTAGATAAGGTTGTTATGGATAGAGATAAGGAGTTCGAATCCTATTTGTAATAGGGTTCTTTAGTAGATTAGCTGTCTTTTTGTAGTAAATACCATGTCATATGGTTATGCAAAGTGTCAAGAGTCAGGAATTCGATGTATCTAGCACAAGATAAGATTATCTCATGTTGTGAATGGTCTATAAAGGACCAAAAAGTCGAATTTACAAGGGTTGGACATTTTTAGCAAAAGACTGTGCTTATTGTAATTGACTGGTTTTCAGCTAATAGAGAAATTTCTACTTACCCAACTTGAGATTTAGAAGGATTTCTAGTGTGTTATTTTTCTAATTTCATATTTTATTATCCTATTGAAGTGGTGTTTGTCTATGTTACTCAGAATTCATCTTTGATGCTCTGACTCCCTATATAGATAAACTGACTATGATTTTTACAGTTTCAAATGTGTATCTCTTGACTAAAACTCTGATATGCCTCAACTTCCACGTTAAGTAGATTTATTGGTTTATAGAAAATATTTTGACTCTATAAGCCCAATGTGTACTTGCTGATGTGATTTTCAACCTACATTTATCGTCTATCTGATTATTACCCCACATAGAGTTAGCCATCTATATTTTTATCAAAAATCATTAACCCTTTGAGAGAGCCCTCTTAGGTTGAGGAGGCTAAGCCTCAATCAAAAGGTTGGTTTGAAATAGTTACATGAGATTGATTTGATTAGCAGCCTATCAAGTCTAATTTTGTGATAACAGGTTCTATAGGCTTCTTGATACTTATATAGAGGCATGGATAATTTTTGATGATTTATATTCCAGCCATGTAGATAGTATTACTTAAGTGCTTATGTTAAGTTCTTGCTTCCTATTCTTATGGAGGTTAACCTTTCCAATTGGTGTCAAAGGGGGTGCGAATTTGGAAATAATTTGGATGTATAGAGATCAATATCATGTGTATTAATATCATCCTCACATGTTGTTGAGGTTGACATCAATGCCAAAGGGGGAGTTTTTTTTCATTTTTTTGTTGGCATTGATGTTAAAAATGTCATCATGGTCATGGTCATGGTACTAGTTATCATGTTTGATGGATGTCTGACTTGGTGGTCCCATTGGTTAGAATTTATGTATTAATAGTGAGATGATTTTATTGGCATTTGATGTCAACTCTTGAAGTCATGCACTTATTTAAACCTCATGATGATGTAGATTGATGCACCATTGTGTGTGTCGGTATCTATTGGCATTAAAGTTGGTCCTATGATGATGGAAAACTTGATGGAACATTAGTAACTTGATGGTATCATGATGGTATTATAGGTGTTTTCATGTGCATTAACATACATGTCATGATGGCTTGTTGATTCTTCTACTGGTAGAGGAGGCTACTACAGGTGATGAGGAGATATACATGTGATAGATATTATTCATGGCACAATAGATGATTTGTCCACTAGGTCTTCATCTAGGTATTCATGATCATGGCTCATGGATATGACTTTTAGAGAAGTTATGGTTTGATGATGGTGCTACAAAGGTTTTTTTCTCCAATCATATGTGTTGCAACTTGTTTAGAGGTCTGATGTAGAGTGGAAGACGTGTTGGCACACTTTCCAACTTTGTGCGTTGTCCCTTCTAGGTCAACTTGGCAGTGACACTTGGGAGGCATGTTTCATCTACTTGTATAATTGTTAGAGGCCATGTAAGAGTTTAGGAGGCTAGTAAATATTTTGGAGAAGAGGATGGAACATATGGAAGAGGTCCTGAGCTGAAGGACTAATGGTTTCCCACATTATAGATTTGAGGCTTCTGTGATGAGTATCTTGTGTAGAGAAGTTTTCCGGTTTAATCGCATCCATTTTTGTTGATTTCGACGTTTCGAACCCAACCAACGGGGTTTCCCACATGTTTAGCCATATTTCCATGCACATAAACCTATATGAGTAGTTTGAGTCCTATAGTCACATGGATACAAGCTCAAGGTAGTGGTTCTAGCCGCAGTAGATTTCATATAGTGTCAAGGAGTGACTATGGGATTTAATGAGATTTTCTCCACATTCATCATGTTGTTCAGAATCGAATTAGACTGGAAATTCTGAGAGGCTTCCATAATTAGTGAAAAAGGTCATAACTGGTTTGAAGAGGTCCTCTCATAATGCAAATAGATTCAGTGCACTAGTAGTGACATTAGTGGATTGATTTAGTCTAATCTATGCACCTTTCATACTATCCCCAAGCTCAATTTTGTCGTACATGTTTTATATACTTGATCTTGGAGCTATGTGATGGTTTATTGAGTTTGATGTTGAGTTTATGTGTGGAGAGAAGGTTGAATAGTGATATTATTCTTAAGACTTTGAGTAGAGCCTAGATGGTTAAGTCCATGATTTTTTATGACTGGATAATTTCCAGATCTGAAGCATGTTGCAGAATAGATCAGATTTGATGTTGTTTGTATATTGTTTTATTTGGAAAGTTGTGTATGTTGATGGATATTGTTTGTCATGGTGAGTCCAACAATAGTTTTATGAAAGGGTTGCCGATGAATTTGGCACATATCCATAGTGTATTTTTTTGCTGAGTGTATTATGAAACATAACTTTGTTTTGAGGGTATAGTTTATTTAGATGTTTTTGACCATGGTATTTGCTATTTTGGAGAGCACACTTCTTGAGATGTTCATATTCTACTTTATGATGAGATTATTTTGCTGAGACAATGTATGCAAATATGAATTATTTTTAAGTAGATCATCTTGGGATCCAGTTTGAAAATATATGAAAGGAGGTCCACATCATGGTGAGGAGAAGTGACTTCATGGAGAGAGGATCAGTGATAGTGAAGCTTCATAAAAAGTAACAAATTTCTCTTCAAATGGTCATTATATGGTCCAATGGTAGTTAGGGGAGGATCGATTGATCGTGGTGTCCTTATGAGGATTTTATTTTGTAGAGATTCGTAGAGAACAAAATCTTCTGATCTAATTTGTAGTATCGAGTCTCTTAGCTGATCGAATTTGGAATTTGTATTTGAGGTGGTTTCTCCATGTTTATGGGACTCAATAAATTATGTAAAAGATAAATTTCTTGACATAATATAAATTTAGAGCAGAGGAATAGCAGAAAGGGTTGTTTTTGTCCCGAAAGGGTTTCCAGCAAAAATCTTGTATCTCATGTGTGATTGATGTGATGTGAATTGTATTTTAGTTGCTTATGGTTTTCAATTATGTTTATGTGATTCACATGATATGATGATTAATTAATTGATTATAACATAAGTGTGATTTAGTAATTAAATTAATAAAAGGAAAAAAATCACATATAGATCACAGGACTGATTCACCACCCCCCCACTCAGTAGTGCTCAAAAGGTTTCTAAAAATCACATAATATTTAAGATAAAATTCTAATTTTGAGGCAGTGGAACATAAAAGTGATCATAAAAAACAAGTTCTCCATCTCTTAAAGGATATCGTCACTCTGACACAGAATCAAATGAAACAATAGGTAGATCAACATCAAAATGAAATAAGTTTTGATGTAGGATATTGGGTATATTTATGACTACAACCATGTAATAAAATTTCCCTCAAGCAAGCTAATAAGGATAATAAATTATCACCCAAGTACTGTGGTCCTTACAAGGTGTTGCAAAATATTTCTACTATGTCATACAAATTGGAGCTTCCTAAATCTTCCTGAGTACACCCAATTTCCATGTTTTATGCTTAAAGAATGTTATTGGTGACAAGCACCCAGTTCAAACAATGTTTCTCGACCTTGAAGAAGAAGGAAAAATAATATTTGATCATGAAGTAGTCACAAGAAAAAGACCCTGAGAGCTACAAAATCGATTAATTTTAGGGTATCTCATTAAGTGGTAGAACTTACCCATTGAAGACTCCACATGGGAGGATGATAATTTTATACAGGAGCATCCAAAACTACTGAAGCATTGAGGACAAAATTTTTTTGAAGGAAAGGGCAATGTTATTTCCATATAATACTAGTCTATTCCCCTTATTGTTATTGTTAGTGTAGCTCCCTATTTTCGTTGGTGTGCCTATGTATCCTCCATGTTGTTATTTTTGTGCCCCATAGAATCTGACTCTTGTTATTCTTGTTTCCTCATATTATTATTTTTATGTAGGATCTAATTATATTGTAACCCCTTAGATTCCTATATATAGAAAGGAGGTCTTGCCATTTGTATCATCCAAGAATTGTTCATTTATGTAATGTAAAGGAGGTTCCCCCCTCAAAGAGTATAATGTTTAAGTCATTGATCTATCTTTTATTTTGTTCTTTGATTTGGTTTGAAAAAATTAATCCCCCACCTTTTAAGAATAATTCTCAGGAAAAGTAGGAGGAAATACCTAACCTTAATGGCTAGAAGTCGGAAATCTCTGAGATAAAAAACTTTATTTTCCACCCATTATATTTGTAGTTGTAAAGGATATCATAAATACATGATTTACCTCATACAACTGGAAAGATGAGGGTTGTACATAATATATAGGTAGTCGATACAATGAAAGATATGGGAAAGGGCATGCTTAAAATTTATGCATCACTAGGTAATAGGAAATTTGAGCAGCAAGCACATATGATTAATGTTGAAGGTAAGATTAAGAACCAACTTATTGTTAGTTTAATGGACGTAAGATCTAGTCATAGTTACATTCAGTGGAAATTAGAGAAGAAATTTAATTTAAAGAAAACTAAGCATCACAAGCCATGTTTTGTCTTACTAGCCACAGATGGAATGAATAAAATTACATAGCTAGTCAAGGACTGTCTAATTGGTTTGAATGGATTGAGTACAAGGGATGAGTTGATTATGATTCTTTGATTGACATGGATTGGTTGAAGAAGTACCATGTGATTTTGTACAACTATAAAAAGTTTGTTACTTGTATTGATCATGAGGGACATCATAGGTAGGTCAAGGGAGTCCCTAGGCCAATATCCATCAACGAGATATTTTCTATGCAATTAAGGAATAATTTTAGAAAATCATGTAAAATTTTGGTAGTTAATATGGAGGAACCCAATAGGCATCAAAAAAATAAATTAGAGGATCTCCCAGTATTAAAGGAGTATGTTGATGTATCTTGTACGATTCCTATATTACCTCCAAGGAGGTATATTAATTTCTCTATTGATATTGTACTAAGAGTTGTCTTGGTATCTAAAGCACCTTATAGAATGAGTACTAAATAATTTAGATAATTGAATATGCATCCAAAGGAGATCTTAAATAAGGGATATATATATGCTCTAATGTATCACTGTGGGCTACTCGAGTTTTTTTTGTTAAAAATAAATATGGTACATTGCAGTTATGTGTTTACTTCTAATAGTTAAATAGAGTTACCATTAAAAATAAATAATTATTGTTGAGGATATATGATCTCTTGGATCAGCTCTCTGGAGATAAAATATTTTCTAAAAGTCACTTAATATAAATATATCCAATTTCGTATTAAAGAGGAGGATATCAACAAAACAACATTTTACACTATGAGTTCATAGTGGTGCCTTTTGGATTATCAAATGCACTAGGAGATTTTATGTGCTTAATGAGTGGTGTATTTAGTGAATATATGGATAAGCTTGTTATTTTTTTCCTGGATGATAGATTGGTGTAAGTTAGAGGAGGAACATGAGTAGTGTTATCACTCATTAAGATGTGAAAATTTTCTGGATAGGGTCAAGCAGGTCATTCACCAAATGGATGAGGTTTCGTAAGCCATTTAAAATTGATATATAATTTTTTTTTCATTTTTGAAGTCTATCCTAAGTTTAATATCCACCCCCATCCATGCCACTTCAGTCAAATCAGTCCCATATCATGTCAGTTTTCATTCCCCACAAATTTAAACTCAAAAGGGCACACTTGTCAATTTTTCATATTTTCGTAGTGATTTACACATGAAATCTGCAGATTTCGCTACAAAACTACTTAATAGTTTCATAGTGAATATGTCAAAAGCCTAACTATTTTCACTACGAAATTATGTCTTTTCACCTGAGTTGTCAGAGTTATATGAGGTGTCAATTTATTATTAGATCAATAAAGGTGGAGGTCATTCAAGGTCATTATGGTAAAATTTAAATATACAGAGTCGTGCTTGATGTCATCATGATCATTTTTGCTTGCATGTGCTATGATTGAAACCTGAGCTGTCAGTTAAAATTTTAAACCTCACCCCAAATAGCCTTTTGTGATATTATGGTTTATCCTTGCATGTGAGTCAATCCCTGGAGATCTGGTTGTTGTCAAATTTAAATTTTGCAGGTGCCATCAGCAACTGAGGTAGTGAGGACTATAAAACATCCATGGATATAAGAAAGAAAGCAAACAAGGGTGGCCATTGTCACAGGTATGAACCCATGGATTTCAAATTACTCAATGAAGATGCTACCTCTATGGAGGTTTTCAGGAGGATTACCTGCCTACAATTCTACCAGAGGTTGCAGAGTTTTCATTCACAAGTTTCAAAGGATTTTTCCACCAAATTCACAGGAAAAACATCAAAGGTTGGGATTCTGAATCTCACAGTGACACCAAAGAGCATATCATTAGCTACAACAATCCCTAGAGGTGGTTAAGAGTGCTTTAAAGGTACCAAATTCACAAAGTAGGATTTCAACGAGTTTCTCAAGAAAGAACACAGTGAAGTTGATTTGACCAATGTTATCCCTAGGAATTTTATGAAGGAGAATTACGCAAAATTTTTGATGGTTATTCAAAAATATTTCACATGTGAAGGAAGATTTCACATGGTCTACTCATACCATCTCAGACTTCTTCTTCATTTTGTAGGTAAGAGATCACTTGAATAACCTTTCTATTTATATAGAATTTTAGGGAAAATTTCAGATAAGGTTCAAATCATGACAGAAGGAAATGAGACATCTATTTTTCATGATCGTCTAATAAAGTTGTTAGTGTTGGAATAATTGAGAAGGTTAGACAAAGATTGGATATCTCTTGTTTCTGAGTGGTTATGAAATTTATGTGGTCAATCGAAATAAAACCTCAAAACCTAGAACTACGACATCACTAGCTATGGCAGAAGAAGTTGAAGAAGAAAAAAGAGCATCCCCTGCATAACCAATGGACATAGGAGCAGAAGCTCACTCAAGAGATTGACACCCCTCAAGCAACACCTAAAAAACAGAAACATAAAGTTAGTAAACAAAGTAGCGAGAGTATCACTAGAATCCAAGCATTGGATAAAGGAAATCTAGAGGATATACTTCATGCAATTGACATTGAAGGGTCACCAATAGTTCAAGCTAAATATGTTGAAGATGGTGTAAGAAAACATAAGAAAGGTAATACTGCTAAGAAACTAAATTTTGCATGTGATGATGCTAGTTTTATATTTCAACTAAGGAAGCCAATGAACAAACATGAAAAGAATTTCATGGAGAACAAAAAGATAGAGAAAATAAATTAATCTTCTCAGCCAATAAGAATCATAGATTTGTCTCCATCAGCAAAAGAAGAAGTGGTTATCATGCAGAGAAAGGGAAAAAAGAAAATAGTTGAAAATTCATAAATACAATCCCTCAAAGAACAGCTGAAGGAAGTAGGTAAAGAGATATTAGATTTGAAGCTAGAGGCAAAGAAGCGCAAATCTTAGAAGTTTCAAATTGAACATATGAGGAAAATATGGGATAAGCACGTATCAAGTGTTTCAAACTCTTTGGAAAATGCTGAAATGTTATTGAAATGGACTCAACCATTAAGAGGGGAGGTCAAACATATTAGGAAGATGAACTTACACTTACAATCTAAAAATATAGCATAAAAATATCAAGTGGAATACGTTCAGGAGCAGCTGGACTTGATCTAAGTTGAGCTGGAGAAAGAAGGGCTGAGGATGAGAGCGGTTGAAGAACCCATAAGCCAATTAATTTTAAATGAAGAAGAAACTGCTAAAGAGTGAAAAATTGAGCTGAAACAATTTTTATGAGGTTCATGGCTTGAAAATAACCTAAATTTTTCCTCTAGAGATCAATTTTTAAAGACAGACACAAAAATAGAAAATTCTGGTTTTTTAGGCAGTTTCATAGCATGCTTCACGCTTGAAGCCAGAAAAACGCTATAAAAATTCTGAAAATGAAAATTTTCTTTGGAATTCATATTTGTAAAGAATTAATGAGGAAAATTAGTTTATTTCAATATTTTTTGGCATAGTAAAGGTTTTTGACTAGAAAAGGTGGCAAGGTGATAGGTGAAAAGGCAAGATTTCATACGCTACAAAAACTCCCTATGAAACTACCTAAACAGTGTTTTTCCGTAGCGAAGAATTTTTGGAAGATTTTCAAGGGTTTCAATATCACACCAGCCATCTGGAGACATCCTGTCTGATAGTAGGCCATCTCAACAGAGACTCATTACTCAAGATGAGAGTCACACATCGAGCTCAACTAGCATATTAATGGTAAAGTGAAGATTATCCACTCTTGAAAAGTAGGATTGTGTTCCCTAGATCTATAGGTATTTTAAATATGTTAAGTGATGGTGAATTTTCTCTCGAACATGTGATCTCTATTATGTAATTTTTTTAATGTTAGAAAAACTGAATGTAATAAATAGGAGGTAAAGTCCTATTAGGAGTATGACTTCTTAAAGGATAGTTGTCCTTTTTCTATTCCATTTAAGTAGTTTCAATTATGATAGGTGTCAGAGTTGGAGTTCAAAGATCTAGCCAGTCGGGTAGATCATTTACATTCTAAAGAATTTCTATTTATAGACTGAATGTCGAAGACCAAAGGGTTGGAGAATATTGCACCAAATTTCTACTTGTATGTTTTTTCTATTATTAGTAATATACAGTGACATTCTACTTCCAGACCTAAGATTATTATGAGGTGTTTAATGTTTTTTAGCTCTATATATTTATGTCTAAATCACTTGTAGTGACTTTTATCGCTAATTACTCATAATTCATGTTTTCATGCTTTGACTTCCTTTAGGGGTGAAAATTACGTGTTTTCCTTATGTTGTGTGTGAGTTTTCCTTATTAAAAACCTCTATTTGCCTCAACTTCCATGTGAATAATTACTGTCACTAAGTACACTGATGTTGACTCCATAGCCAAATGGTAGCTAGCTTTCATTTTTCAACCTGCAATCAAACAAAGCCAAGTCACAGTTCATAGATTTAGCCATCTAGTATTATTTCTATTGAAAATCATTAATTCCTTTTGAGAGAGACCTCTCAAGCTGAAGAGGCTAATATTCAATTACAAGTGGTTTGAAAGAGTTAAATTTAATTGATTTATGAGCATCTAATCAATATCAATATGGTGATAACATTTTGGTGCATCTGCCAGGAGTCTGAAGACATATTCCTGAAATTTGTGTGCAAAGAGTGAAGCTGAACTCTTGGAGGTAGCAGGAGCTCAAAATTTGTTCGAGACTGCAGAAAATACCTTGGTGACTCCATTACAAATTTTCATGTTTAAAGGTGGCTTTGAGAAGGAGATATACAAGGAGAAATACAAATCCTAACCCACCTACCATTGTGGATAATCCAAACACAAATTCCAGAGGCATTGAAAGAAGCTCGTCAGGTATTCCATCATACTCAATAGCTTTTTCCTCTGAAATTGTTAGAAGTCCTAAAGATAAGAAATTTGATGAAAAAATTTAGGAAGTTTTTTTAGGTCTAAGAGTGAAAATGAATTTTTTGAGATTATTCTAGACCTGCAAAGACTAAGCATTGATACTTCAACCCTAGTAACCAAAATATAAAGATAAGAGTTATGGGAAATAGTTACATCAGAGTTGATGTTAGAGAGGGAGTATTTTGAAAAGTGAAAGGAGTTAGACCCATTTGAATTCTTTCTAAGAAGAAAGTCTGGTATAACTTGACCTAAGTGGAGCTCATTTGTATCTGGACTGCAAAGACCAACTACACCACCTCCTAATATCTCATCATCTACTAATGTTCTTCCTGGAAATACCACAACCCATGTTATTATGGCTGGAAATGTTCCACCCTTGCTGCACCTGCAAGATATGCTCCTCTTATTCTCCCAGATGTTCATAATTCCCTCCCAAGTAAATACTTAGCTAGAATTGAAACCTAGGGGAGTGATGAAGAGATTACAGCTGAGGAACATGTGGACCAATTCAATGACTTCATAGATAGAGAGGATGTAGACCATGAAGATTTCAAAATCATACTATTTTCTCAAAGTTTCACTGGAGAGGTCAGAAAATGGTTTAAAGCCCTAGATCCAGGAAGCTTGCAGAATTGGAACCAATTTGAAGATGGTTTTATGAGAAAATGGGGGAATAGAAAAAACCCTGTGTAGGCCCTTACTAAATGTAACAGTTTAAAAAGTGTTGTAGATGAAACTGTCCAAAATTTCTCCAAGATATTTAACAAAGTGTATGACTCTATACCTACTCATCTTAAACCTCCCCTAGCAGCTACTCAATTTCATTATGAAGAGGCATTTGATTATGATTTCTCCATTCTCCTTAGAGGAAGAGAATCTCATTCTCTAGAAAAAATGCAGAATAATGCTGTGAAAGTATAAGTGAACATGATAGCAGCTAAGAAGTCTAAGATGGTTAAAAAAAACTAAAAGAATAATAAAACCCTTCCACCTCATATGATAATTTTGATTGTATGATGAAGAATATCTAGAAACTCATTGACAAACTTGTTGTTAGATTTGCCTCTTCACCTCCTACACAACATGATCCAAAAATTAGAAATCCTCAGTTTATAAGGCCTCTAAATCAGCAAAGACAAAGAGAAAAGAGAAATCATCCCGACCCTCAATTGAGGCCACCTTTTCAACAAAATTTAATTAATGAAGAAGAAACATATCCTGAGACTCAAGAAGACTCCATCCATTTCCTAGATGAAAACATGTATGGAATGTTTTTGACCAAAGAAGAGCATGACGAGTCTCATTATGATTTGAATAAGGGTGAGGGACAATCTGACTATCTAAAGGGTTATCAACATGCTATATTTGAGATGCAGAAGCAGTATAATCTCAGAAATAGAAATGTTCCCATCACTGC
Source organism: Pinus albicaulis (assembly GCA_034641835.2). Taxonomy (NCBI): domain Eukaryota; kingdom Viridiplantae; phylum Streptophyta; class Pinopsida; order Pinales; family Pinaceae; genus Pinus; species Pinus albicaulis. Next base: position 204,458,118 of record CM076583.1, read on the forward strand.
AAATAAAACATAGCCAAAGAAGGATTCTCCTCAAGTAGATGAGCCTAGAAAGGACCCACCACTTCCTCCCCTTGTCAAAGAGAGTGAAAGGATTACTTATGTTTTCAGTTTGGAGAATGATACCTCTAAAATCAAGATTCTTGTTTCCTTTGGATAAACTCTCAAAGTAAATGAGTGTGTTAGTGTGTTTGGTGCACGCATGTACGAAATCACAAAAACTTAAGGGGTGTGGTTTACCCTCCTAATTTCTTAGTCACTAGTAGAAAATAAATGGAGTCAAGCAAGTTAATGGAACATGATAGAACATAAACATACTAAATATATAAATAACATGCATATTCAAACATAAAAATTAAAATAAAACTAAAACAAATAAGACAAAAGCTCTAAATAGAGTCAAACAACTGCAATAATCCAAATGGTGGTGCTTACGCCCACTCTTATTGAGTGCTGGTAGGAAATAAGGATGAAAAATTAACCCACTTGCTAAGGGGCCCTTATAACTCGGGGTTCTAAGTCTCGATGCAAGGATGTCTTTACTTCTAAGCTTGCATCGGTGCAAAGTCTCCCTCTGTCTACTATGGTGGACTGAAGTTGTTGAATTGCCAACAATTGAGTCCCCTCTATCTCTGCTTCGGATCCCACACTTCTCATATTGCTTGGGGAAATTCTATCCATCATAACAATGTGGTATCAAGTTGTTCATCTCTTGGTGGCCTTTTATAGGAGAATTCATATCCTCCTTCCCTCTCTTGGTACATTGTGGATGGTGAGCCAAGAGAGGGGGGTGATTCCATTCTGTGCCACATTTATTCCACTGTGTTCTTCCTTGATGTCCTAAGGAGGCTTTGGTGGTTCTCCTTAGGTGGCTTCAAGTGTGGAATCAATGTCCTGGAGTGTGCTTTTTAGGGTCCCAGAAAGTGACTTCCACCACTCCTAGGATTGTGCGCTTTTCAGGTCAAAAGGCATTCAAAGGTGCCCTTATCGAAGGATTTTGCATGCAAAATAATTTATGACTTGTTCAAATTTAATTTTTCCTTAGACCTTAGAGATTTTTAAATACTTTCCAGATTCTCTAATGTACCTCAGCCCTATAAATCCTTTTTCCTAACATTAAATAATGTTGCTTTTTCTTGTACAATTTTCTAGTGTTAATAGTTTCCCCCTAATGTGTGATGTCTAGGAAGAACTATATAGCCGAAATACATTATACTTTATTTTCTATATACCGTGCATAGACAGAGAGAGACCTGCATGTATCTCAGAATTGGAGACACCTTACACCGGGTCGAAGAATGACCATGTCTTGTGGGACCCCTATAAGCAAATATAATACAATATATACAAATTTTCTACAAGGCGGGTATGTCCCATGCTCTTAATGCTGTGGCTAGTTAAACAAATCTAGTTGACATATACATGTTCTGTCTGTGTCACTAATATGGTAGTGATCTGTTGGTTGATGATGACAATTGCTGACGCGCCCAGGGGTGTTTTTTCTTTGAAAATAGTGGAATGTGGTGCCCATATGCATAAACTTTGTATGAAATATAATTGCACATTGTATTTATAGGTGTTGGTTGGGATCTTCCCGTGTAAGCATTAGTGAACGAGATGCTTATGAAGCCATGGGTTTTAGACAAATTTGATCAAAGTGAAATGGTTGTCAGGTACAATGCCATATTGACATGAAAGCCTGTGTTGCAGTCAAATACCAGGAGGATATATGACATCTTTGGGAAATGTTTTCTCTCACAATGCCACCTGAGGATGCCCAACTTATGGAGAGGGACGATCCAAAGTACTGCTTCCTTTTTGGAAAATAGTTGTTGGATTTGACAAAAAGGAAGCCTCAACCAAACAAGGGGGTCGCTAATATGAAGGATCAAGATCCTGGATGTGATGGGTTTAACATAGGCATGGTGGTGAGGGGTGACTAAAAATTGATGATGGGGATTCAGTGGCCCGAGTTCGGAGTATAATAAGCAGCTTGGAAACAGTCATAACTATTTCTGATGGGGAAATCCCTAGAGTCGGCAAGACTTATAGGGTGGGTATAATTTGGTTATGATTGTCATGGTGGATTTTGTGTGAGGATGTGATAATCTGACCAAGGGTGTTCAAGGACTGCTACCATGGGAAAAAAAATGAATGAGTGGGTGGAGGATGTAGTGCACCATTCAAGGTGTTTGTACACTTACAAAAATAATAAAATAATGGGGTTTGGTTTGTACAAAACACAGAGACGGGTGCCCCAAAACATGAAAGTGTTCACTCACTGATGACATGAGAAAGGTGCTTTGCTGAGGGTGGGGGCCCCATTAGTTGGTCTCATTTGTGAGTTTGATGAAGCTAATGAAAAAGTATCACATGTGGGATTATGTTGATGGAGGTATGGTGGGCCAAATGCGAGGTGTGATAGTGCAATTATGATGTGCTTGTACAACGTGACTGTCTGGGAATGGGGTGTTATTTTGTATGGTAAAACTTGACCTTATGCATGGTGGATGGATGGACATCAGGTGCTTCTGAGACTAAATTCATATGGCCATAGCGTCATTTTTGATGTGATATATGGTCTATTATGGGTGACAAGTGCCATGGAGGGGAGGCTCTACTGACCAACGAGGATGTTTATAATGTGTAGGGAGAGGTGATGATTAACACGGTTGGATATGTGGAACCCATGGTTGATTTCTGATGGAGAAATGATGTTAGGATATGTAGATTTTTTAGGGACTCTATCATGTTGGGGGTAGAATGATCCCTGCTTTGGAACTTTCAGTGGATGGAGTTGTGGATGGTTTGCAAGCTTTCCTGCAAAAACAACTACCTCAAGTGAAAGAATATTCTTTATCAAATTTTATTGAAAGTCATGAGCTTTAAAAAAGAAGATGAGAGAGGGCATACCTACCGGCACTAAAAAATTAGTTTTTCAGGAGTGTGAATGTGTGGCATCACCTCTATTTTTTATGGAGTGTTTATTACAGTGATTCTTTCAGTTCGAAGAACGGACCTTATGATCTCTTGTCATGATGCTCCAAATTTTTTGAAAGGATGATATATATGTGAATATGCCCCTAATTCAATTCATTTGTAGTTGTTGAGTTTTTTGAGTGGTCAGAGGCTTCTACGGAGCAGTTCCTGCCATTGTAGTTAGCTTGAGCACCAGGGGTTAGTGATAGAATGTCCAGAATTTAATTTGTCCAGTCTCAGGGTGTCAGGATCTGTACAAAATTGGTTTTTACAGGTTTTGAGTAATTTTTTTCCCTTGATTATCCAGGCAATTAGGGTAAGAGCGCGCCCTCTATGTGCATTTTCTGGGATTTTGGGATCTTTAAGTGCTCTGTTACCATCTTTTGGTGCACCTTATGTATGCCTGTGAGAAATACGGGCGAGCCTTCAGCGTGCATGACTGAGGGATCGATGCGCAAAAGGGTGAGGAAAATTTTGGATTTTTTGCCTGCTTATTGATGTTTTTTCTATTTCTGATGGGTTCCTATTTGGATGACAAGTTGTTGTGGAGGGAGCAGGATTGGCCCAAGCTCTTAACTGCATTAGCGACCGATGGTAAGGCGAATTGATAGTTGGTGCAATCTTGGCTCTTGGTGCTTGTGGAGAATGAGCTTCTTCGGTCACAGGACCGAATTTTGTGTTACTTGATCTAGCATTGGCACAGGAGGTGCAACATGTTTGTGTTGCGTGGGACTAACCATGCTATCCGTCCTAAGAAGGATGTATAATTTGTGACCAGGCTACTTCCTCATGGTGAGGCATTTTAGTATCCAATTTATTTTGGGAGGGTGGATTTGGAGAACTTATGGGCATGTCATTGTGGCGAGGCGCCCCTTACGGAGGGGTGAATTAGTGTTGCCTCAGTGACAGACTTGGCTAAGCAGTTCACTCTAGTAGCTATTATGCGACTCACAGGTTTTTCGGCTCCACATTAGGCATCGGGCCCACAGGTTGGAGTCTTGTGTCGGTTGAGGGTCGAGTATTTTTCATATTTTTCTCACTTCTGCTATGGCGGGATGGTGACATAGCTTAACAAGGTTCGTAGTGGATCAAAGTTGTTTGCGTACACCAATATTCTATATATCATCATGTACGATAGGGTGGTGTTGCTGAGATTGGTGGTGGCGGTGCCTCCTGGCAGCCAAGGGAGCCTCACATGAGGCGGTGGCTATTGTGATGCCGCGAGGGGATGGGGATATGGTGGGGCGTTATTGGAACACCACGATGGAGGCCTAGTTTCTAGTCAACCCCCAGATGTTTCTGCCATTCCCATTTTAGGGATGGACTTCCGGGGGGATCTAGAGATGGGTCTCCCTCCCAGTTATGCTTGGGGGCTAGCAGGTATATTTTTATGTTTTCTACATTTATTTGAGTTATATGTTATTATATGTTTTGATGGTGACATTGACATAGTTTTGGTTGCTCTTGTAGATGTTGGAAAGGTAGGTCACCAAGTGGCTCGATTGGTTGGCCATGGTCCTCTTCAGAGACTTCAAGGTGGTTGTGGGGGGCTAGGAGGAGATGTTGCACAGCTTTAGGGTGGTTGACCTGGTAGTGGTGTTAGCCCTTCGGGAGAGGGAATTAGCTCAGGTGTTGCCAAGGCTGCAACCGAGCGAGCTCATGCCGATGCAGAGGCGACACGTGATGATGGGACGGAGGCTCGCATTGCTGAGTTGACTACTTGGGTGCCATTTTTGGAGGATGCCTTTGGTCGAGTGGACCACTTCACGCAGGGGATGCCTTCTTAAGGTTTTTTGGATGATCTTGAGGAGATTTGGTTGGAGATGTTGATGGCCTGATAGAGGGACTATCGGCTTATTTTACGTCAGGTGGTAGTCTCAATTTTTATGGCGGCTCCATTAGTGGTACTAGGAGTGGTTGTGGGTCCAGGTGTCCGGCCTGGGGGAGCACCTCCCTAAAGTCTACTTGTACATAGGGAAATCACCCATTATGAGGATGCTTACCCTATTTTGACCACTTATTTTGTATCCTTGGGCTGGCCGATGGGTCAATGACACTATTTTTTGTACTCAAACGTATTCATATATATATATATATATATATATATATATGAGAGAGAGAGATAGCTTTTGCGGCTCTACATGTTGTGCCTCTTGTTTCTATTTATGGATGATGTTATACTGATGCATATCTATGTTTTTAGTTTTTTATGTATGATGTTTTAATCGAGATGCATTCCAATTTATAATATTGTTAGCTATGCGATCAAATGTTTGGTTTTGACTCCTTGGTACATGTGTAAATGTAATATAGTAAAATTTTCTGCTTAATATTTTTACACGCAAATATTTTATAAATATATGTGAATCTCTTGTCTCAAATGTTTGGTTTAATTGCGACACTACTAATTGGGAATTGAGGTAGACATGCATATGGCATATGCCCTGAAGGAGGGTGTCACACATAAGTTCGATGATGGCTTCATATTCTGTGAGATTTTTTGTCGTTGAACTGATGCACACACCATTTGTGTAGCGTGGTGATCGATCAGGGTGATAGATGACCCAGGTAGTTGCTGCGAATCTTTGAGACCATATTGATGCTCCATCAGCAAATTCAAAGTAAGGTTTGGGTTGGTAATATATGGTGGTACTTTGAGTGCATTTTATAATAAGTCTTTTGGTTGAAAATTTAAAGTGGTTGGGTTTGTGTACGTTAACTCTAGGGCAGGGCTAACTTGGCCCTCATGGGTTCAACTTCTCGAGGTAAAGGCCGTTGACAAGGTTGTTGAGGCATGCCCTATCTAGTTCCATCAAGATGTATGCCCCCTGATGGAGGTAATGTTTTACGGTGTAGGGTCCTTTGCACAAGGTTTCAAACTTTCTTGGCCTTAGGTCATCTTTTGCGACATCATAGCAAATGACTAGATCTCCCTCGATAAATGAGTGAGGGTTGATGTTGCAGTTGAATGATGCTTTTTCCCTTTTCTTATGGGAATCATTGTGTTGTAATGACTGTCGTCGACTTCTTTCGACGAGCTCTAGTTGTAGTAGGTGTTGTTATAGAGGATGGGTATCATCGTGCAGTTCGATAGCGGCATGCAAATTTTGGATCTCGCAGAAATCAATGCAAAAGCTCAAGGTACCTTGAACTTTTGTGACAGGAATAAGGTGGAAATCTTGGGATGTGGGGGCAGCTACAATCCTATTGCTGATATGTGATGATACAAATCATATGTGATGTATTTTGTCATTGGCGTTGAGTTGGGGAAGAATATCCTTGATGGGATTTTGCATAAATGCAAGGTTGGGTTCCCCGCTAGGATGGTCAATTTCCTGTGGGTGGAGATTGTGCTTGGTGCAGAGGTTCCTGAATGTTTCCATTAGCGGGCTACCTCTGCCTTGTGGTTTTGGCTAGTGCAAATGGTGCATTGTACCATGGTGCCAAATGAGTATATTTTACAAGAATCAACGCTACTCGTCGTCCCCGATGTGGACGCTTGGAAAGGATTTGTGGTAGAAGATGGGTCTTATGCTTCCATTTTCATGTTGTTGGCTTGGGTGTGTATAACTCTTTGGGGGAACATAGACTTAACACTTCTCTTGCCTCTCTTAGCTTGGGGAGATGTTCACATTTAATCTTATGGTGAAATTGTGAACAAATCCGGCAATAGGTATGCGTGATATTCTCTTGGTTAGAGAGAATTCTCTGTGGGAGAGAAGAGACTATGAGAAAAATTCTTGGGAGGGGATTTAGTTATTTGCACTGATTGACCTGGTGGTGATTCAGGTTGCATATTCCACATGTTATCCAAGGTTTCGCCTGGGTCATGTTAGGTTGGTGAGTCTTCCCAGCTCGGCCATCATGGCCATGTGGGTGGGGGGCTGCTGGCCTAGGGGTAATTTACTTTCTATATCGTTTGAGCTCATCGTCCCATTTATTCTCTATTGTATGGATCATATTGATGAGGGAAAAAACTTGTGGGATATAAGTACAATGCTTTCCACATTGATTTCCCTGACATACAGGGAAAAATAGCCTAGATATGTGGGTATCGTCGTGCTCAGTTTGTGGTCTCGCAGGGTACCAACATCATAACATTGCTAAATCAGGGAAAATAGTGACCACATGATTGGGCATTTTTCATAACACGCACGTTGGTATTCTCAGTAGAGAATGGTTGGTTGTAGCTAGGGGTTCCTTGATTGGTCACTTTTTAGTTGACAAGAATAGGATGGATCTGCTCGTCACATCTTCTTGGGTTATCGAGCAGTTCATGGGTTCTGAGTCCGTGTCCTATTCTTGGGAGAGGCGGACTATGGGTAAGTGAAAACTAGTGAGGGCTAACTGGAATTGGAGGATATAGTGACAATTTTACAGAAGGTGAGATTTGACGCATAAACGACATGTGAATTTTTTTGCCTGCAATCTAACATAGTAAAACCATTCGATAGGATACCATATATGGATGAGTTCTAGGGCTGTGCATTCTTTGAGGAAGTGACCAAATTCATCACACAGTGTGCAGCATATGATGGGAGGGGGCATGACTGGGAGTATTTTTAGTGCCCATCATTCTTCCTATAGGTACAAGATGATACGAGGCTCATCTTTCACAAACTGGATGGGGGGATCCTCTTGATAGGATCTCTCGATGGCGTGCAAGGCATCTCTATATCGCAATATCTCTTGGAAATGATGGGTATAATGCCCAAAATTGCTGCAGATAGCGCACGCATGATTAGTACGCAATGTTTTGCCTTTACCTTTGGTGCCAGGTTCCTTTTTTCTAGAACGTGGTGTCGTGATGTCTGGCTCAGAGCCGAGGAATGGTTTTAATTCATCCAGCTCTATGCATATATGGGTAGGGTGTCCTATTACGTTGCATATGGTGCAGACTGGCATTTCTCGTTGTATGGCAGGGGTTTCCAACTTCTTTCCTCTCTTCTTGGTTTTCTTAGCCATAATCATCAGTTTTGCGATGGGAATTTTCTTTGCAGGGATGTTTCCTAAACGGGTGGGGCCTCCTCGAGACTGAGGGGCTTCAACCCTATTGTAGTGATGTGTGTGGCTCTTATTCCAGTAGGGGGAATGAGATACCAAACTAGTATTGCAAACGATATGTTTGGTAATAGCACTATTTCCAAAACCTGCTGGGAGACAAAACCAGATAGGGGGTAGAGGAAAGGAGTTTTGGAAGCGACGTAGGCTAGAGAGGTTGCCATGGCCAAGGAATCAATGTCAATACTGCTTGTGTCTATGTCCTGACTAGCTTTGGTGTTTGATGTTGACATCATGCACACCGGAGGTCTTGTGACATTGGGTGATGACTCAGGTATAATGGGGGGATCTCCTAGGAATGATCCTAAGACAGACGGCGGCTTGAACTTGCCAGGGCTGTATTCTTGGTACTGTGAAAGTGTGTCTGAGGATGTATCTACATAGGGTATAATTACACCATTTTTTTTTAGGGGTCATTTCTCGCTATGTGTCAATTCATCAATAGTAATGATGCGGTCCTCGTCGGGGATCATCATAATGCAGAAGAGGGAGGAGGCTATGGCTGACATGGCATACATAAAACTCAGACCAAGGAGTATATTATAGTCCAAGTGAGTGTCCAAGACTTCAATGTGTATACAGACCATATTTCCAGCTAAGTATATCAGGACGTTTTGGTAGAGAACGATAGGGGTTGAAGGACGACCATCGTATGCTCTAAGCGTGATGACTAATGGTTTTAGTTCGCGAGACCCTAAATTTTTCCAATTTTTTTTTGAAATGATGCACATGGATGCAACCTTGTCAATGACACATCAGTGAATGTTGATATTTGGGACAGACACTGGTATCTGAAAGGCGACCAGCGAAGGAAGCCTAGGGGTGGCTTTCTCTAAATCAAAAGCCATTAGGCATATATCGTCAGGGTTGATAGCACCTATGGGAGAAAGGAAGGCTTTCCATTACTTTGGGCATGACTACAATACTTCCAAAGTTGACATAGCAGTGGGAGATTAGGCTAGACCATCCACGATGCTATAATTATGGGTTGCTTTGGAATAATTTCCTGCTCGCCTATTTTCTCCCTTAGCCATCTTTGGAAATAGCTCAATAGGCATCTTTGAAACGGTTAAAGGTGAAGTTGGTGCACTAGTACCAACCCCTTATGCATTGGTGTCTGGTGGGGTATCATAATCTCAATTCTGTGTTTGAAGAAACATCTCTTCACCAGTCATGTAGATTTCGTGGTTGTTTTTTCTAGCATCATCAGGATTTTGTTGCTGAGTGCTAACTGTCCCTTACTGGGGGAAAGGTTCCTACATCATAGCTGTTTTTTGGGAAGATCCTCCTTGTCCTCGGTTACTCTGTAGCTTCTTCAAATTAGGGAGATCAGGATAGTGGTGGGTGTAAGGGTCGTACTCACCACAGATCGAACAAGAGTGTTTTTTTCGAGGAGGTGGCCTTTTGCTTTGTTGTTGGGCATTACTTGGCTCCTGGTTTTGATTTCGGTTGGAGTTGCCTCTAGCCTGAGACTGTGGAGAGCATTGCTGGTCATTGCCCCCTGTCTAGGATTACCTTCGGGCTTATTTTTTCCTTTTTTATTAGCCATATTAGGAGGATAGTTCTCCTGCTTATATGGTTGGCGCGGTTGGCTTTGGGAAGGCTGCACAAATTTCACCTACGCATTATTATGCATAGGCGAGTCTTGTACTAGGGACTGAGCATAACGCAACCCCTAGTTTGCAATTAGATTTTGGGGGGGAGCTCTTACATCGGTATGTCTATCTACGTACTGGGTCCCTTGAGCTAAAGGATAGGGCCCTCCATGGTGATACGACGATGTCCTATTGGTAAAATTTTGTGGAGGAATCTGATGACGTTGAAAACCGGGTTGTGGTATGTTCTGGGTAGATTCATATATGTAACTGGGGTTTTGACTATTGCTGCTTGGGTAAATTTGGGTCAATGACCCAATTAAACCGTCTGTAGAGTGCAATGCACCTGGAAATTATTTATAAGTTTGCAGGCACAGGGCATTCAACAGGATATTATAAATATATCCTTACTGCATATAAGTCAGCTTGAGTTGTTGGGCCTTGCTGATGGCATCCTATTCGGATATGGGCATTTGTTGTGCCACATCCTTCGAAATCTCTTCAGTGAGATTTTTGAGGAATAGGACTAATATTACCCGATCATCTAGTTTGTCTTTACATAAACTATGACACCGCTGCCATTCGTGGAGATGGTTTGAGATATGGACGATGGGAGTTTGCCTAAAGTGTGTTAGTAATTCCATTCCAGAATCATGGTGGATGGGTAACTAAAATATGTTAGGAACACAATGGTGAGGGTGCTAAAGGCTCCATGTGTAGCAGAGGTTTACTCCACATACCATTTCTTTGTTACTCCTGTCAGAGTGTGTTGAAATAGTCTTAGTCGAATAGTGTCATCAATGATATTGTTCGATGAGCACCACACGTGGAAAGTCATGACATGATTTCCTCGGTTTTTCGCTTGGTTTCCTTCAAACTTTGGAATGTTCGAAGGGAGCTTTGTGGGCATGAGAGGCCATAGAAGGTTGTGTGCAATGGGTTCATTTGTCAACATGGTTAAATATGGTAGATTCAACGAAGCTGAAAAAGGTGACGGTGTAGCCATTGCAACTTGTGAAGACACACCATTCTAGTTAGGAAGAGGGTTTATCTATGGTGTACCCTGCTATGTATTCGACTAGATTCCTGAATGGGTAGCACTGCTCTACCCTCTAGGGGTTGTGGGAGGAGTGGTATGTGGTGTGGCGTTGGGAGACTGACCAAGGTTCTCAACTATGGATGCCCCAAAAAAGGATGAACCGATAATGGTGGCAGCGTTCCGTCTTTAATGCCTAAATGGCGGAAGACCTGGAACCCCTCCCGGTAATGGGGGGAGGTCGAAAATACGTCTAGATCGATGAGGTCCCATTGGGTCCATTCTATTGTTGACTAGGTCTAGCTTTGGAAATATTTGAGAGGATAGAGATTTTGATCAAAGAAAAATTTTGATCGCATACATAAAACAAAGAGAAAATAAAATAATTTTTCCCTTTAAATTAATCCTATGTGATTAGTCAATCAAAAAAATGAAGTTTTTGTTTGTCTTCTTATGATACTCAAATCCTAGAAGACCTAATCATCCTCAGACACTGAAATGTAACTGGGCCTTGAGAATATATCTTGTGAGTGCTAGTACAACATCCCATAAGAGTCAGCGATGCCCCCAGTCAGTCGAAGAAAATCCACCAAGTTAAGGGTAGAGGATCTAGTGCTTGCCTACACCATTACATATAGGGAAAGGATGCCTTAATTTTTTCCACTAAGTACCAATTTCCCACATGAGCTTTAGATTCTTGGGCTTCTTGGTAATTTAGCTAACAGTACCGAGTATCAGTCGGGTTAGGTAGCCCCAACTGATACCGTACGCACTGCACCTAAGCCTAATCCCCTCTCAAATGGGTCTCTGTTGCGCTCAAGTTTTCTTTTCCATGGGTTGACAGGTGGATTTAAAATCTCCCTAAATAATCAACTTCTATGTTTCAAGATGAAGAATGATCAAGGCAACTTATTGGATGCCTACCCCCTTGATCCAAACTTATACTATAAATTCTTTTGTGGCTCCTGTGGGGAGAATTTAGTGAGTTTTGTTAAGTTAGTTTTAGGTGTCTTTTCTTTGCTTAGTGTGTGGATGTGTGTGAGAAAAAAGTGAATAAGCACATAGTTTGAACGTGTGGATATGTGATGATCCTTTTCAAAATCCCCTATTAAACTATGTTCTATTGTTCCTTTCTCAAAAGAAAAACATGTGCGGTTATGGGCCCCTTTCTATTTTTCCTAGTTAATCAATATGATCAACTATAGGGAGATGGTGAGTTGTGGATAGAGAGTGTTCATATGCTTTCCTAGGATCACTGAAGGGTGCAAAGGTAGCAGAGATTACTTGCTCTTCTATCAACAATTCAATCATGGTCCGGAAATCCTAGTGCAAAAATTGAACTAAACTAATTACTTCTACACTAGAAAAAATGAACTAGCTAAGCATGCACGGAGTTGGCCCACTTACTTTGGCTAATTATCTAGGTGTTTTGGTACCTAAATTTGCAAAACATAATTTTTTTTTTTGGAATGAAATTTAATTTCCCCCACTACTTAAACTATGTGTGAAATTTGCAAAAAACAACTTGAAATAAAACTAACACCAAGCCTACCAAAAGCAGCTAAGAGTGATGTTTAGCAAGCTGTGGGGTACCTCAACCACTGCTAGCAGATGTATTACGGGCTGCCAAGAACTTTACAAGTAGGAAAAGATATAAATATGGGACAAATTTCCCATTCTGTCTTTTGCACACGAAAGGATGTAACAAGGGCGATGTATGCGCGTAGGTCATCTCTGAACGCGTGCCTTGGGCATGCCTATCTGAAGGAAAATCACACAAATTCCTGCAAAAGTAATTTTTTGGAGTTGTTCTGCTTCAGTCTGTCACGTGGGATTTACTAGGGACTAAAAGAGAAAAAGGGGGTAATTTCAACCCAACCCCACATCACAGACAAAGGTCCCTGCAAAAAGGCACAACCACATAAACTTGGAAATAAACGTTAGTGAATTCGCCAATCCGGTGTTAGTGTGTTTGGTGCACGCATGTACGAAATCACACCATCTTAAGGGTTGTGGTTTACCCTTTTAAATTCTTGGTCACAGGAAGAAAAGATATGGAGTCAACCAAGTTAATCGAACATGCTATAACATTAACATGCTATATAGAGAAATAGCATGCATATTCAAACATAAAAAAATAAACTAAAACTAAAAAAAATAAGACAAAAGCTCTAAATAGAGTAAAAAAACTACAATAATCCAAACAACAGTGCTTACATCCCCTCTTATTGAGTACTCGTAGGAAATGAGGATGAAAATTTAACCCACTTGCCAAGGGGCCCTTAGAACTTGGGGTTCTAAGTCCTGATGCAAGGATGTCTTTACTTCGAAACTTGCCTCGACGCAAAGTCTCCCTCTCTATACTATGGTGGACTGAATTTGTTGAATGGCCAACAATTGAGTCCCCTCTATATTTTCTTTCGATCACACACTGCTGGTATTGATTTTGGTAATTTTTTCCAACATAACAATGTGCTCTCAAGTTGTTCATCTCTTGGTGGCCTTTTATACGAGAATTCAAATCCTCCTTCCCTCTCTTCGTACATTGTGGATGGTGACCCAAGAGAGGGCGATGATTCCATTCTGTGCCACATTTATTCCATTGTGTGCTCCCTTCATGTCTTAAGGAGTATTTGGTGGTTGTCCTTAGGTGGCTTCAAGTGTGGAATCAATGTCCTCGAGTGTGCTTTTTGTGGTCCCGGAAGGTGACTTCTACCACTCCCAATATTGCGCATTTTTTGGATCAAAAGGTGTCCAAAGGCAATCTTATCAAAGGATTTTGCATGCAAAAGCTTTTATGACTTATTCAAATTTGATTTTTACTCAGACCTTAGATATTTTTAAATACTTTCTAGATTCTCTAATGTCCCTCAGGTTGTAAATCGTTCTGCCTGACATTAAATAATGTCGTTTTTTCTTGTACAATTTTCCAGTGTTAACAATAAGTACAGAAGAAAATTTTAAAATGTTGAATTCTCAACCAGGAGCTTCAGATATACTTAATGTACAAGAAGACCATCCTACCATCTACTTGGGACCAATATTGGAAGATGAGCAAAATGAAGAAGTACTTCCCTTCTATGTCAGCCTTAATATCCATGACATGACATTACACATTGCCATGTTGGATTTAGGGGATTGTCATAACCTTATGCCTAAGGTGATTATGGAGACGATGCGTTTGGAGATCACTAGGCCATACAAGGATTTGTTTTCTTTTGATTCTAAAAGAGTCCAATTCATATGATTGATTAAAGATGTTGTTGTTGGCCTAACACAAGTTCTTTCCAAGACAGTGGTAATGGACATTGTGGTAGCAGATATTCCACCCAAGTTTGGCATGCTCTTATCCAGATCTTGGGCAGCAAAATTCAAAGGCACCATGTAGATGGACTTGACATATGCCACCATTCATGGTTTTGGTGAGCAAAGAAGATTGTACAGGGTGACTATGATGGCCTACATGGTAAGAAACAAGGATAAACCTCAAAATTTTCCCATTTATGCTGTTGAAACTAAATTAGGATCAACAATTCTCTTCAATGAGCTAACTGATGAAGTAGAGAGTGAAGGGAAAACATAAACTCAACAAATTGAAAATTAGCAAGTTGAAAATTAGGAAATTATAGAAGAAAAAGTAGAGGGTTGCTGGCTTTTGCACTTTGATGGATCTGCTGGAAGAGAGAGGGCTGAAGTAGGCATATTAATCACTACTCCTGATGATGAAAGTAAGTTTTATTCTTTCAAACTGAACTTTTATTGTACAAACAATATGGCTGAATATGAATCTCTATTTTTGGGTTTGGAAATTTTGAAAAGATTGCATGCTCAAAAGATTTAAATTTGTGGAGATTCTGAGTTGGTAATCAAACAAGTTGCAAAAACATATCAAATTAAGGATGTGAGGATGAGAGCCTACAAAAATCTTATTATGGAAATGTTGGAAAATTTTCAATAATGTGCATTTATTGTGAAAACTAGGGATCAAAACTCAGTGGTTGATTCCCTAGCTTTTTCTAAAAGTTTGTTTTTCATCCCTACACATTCTACTAAGAATTATGAGATTTAAGTTCAGCATAGGCCTGCTATCCCAGATAATATCATCCATTGGAAAGTGTTTGATGATCATCAACAAGTCAAAAATTTCATAGAGTTCAAGGAGGAATTTGAAAGAACAAAAGTGGATCAGAAAAACATGCTTGCTGAAACTAAGGGTAATTCTGAAGTTTTGCAGCTGAAAAATAATTGTATAGCCTAGTGTCTTATTCCACTTGAAAAACTTCTTGAACAAAATGATGTTTTCAAATTTGCTAGAATGTAGGTTGATGATGAAGAGGTAGAGACTTTTAATCTTGGTATAGTAGCAATGCCTAAAATAATAAAGCTTTCAAAGTTTCTTTTTGTGGAGATGAAACATAAATATATTGAGATGATGAAGAAGTTAATTGATGTTTTTGCATGGATTTATGCTGATATGAAAAAGTATGATCCTAGTATTATTTAGCATACTATTCCTATCAAGGAAAATGAGAAACCTGTCAAACAGAAATTGAGAAGGATGAATCCATTGCTCATGCCTCTAATTGAGAATTAAATTAAGAAACGTTTTTATGAAAAAATTATTATTCCTATCAGATTCTCAAAAGGGCTTGCTAACTTGGTGCAAGTCAGAAAAAAGAGTGGACAGATCAAAATTTGTATTGATTTCATAAAATTGAACAAGTTTTCTTTGAAAGACAACTACCCTCTTCCTAAGACGGATCAGATTTTGCAGAATATTGTTGGCTCTTTAATGATGTCTATGCTAGATGGATTTTCAGGATACAATCAGATTCTTGTACACCCAGAAGATCAGGAAAAAACTGCTTTTACCACACCATGGGGGAATTTCATGTACACCAAGATGTCTTTTTTTTTATGAATGCAGGAGAAAATTTTCAAAGAGAAATGGACATTGCCTTTGCTGAGGAGAAAGATAAGTTTGTTTTGGTCTATCTGGATGACATAATTGTATTTTCAAGAAGGGAGGAAGAACATCTGATGCATTTGGCGAAAGTTCTGCTAAAGTGTAGAAGATCTGGTATTTTTCTTAATCCCACTAAAATTATCTTTTCTCTAACCTATGGTATGTGGCTTAGACATATTATATCAAAGGATGGGATAAGTATTGATCCAAACAAAGTCAATTTAATTCAGAAGATAGACCTACGAAGTAATAGGAAGGAAATTCATTCCTTTCAAGGAAGATTAAACATTTTTGGAAGGTTCATCCTGAACTTTGCTGAAATTGTCAAAGACATTACCAAGATGTTGAAGAAAGGAGCTGATATTAAATGGAATATTGAAGTGAAGCAGTCATTTGAAGAAATAAATAAAGCCCTCACTCAAGCCCCAGTATTGATTAGTCCAATTTTTCAAAAGAATTTATGGTTTTCACATTTTCATATGAAAATACCATAGCTGGAGTTTTACTGCAGAAAGGACAACAAGGTACAGAGAAATCAATTTCATTCTTTAGAAGAACTCTTGCTAACTTATAGATGAAGTACAATGTTTTAGAAAAATAGGCATATGATTTTATCAAAGTTATTAAATATTTCAGAATTTATATTCTACACTCCCATGTCATTGCATTTGTGCCTAACACAATGGTTAAGGAAATATTGACATAAGTTGATCTTGATGGCCAGACAAGGAAATGGATAGCTAATTTGTTGGAGTATGACATAGAAATTAGACCTACTAAATTGGTGAAAGGGAAGGGCTTGGAAAATCTGATGGCACAATCCAATTTTGATTGTCTTGACATGGATTTTATTGCAGAAATTTTAGAGTTATCAGAGGAAGATGAAGATGTAGTATTCCAAATTGGAAATAGCAGCAATACAAGACATAATAATGTAAAACACATCAATCCTGATCATGACATAAGAGGGGTCAATATACATCCATTACTTTATTGAGATATCAGCAACAATATACAAAAATATCATAAGGGACAAGCCACTCAAGCAATAAGAACAAGCCTCCAATGGTCAGAACAATCAGCACATGAGTTGCTCCAACAATATAGAATGCCTGAGAGCACTAAAATAATTTTGTATATCAGTGTAGCTGCTTCTATAAACATATAAAAATGGAATATGGCTGATAGAAACAAAATAAATTTCCAAGAAAGAATATGTGGGCTCTAATGCATGATTTCTAGCCAACCCGGAAAATATTACTAAAAATACCAAGAAATATACAATGTGACAGATAACCCTGGGGTTGAGATGTCACTGCAAACTATATCTAAATAAAATGAGGCTATCATAGATCTAAAATGATGATATCCTCCTCCAATAGTATTTTTAAATAGAAGGTTGATCCCTCTACTCAGAAATATACCCTCTTGATGAGCTTGATGAATCCTCCCAACAATTGCCTCCAAAAACAACGTAGTTCAGAATTGTGATTACACTATGAGGGATGGTAGATGGTTGGCCTGATGCCAAATATGTTAAAATATGCTCAGGTTCCCTCCTTTCTGATCCTTCAATGGATAGGGTACCTCTCCACTGAAAAACAAGCCCAGAAACAGCTCTATCTGATCCTCCTTTGCTGCACCCTGCAACACAACCCAGCTCTGAATAGAAACTATGTTGTAGCTGAAGGAGGTAGCTTGGCTAGAATTATAGAATGAGTAAATGCAACTCAAAGAACCTCTCCTTCCTTGAGGATGAGGTATGAATTCCTGATCAGGAACACACTTGTGCTAAACAACACAACAACCCTGCTAAACAATAAGAGGAAGCAAAAGTTTAAACGAAACAATATCAAAATGATAATATAAAACATGAGTTCATATGGATACCATCATCTTCCTTAAATAGAGTATGATCTTACTTTCCCTGGGCCCTATTAGCCATCCATAATTTTAATATATTCAAAGATGGCTAAAACAGGTCTTCAACCTTCAAGAAACAAATTTCATGCAAAATCTCTAAGTTCTTGAAGTCTTTCCATGTTCATTATCCCAAGAGCCTATCTTAGTGGTCTCTTCACCAAAAGAATCCTTCAAAATCTTGTTGTTTCCAAAGAAAAACTATTTTCTAAGGCCCCATTTCCATCATTTCATTTCCCCATCTCATCTTCACAACTGCCCCCATATCACTCATTTTCTCCTTTACTTATCCTTCATTCCTTCTAAAAAGAATCCCCTTATTTACCCTTTTTTCCCACTAAACTGTCTTTTTAACCATGAAAAACCCCTTACTAAGGTTTAGGACCGTCCTATTTACTTATCGGAACCTTTTTAGCCTTCAAAAACCCTCTTTTGGCCTAAAAATGTGCCCTTTTATATATAGGCTTTAAGCCCCTGAGGGCTTAAGCCTTCCGCTCTGTTTTCTTCATATAACCAGAACCCACAAACCATGGGCTAAAGCCGCAACCCCCTTACCGTAAACCCTCGATCCCATCCTCTCTTTCACTAGACCATATTCCTCGCCTTTCTCCAAAACTTCTCTCCCTTTGTAAAAACCTTACCTCAACTAATGGCACCCCCGATGCATCTTAACTGTTGATCTGGGAGATCCAATAGCCATTGGGATTTCCCCACTTCCCTAACTCCTCGTCCACCACTTCCCCTCAGAATCCATCTCCATCGTCGATCGTATTTGATCTGACAGCCATTGCGCTCACTCTCGCCCTTTACCCGCTCAATAACCTTTCTGCTTCGCAACAATATTGCTTACGTCATCTCAGGCCCCACCGCTCTTCTCCCATGCAGATTTTCAACCATGGCATGCAACCATGATTTCCGATTTGGATTGCCCAGATCGGATGGCTCCAAATCCTTTTCGTGCTCGATCCGCCCAAAACTCCTCAACGTGCATCTTTCGTGTGAAACAGGTGGTTTCATGGGGGGCACATGCCATCCAATCGACCATATAGCATTCAATATGCAGAAAACCTCTTAGCACCCTTTGCTTGCGCAAAAACCATTCATGGCTTTCCAAAACCACTTTTCCATTTTCATGCCCATATTTGAATTTTCTGCCATTTTCTCCTGGTTCTGCCTGTAGAACCCCTCCCCTACACATCTCCCTTCCTCTGCAAATGCTCCAAAACCCATCTCACAACCTCTGATCATATTTTATCCAAAAAATGCAGGTTTTCATAATATCTTTTATGTTTGAGTGCAAGTTTAATGGAAACCTGAAGTTTAAAGGCTCGCCCACGGCAACATCTAAGTTGCAAAAGCCCAAGATGATGATCCTCAGGGTTCTAACAAGCAAGATGAGGGATCCAGGGTTTTATTCCGAGTATTTTATCGATGCAATCACAGAAACCCTCCAAAATTCCAAGAAACCCCTGCAAACAAGAAATCATAGTGATTAAAGGCTTAATCAAAGAAATCAAAGAAAAGTGAGGATTAGCATAAAAATAATGGATAAAGCACAATGTAAATACAAATTAATTAAAGATAAAAAAATCAGCAAAAAGTGAAAAAATCCTGAAAGATGATTAAAGGAGGCCTAAAGCTATATCAAAGGCCTAATCAGTGTTTAAAGCCACAAAGCATGACAAATCAACAAAGGACAACCTTAATTTCCAGATCATCAAGTCTCTTTACTCCCCAAAGACTAAAAATTCCACCTACATGCCTATTTACTCAAAAGCCTACAAAGTTAATGCACAATCAGAGATATTTTCCAAAGACGGCTCAGAAAGTAATTACAAGCCTGCCAAAGCCTCAAAAGTAAACAAAAGTGACTAAAGTTGATGAAACTTAATGTAAAATTCAATTAACAAAGTTAAGACATTAGATACCTTCTCCATTAGGCCTCCCAAAGGCCGAGAAGAATTTACTCTATATTAATTGAATAGTTAGACCTTCATTTCACTCCACCTCCTCAATTTACCTATATATATATCATATGAGGAGCCTAGTATTATTGTTGGTTGAATACTTATTGAATGTAAATAGTTGTTCAGGCTGCTGAAGCTCTGTTATTAATTGAAGAAAGATAGGATGAGAAGAGAAGTTTGAAGCTGTAAAGAACTACTGGACTTGAATATTGTAACTGGTTTGAACATCAAATATACAAGCTGATTTATGGGATCGTAGTCTATGTCAATGGTGATGTTTTTCTTACTGTAATTTTTTTTTTCTTACGTTTTCATACTGTCCACCTTCTATGATAAAGAATGGGAAATATAGAATAGGATTTACTGCAAAGTACCCTAATTCTCACTGATAAGCTTTATCTCTATGTTTTCTTCTAATTGTTGCTTTGGGAATGATTTCAATAGAGTATAACCAATCAAGGAATGTTGGTGAGCCCATGTCTTTCTGAGTAAAACCTGAGATTTTGTTCTTCAATGATATTTTCACTGCATGCTAAGTAGAGTCTGAATCAAGAAATTTTATGGTTAGCCCTGTCCCTTGTTTAGTCTTCAACAACTATTTTGAAAGTTTCCCTTGAGAGTATGCCAAAAGTGGGATAGATTCAAAGATCTTATTTGATATTAGGCTATTCTCTTGTTTATCTTATATGTTTTCTTCTTTCTGAAGGTAATTTGTTAGATTGCTGGATTGTTGTCTGAAAAGTGTGCTTTAGTAAAAGTTTTCCCAAAGAGGTCTATGGTTTGCGCTCTCCTTTGGCCTTCTTCAAACAGTTACTTTAAAAGGCTTTTCTTGTTTTAGTGAAGTTAATGGATTCTTAAATGGTTATTAGCTTTTCTTCTTTCACAACAATTTTAATGTTCCATATCACAAATCAACCTAAATAGATCCTTTGATATAGATGACTTTCCTCATGGACCACTCTTGAAACTTGTTGTGCAATTAAATCCTTTTGTGACTCCATAGCCCAATGGATGTTGTGTAACCAGCTCCAAAAATAGAAGAAAAAAGATATCAATGCCTTAGAAATAAGCCACTTCGAGGGGGAAACCTCCAATACATTACATAAAATGAACAATTCTTGGATGATACAATTTACAAAACCTCCTTTCTATATATAGGAGTCCATGTGGCCATAATGTAATCCTAGTGGGCCACAATGTAATCCTAGCCGACCTAACAATAATAATTTAAGGGCACAATAATAACAAAATGGGGGTTACAAGGGTACAATAATAACAATAAGGGGGGGCTACACTAACATAATAAGGGACTACACTATTAATATAGGGACTTAACATGCCCCTCTCCTTCAAACAAGTGTTGTCCTCAACGCTTGATTATTTCTTGATGCTTCTGTATAAAATTCTCATCCTCCCATGTGAAATATTCTACAGGAAAGTTCTTCCATTTGCTAAGATACTCTGAAATTGATCGTACTTGTCGAGTTCTTGTTTCTATGATTTCTTCATAACTTCTTTCGATGTCATGTTGATCTTCCTATTGTTTCATTAGATTCTGCACCAAAGTTGGGTTATCCTTTGAGAGTTGGAGAACTTGTTGTTGATGCTCGATGTGATCTTCCACTAATTTATCATCCATATTTTCTATTATTTGATCCTTCAAACCATCCAACTTAGCCTCCATTTCTGATTTTAAACCATCTATTTCATCTTCAATTTCTCTTCGTAAGATCGAAACTTGTTGCACTTGGTACCGTAATTTTGATATCTCATACTGCAACTCTTCCTCTTCATGCGTCATAATATAGATTTTTGAGGGACTAATGGGTATGGAATTATTTTTAGGAGGCATTTTAGAATCCAATACTGAAATATATGCTCAATAGGCCCTTGGAAACACTTTAAACTAATTTTTCAAACAAGATTTATGCAATTCGGAAAACAAAATACACACCTCTTTCTTGCTTTTGAGGAGCTCGATATTGAAATTCAATTATCTCTGTAATTGAAAATCTTCAATATCTGAAATTCAGCTCTGTAATAGCCCTCTGAAGCTTCTTTCAAATTCCACAGGTATGATCTAATTTGGATTCACCAAGACAAATTTGTGTCCAATCTCCCACAATGACCTAATTATGGACTGGTTCAGTAGAGAAACATTGTACGACTTGCCACGTGTCACTGTTTGATCCTTTGTCTCTGAAATTGATATCCAATAAACTACAGTCTGTGTACTTGCGACCACTTTTTACAGCACTCCAATCCGATGCCCAGAGAGAGAGTTATTGAACTTTTCCCACGATCACCTCTTTGAGATGCAATTCAGGAGCCTGAAAAATCACTACCTTCCACAGATCATATCTCCAAAAATATTGCGAAAAAAGCTCTGAAATTTCTTGATGAATTTCCTCAGGATTTCAGCTTCACACCATATCAATTTCAGATTTTGAACCTTCGTAGAAAAAAATTTATAGCGCAAATTCCACGATGACCTGTTTAGGAGCCTGAAAAAATACCTGACTTCCACAGATCATATCTCCGAAATTATTGCGAACCAAACTCTGAAATTTTTACAAAAGCTTCCTTAGGATTTTTTCTTCGCACCTTAAAAATTTCAGCTTCTGAAACTTCGTAGAAAAAAAGTTATAGCGGAAATGCCACGATGACCTGTTTGGAGCAGCGAAACCCTAGAATCCAAAGCTCTGATACCAAATGTTGTGTAACCAGCTCCAAAAATAGAAGAAAAAAGATATCAACACCTTAGAAATAAGCCACTTCGAGGGGGCAACCTCCAATACATTACATAAATGAACAATTCTTGGATGATACAATTTACAAAACCTCCTTTCAATATATAGGAGTCCATGGGGCCATAATGTAATCCTAGTGGGCCACAATGTAATCCTAGCCGACCTAACAATAATAATTTAAGGGCACAATAATAACAGAATGGGGGTTACAAGGGTACAATAATAAAAATAAGGGGGGCTACACTAACATAATAAGGGGCTACACTACTAATATAGGGGCTTAACAATGGATTGATACTATCTCTTACCTATCCTATCTGCTGAACGATTCTTTCAACCTACTCACATATTTACCCTTCAAAAGACTTCCTTTATTTTGATGATATCCTATCCAACCAAAACCAAAACAAATCCCTTGTGCTTCATAACTATCCTAATATCATATCCTGAGCTTTAGAAGCATATCATTCTAAACACATATAGAGAGATCCCTCTTTGAATCCAGGAGGGCTAGATTCTAGGATTCCAAAGTGGTTTTGATGTAGGCCCTGCGGCATTTGTTCTTGCTAATCTTGCAAACTACGGTAGTCCTAACATAGTGGCGACTCCACTGGGGAATTATGAGTGAATTACATCTTATACATCCTTAAGACCTCAGAATACCCGCAACATCCTTAGATTGGTATTCAATTGCTGATGGTGGACAAAAAATCATCTTAAAACATTTGAAATCATCCACCTGGTGACTCCAGAACTGCTAAAAGACCAAATGACTCCACTGGTAGAAGACTCTAGACTGGTTGAAAAGATTCAGTGACCCTTTCTGATTTACAAACATGGATCCAACGATACAAAGGAGATATGCTCCAATGAACAGAGATCATATCCCTATATTCCCACATAAAATTCCTCAAACAGATCGGATGAAAAACCTTATTGTTTTTCAATTTGAAAACATATATGGAAGATAAAGACTAAATGCATGAAGTTTGCCTTATGAAAATGTTCATGTTAACATTAGAAGGAAAGGCAAGGGATTGGTATGAATGGTTAGAACCTAGAATCTTGTTTTCTTTAAAAGACATGCACCAAGTATTTTATGAAAAATATAAAGAAAACCCTTCATCTTTATCATGGACTACAAACTGTTGTGACCAATCTCAGAACATCATACAATACCTGTTAGGTATTGATGAGGATTTGGTTAATATGCATCCTGAAGATCTGTTAACAGCCATTCAATAATTTTATATGCATCCTGACTATCACAAGAACCTAGATGAATCAGTTGAGGAAGAAATCAATCAAGGACTAAAGGACGTTCCTCAAGATATCCTTGCCAGCATAAATCATGATTCATCATCCCTTCTAGGTGAGGCTAATTTAAATATTGATGATCTACGGCAGCCCATGATTTTTCCAGATCAAGAACAAACTCAACCACTACAAGACCTAGACAATGAGCAAGATATGTATGATGATCAAGACTTTATAGAATATGATGAGGAAGGTTGTCAAGAAATTCCTGATTGCCTACCTATAACTTGTGTTTTACAGTTAAGATATCTTTACGAACAAAATGCAAATACTAATAGTGAGCAGTGCTTTAAGGAAGCAATTAGCACTTAGAAAACACATAATCTAAAGTGGAAGGAGAACCAACACATATAGGGACTTTTCCTCTATGTTAAAACTCAATTCATATTACACAAGAAGAGTGGAATCCTGATAATGTAGAAGAAACAACTCATGCACCTTGTATTCAAATTGAGTATCATAACAATCATGAGGAGTTGTTTACAATAGAAGTAGATCAGGAAATAGTAGAAAATCCTCAAGGTTTCCCTGCAAGTACAAGTACTGATTCACTAGAAGAGGCTCAAGAAGACATCCAGCCTCAAAACCAGTTAACATAAGAGAAAGAGGGTTGATGTACTTCTATCTATGCTGAAAGAGAAACCCATCCTTTGACAGAAGGAGAAATTGATCAAATATTAAACAAGCAGCTAGCCTCCAAACCTTCATTTGAACAAGATAATCATCAACATAATTCCTATCCCATATAACAACAAAATGGCACTCAAGTCAAAGAGGATAGTAGGGAAATTAATGATAAATCATAAGCTAGTCCTCTGTGGAGTATGAGATTTGACGGGTCATGTAGTAAAACTAGTGCAGGTGCAGGAATATGGCTTTACAATATAGAAAAAAATCATGATGAAGGCCATTCTTATAAATTGAATTTTCAATGTATAAGTAACATAGTAGAGTATGAGGCACTCCTTTTAGCACTGCACTTATTGAATAAATTAGGAGCCCAGAGGATAACAGTTCCTGGGAATACAAAATTGGTAATTAGGAAAGTGAATGAGGAATACATTGTTAAACATCCTAGACTTAGAGCCTATAAGGATGATGCCATGGACTTGTTAAAATCATTTGAAGAATTCCAACTTACCCTTGTCCCTAAGAACCAAAACATCCTTGCCAATGGATTAGCCCTTGTTGCTAGTACATGTCTGAGACCTTGTGAAATCAAAAAATACATAATTCAAGAAAAATTCAGACTAGTTGTCCCAAACAATAAAAATTATTGGCAATTATTTGATGGAGAAAAACAAATAGAAGACTTTCCTACTGAGGATAAATCATATTTTCAAAAGAAACCTTCTCCCATTACTGAATCTTTCATTCAAAGAACTTGAATTTACATAAGAAGCAAGCATAGATTTGGAGAAAGAAGAAATTTCACTACTTGTTGATTTGCAGGTGAAGGATGATGATGCTTCCAAGGAACATACTGAAGATGCAGTCCTCAAAGTTGATGCCTTAGAGGTAGAAAATCTACCAATCATGGAGGGCCAAAAAGAATAGAGTTCTCATCTTTTCTTTGTTGATCCTATGGAAGAATGTATGGAGGTCTTAATTGGCTCAAATTCTCAAGCATGGATCCTTTGCAAGATCCAAATACATAAAAATCTGTCATCTTCTATGATAGCCTTGGTTTTGAATATTAATATTCAATATGCACCATGGTTATCTCTGACAAGCATTCATATGTTCTACTCATTTTTGTTACCAATCAAATGGCTGCACTTTTTCTGCCTGCTCAAAGAGATGAGCAAAGACCAGTCATGGAACCATCTGACTAAATGGATGTATTGGAAAAGAGATTTTGTCAGCTAAATATGTAAATTACAAGTTAAATAGGTAGGTAGGAATGACAATAAAGATCATCCTATGAGCATTTAGTTAGTTTTTTGTTTTTTTCTTTTGAATTTGAAAAAAAAGAAAAAATACAAAAACAATAGAAAAAGAGAAAAGAGGGAAGATATAAAAGAAAAAAAGTAAAACCCCATACCAAAAAGGAAATGAAAATTCTGAAAGTGTGCAAGCCTAAATGCCACTACTTTAAAGAGCACTGCTATTTAGTCATATAGCCTAATCATGACTAGATAGATTCCAATTTACTGTTGATAGGTTAGTGAAGAAGATTTTCCAAACTGTTTAATCTTGGCTTATCAGTAAATTAGATTAGGATAGAAAGAAATGGTTCAAACATGCTCAAAATCTGAACCAAAGAATCAAAATAAAGAAGAATATGGCTCTAAACATATAAAAATTTGAGCAAAGAAGAAAAGAAGGATGTTCTTAATTTTCAGATCTTAAGCCTTCACAATTTTGTTTTAAATTTCTGTAAATTTTAGTCTATCTACAACTTGTGTTTATACCATATCCATCACATCAAATCAGACAGGTTAATCCTAGTTTGGCTATGTTTTCAATTTCTATTTTAGAATATAGAGAATAAGATCCGTCAGACAGTTTAATCCTGGAAGATAGTAGATTAGGTAGAGAATTTTTGAGTCCAACTGTTTAATCTGGACTCATGGAAGTTATAAGTGTAGTTTTAGATTACTTTTTTTTCTTTCAATAAGACAATAAAATGTTGATGTTAAATATTTGCAAGTCTGAGTGCACCCTGCTGAAGAAAAAATGTGAGGAAGTAGGTTGTGTAGGTAGTTGTTTAGGGAAAGAAATCTATTTGTTGGTATAAGTATTGATCATCTTTTAAAGCAACATGATCAAAGAAGAAAATGTTGTCAAAATACAAAGGCACTGGTCTAATTTTTAGATATTTATCTCTGAGGTTCTTGACACCTCCTTGGAGCTGCCCTCCCTAAGTGGAGCCACTGTTAGCCATCCATAATTTTGATATATTCAAATATGGCTAAAACAGGTCTTTAGCCTTCAAGAAACAAATTTCATGCAAAATCTATGAGTTGTTGAAGTCTTTCCATGTTCATTATCCCAAGAGCCTATCTTAGTGGTTTCTTCACCAAAAGAATCCTTCAAAATCCTATTGTTTCCAAATAAAAACTATTTTCTAAGGCCCCATTTCCATCATTTCATTTCCCCATATCATCTTCAGAACTACCCCCATATCACTCATTTTTCCCCTTTACTTATCATTCAATCCTTCTAAAAAGAACCCCATTATTTACCCTTTTCCCACTAAACCATCTTTTTAACCATGAAAAACCCTTTACTAAGGTTTAGGACCCTCCTATTTACTTATCAGAACCATTTTTTAGTCTTCAAAAACCCTCTTTTGGCCTAAAGATTCGCCCTTTTATATATAGGCTTCAAGCCCCTGAGGGCTTAAGCCTTTCGCTCCTTTTTCTTCATATGACCAAAACCTACAAACCGTGGGCTAAAGCCACAACCCCCTTACCGTAAACCCTCAATCCCATCCTCTCTTCCACTGGACCATATTCCCCGCCTTTTTCCAAAACTCCTCTCCCTTTGTAAAAACCTTACCTCCACTAATGGCACCCCTGATGCATCTTAACCGTTGACCTGGGAGATCCGATGGCCATCGGGCTTTCCCCACTTCCCCGAATCCTTGTCCACCACCTCCCCGTGGAATCCATCTCCACTGTCGATTATATTTAATCTGGCAGTCATCATGCTCACTCTCGCCTTTTACCTGCTCGATAACCTTTTCGCTCTGCGACAAGATTTCTTATGTCAGATTAGGCCCCACCATTCTTCTCCCCTGCAGTTTTTCAGCCATCACGCGCAACCATGACCATCGATCTGGATTGCCTAGATCAGATGGCCCCAAATCCTTTTCACACTCAATCTACCCAAAACTCCTCAACGTGCATCTTCTGCATGAAACAGGTGGTTTCATGGGGGGCAGGTGTCATCCAATCGACCATATCGCGTTCCTGGTTTTGCCTACTGAACTTATCCCCTGCACATCTCCCTTCCTCTACAAATGCTCGAACACCCATCCCGAAGCCTCTGATCGTAGTTTATCCAAAAAATGTAGGTTTTCATAATATGTTTTATGTTTGAGTGCAGGTTTAATGGAAACCTGAAGTTTACAGGCTCACCCACAGCAACGTCTTAGTTGCCAACACCCAGGATGACAATCCTCATGGTTCTAACAAGAAATAAGAGGGATCCACGGTTTTATTGTGAGCATTTGATCGATGCAATCACAAAAACCCTCTAAAATTCCAAGAAACCCTTGCAAAGAAGAAATCAGAGTGATTAAAGGATTAATCAAAGAAATCAAAGAAAAGTAAGGATTAACATAAAGATAATGGATAAAGCACAGTGTAAATAAAAATTAATTGATGATAAAAGAGTCAGCAGAAAGTGACAAAAGCCCAAAAGATGATTAAAGGAGGCCTAAAGCTATATCAAAGGCCTAATCAGTGTTTAAAGCCATAAAGCATGAGAAATCGGCAAAATACAACCTTAATTTCTAGATCATCAAGGCTATTTACTCCCCCAAAGACTAAAATTCCACCTACAAGCCTATTTAATCAAAATCCTACAGAGTTAATGCACAGTCAGAGATATTTGCGAAAGACAGCTCAGAAAGTCATTACAAGCCTACCAAAGCCTCAAAAGTCAACAAAAGTGACTGAAGTTGATGAAACTTAATGTAAAAATCAACTAACAGATTTAATACATTAGATACCTTCTCCATTAGGCCTCCCAAAGGCCAAGAAGCATTTACTCTATATTAAATTGAATAGTTAGACCTTCATTTCACTCCACCTCCTCAATTTACCTATATATATATATCATATGACGAGCTTAGTATTGTTGTTGGTTGAATACTTATTGAATGTAAATAGTTGTTGAGGCTACTGAAGCTCTATTAGTAATTGAAGAAAGATAGGCTGAGAAGAGAAGTTTGAAGCTGTAAAGAACTACTGGACTTGAAGATTGTAACTGGTTTGAACGTCAAATATACAAGCTGATTTACGGGATCCTGGTCTATCTCAGTGGTGATTTTTTTCGTACTGTAATTTTTTTTTTTCTTATGTTTTCATACGGTCCACTTTCTCTTATAAAGAATAGGAAATATAGAATAGGATTTATCAAAAAGTACCCTAATTCTCATTGATAAGCTTTATCTTTATGTTTTCTTCTAATTTTTGCTTTGGGAATGATTTCAATAGAGTATAACCAGTCAAGGAATGTTGGTGAGCCCATGTCTTATTGAGTAAAACCTGAGATGTTTTTCTTGAATGATATTTTTACTGCATGCTAAGTAGAGTCCTAATCAAGGAATTTTATGGCTAGCCATGTCCCCTGTTTAGTCTTCAATAGCTGTTTTGAAAGTTTCCCTTGAGAGTATGCCAAAAGCAGGATAGATTCAAAGTTCTTACTTGATCTTAGGCTATTATTTTGTTTATATTATATGTTTTCTTCTTTCTAAAGGTAATCTTTTATATTTTTGGATTGTTGTCTGAAAAGTGTGCTTTAGTAAAAGTTTGCCCAAAGAGGTCTATGGTTTTCCCTATCCTTTTTCCTGATTCAAATAGTTACTTTAAAAGGCTTTTCTTGTTTTAGTGAAGTTAATAGATTCTTAAATGGTTATTAACTTTGCTTCTTTCACAACACTTTTAATGTTCCATATCAAAAATCAACCTAAAGATATCCTTTGATATATATGACTTGCCCCATGGACCACTCTTGAAACTTGTTGTGCAATTAAATCCTTTTGTGACTCCATAGCCCAATGGATTGATATTGTCTCTTACCTATCCTATCTTTTGAACCATTCTTTTAACTTACTCACACCTTTACCCTTCAAAATACTTCTTTAATTTTGATGATATTCTACCCAACCAAAACCAAACAAATCCCTTGTGCTTCATAACTAGGCTAATATCATATCATGAGCTTTAAAATCATATTATTCTAAACACATATAGAGAGATCCCTCTCTGAATCTAGGAGGGCTAGATCCTAGGATTCCAAAGTAGTTCTGATGTAGGCCCTGTAGCATTTGTTCTTGCCAATCTTGAAAACTACATGAGTCCTAACAAACCCCGCTCAATTAGGTCATATCCCTCCAAAAAAAAATTATTCTTCATTTAATCTCCACTCCTCCATGACAACGTTGTTGACTTGGTCAAAGTTGATTGTATCAGCATGATCCAACCCCTGTTCATACTTGGAGGTGCTTTATTTAGCTGCTAAAAGGGTCTCCTTTCACACTTGATATGTTTTTATTGCTGCTTAGGATACTTATGGGCATTTCTACCCATTTATTCACCTACCTGATGATAAAACAAACTATAATATTCCATTTAGATGAGGGCTAAATTTTTGGAATATTACGGTCATCCCCTCCAAATAGTTGCCTTTCCTGAAGAAACTATATAAGGAGAGAAAAATTTCTCCCCTCCTCTTGTGGCCTCCTCATCAATAGTCCCCACCAGTGCTCAAAATAATCTGCAATAAATCTACCCTCCAATGTTTCCTCCTAGGTATGCAAAACCAAATGGCTCACATCATGAAAAGGTTGAAGTTGTAAGTGGAAACCTTTTTGTTGTCCAATGGCCTCCTCAATATAGGAGTTATGAAAATCATAGGGGATCTCATTCCCAATGAGAAAATCCCAAACCCATGCTATCATCCAAATGAAATGAGCCATTCTAGGTAGCTAATCAAAAGAATCCTCAACCCCCGGTTCATGAAATATATTGGGACTGTATGGAGAGATTAAATTCTTCCACCCAAGTTGCTTCTCTCTCCATTTATGGTATGTATGGGGCTACTGTTGATCTTGGGCTGAAATTTCATGGCCTCCAAGAATTTCCCATTCTACCCCACCAAATAAATCAGCCATGAAGTCCCTCCTCGAAAAACTCAAGTTCTCCAAATGGCTCATCCGAGATGAAGAAAAGAGATGTTGTATGACAATCATGGTTTTCCCATTGTTTCTCCTAAAACATGCAATATGTAAAGTATGGAGAATCATACCCCCAATGGGCACCTCCAACTCTTGTCCCACTCTCCAAACAAAGCTTCCCATGAACATAGGAAAATTAGCAATATATCGAAGCAAAAACCAATGAAAACAAGTTGTCATATGACAACCGAAAAGTGGATCATAGTTCCACACACGGAACCAGCACAGTGAATCCCTTGTCTGCCTCAAATAAAAGCATAACAAGTTTCTTTCCATGCACTTTTTTTCTGCCACAAACATCTGCAAGATAGGTTCAAGAAAGTAAAATGTGGTGCCAATGGTGCACACTAAGAATCATGTGGCCTCCCCCACAAACCACTAATAGCATGGCCAACATCAAAGTTGAAAATGGCTTAAAGTACATCAAAACATAATAGAAAATAAGGGATAATCCTCCTTGGTACAACATGCTAATCATATAAATTAAAGGAGTACAAATAATAATGCAAAATTTTACCTTCTCTACCATGTACTTTGGTCATTGAGTAGAAAGGGCTCAACTAAAAGCTCTTCCTCACCCCCAATGAGTAGGGAAGTGGCTGTGACATCCTCTCCATCACCATCCAAGCTATGCATCTATCCATATGCTGATATATATCCTATTGGATGCCCTCCTAAGTGAACTCCTCCATCAAAGAATGAAATGCATCAAAGTGCATGGAAATAAAGTGCATGTGTGCTGCATGTAGTAGCTTCCCCTTGAGCTCATAAACTCTAGTAAAGAAGACTATGTCATGAGAATAGGTGATCTCATCAACCACCATGTATCTATCATCTCCTTCTGGATCATCAAGAATCATGCAAGCACCAAGATCCTTGGAGTACTCTACCAAGATTTGAGATCTCCAATATGGATCAATCCTCCTAAGAGACAACACTAAAGATCTAAAATGTGAAGCTCCCCACATGTTGCCGTCTTCTCCTTTGACATCCCTCATGCCAAATTCATCCTCCAAAATTCTTCCATGCCCATATTGCAGTTACTTATGCTCAAATAGAAGTGGTGTATTTTGGAATTTGGCCTCTCATGAGAAGCTCCCATCCAAAAAGAATCTCTTGATCTTGGCCAATGTAAGCATGAGTGGCATCCATCTACTACAAAGTATGGATGATTTCTTCCTCAAAGGAAGTACCCTCTATTTCTCCAAATCCATGGAGCAGCTCCCTTGCACCATGAAGGTGCCATCCTCCATCACTGCAACAACTTCTATCAGCGCAGTATATGTAGTGAGAGTGGGTAATGCTAAAAATGGGGGAATGTCTCCCTCCTCCTTGAGTCTATCCAAACTCTCTACACTATAATATACCCCTCCAAAGGATCCACCCCTCTAAGATCTAAGAGTGGTGCTATCCCATGTGAATCATTCCTCATCATCTCCTGATCTGGTGGTCTCCCTAGTGGAATTCCTCCATGTAATGAGACATCAACGTCAATAGTATATTGCACATATGGATGGAAAAAATTGTCTCTTCCCTCACAGAGTAAATCAAACAACCTCTTTATTGTATTAACTCTCTGAAATATATAGGGGTGTGTGCTCCTCATAATATGACACTGATCATCCTCCCTACCTTCCCCTTTCATCTCCAAGGTTTCACAATCATGTTTTTCATTGATTGTACCTTGACCTCCAAATAATAGATCCTTGGGAGCTTCCTGTAATGATACAAGAATTCCTCTTGTTGGAGCATGTGCTCCTCCTTCCTCTGCATGAGGTAATAGATATGCTCTAGATGTGACAACGTTGTTGCCCCCAACCTTTTCTTCCTCTTCAATATGAATGGGCAAACTTCCAATCACTGGATCCTCTTTTGAAAAAGGGATCTCCATACCCTCTTGTTCAAGAATATGAGATAGAGGTCTTGCCTCAAGCAAGGTATTATGCAAGATTTCAGCCCCTTAAACAATTTTTTGAAGTGGAGTTAGGTGTATAGATTCCTCCAACATATGCAAAGGTTTTTTTTGTTTTGGTTTTTTTAGTTCCACTCATGATGTTTCAAAATGTTTTCCATCAAACATATCCACTAATATCTTAGTGAACTTTGCATAAGAAGAAATATTTGCATTTCTTAATGAAAAATACTCAAATATCCAGCAAGCATAGGCCTTACCTCCAAAATGCAGTGCTGCAACTTTGATGGCTTCATGTTTAGAAACTTGGTGCTACTGCTAATAGATGTGTAGCTCCTCCACCCAAGCTGCAGTTGAACATGTTGGTGGTCCATCAAAAGTAGATAGAAAAAATCTACCCATGTCATGCTACTTGCTCCTCTCCACCTTGATCTTGCAAAAATCTTGGAAGGTGATATGATATCTGAACTTCTTTATTTGAGATTCATATTCTTACAGAAAATCACTAAGAGTCTCACTCTTAGGAATTTCTTCTTCTTTCATCTCCCTCATAGTAGATCCGGGCATATGACTGCACTATGAATCATAGTGTGTGGCTGCATGCTCACACCTATCATGTGTAAATCTGGAGTTTTATTTAGATCCAAACTCCTTTGGAGATTCCCTCTCCCTTCTCATCCTCTTGAGATCTCCTTTAATGCTCTGTATCGATTGAAAAAGAAGCTTTGAGAGCCTCTCTTCCTTCCTTCCTCCAAATAATGGAGTCTTATCTTTTTATTTTATGTACATCTCTTCATCTTCTTATTCTCCTGATAGAATAATGGCTGAGATCGACAGGCTGAGCCAAGATTATGCTGTGATACCACTGTAGTATTCTAAATTGGAAATAGCAGCAATACAAGACATAATAATGTAAAACACAAAAATTTTGATCATGAAATAAGAGGGATCAATATACATCCATAATTTTATTGAGATATCAGCAAAAATATACAGAAATATCATGAGGGACAAGCCACTCAAGCAATAAGAACAAGCCTCCAATCATCAGAACAATCAGCACATGAGTTGCTGCAATTGTATAGAATGCTAGAGAGAAGTGACAACGTTTTCTATATCAGTGTAGCTGCTGCTATAAACATACACAAATGGAATATGGCTGATAGAAAAAAAATAAATGCCCCAGAAATAATATGTGGGCTCTAATACATGATTTATAGCCAACCAGGAAAAGATTGCTAGAAATACCAATAAATATACAATGTGACAAATAACCCTGCCGTTGAGATGTCACTGAAAACTGTATCTAAATAAAATGAGGCTATGAAATATATGAAATTATGATGTCCTCCTCCAATATTATTTCTAAATAGAAGGTTGATCTCTCTTCTCATAAATATACCCTCCTGCTGAGCTCAATGAACCCTCCCAACAATTACCTCCAAAAATAATGCAGTTCAGAATTGTGACTGCATTGTGAGGGATGGTAGATGGTTGGACTAATGCCAAATATGTGAAAATATGCTCAGGATCCCTCCTTGATTATCCTCCAGTGGATAGTCCACCTCTCCACTGAAAAACAAGCCCAGAAATAGCTCTATGTGATCCTCCTTTGCTGCAACCTACAACACAACCCAGCTCTGAACATAAACTGTGCTATAGCTGAAGGAAGTAGCTTGGAAAGAATTCTGAAATGAGTAAATTCAGCTCAAATAACCTTTCATTCCCTAAGGATGAGGTAGCAATTCCTGATCAGGAACACCCTTGTGTTAAACAGCACAACAACCGTGCTAAATAACAAGAGGAAGAAAAAGTCTAAATAGACCAATATCAAAATGATAGTCTAAAACATGAGCTCATTTGGCTGCCATTATATTCCTTAAATAGAATATGAGTTTACCTTCCCTGCGCCCCACTCAATTAGGTCATTTCTTTCATGAGATCCATCTCCCTCCAAAACTGCGTTATTCTTCATTTAATCTCCACTCCTCCATGGGAGTGTTGTTGACTTGGTCAAAGTTGACTGAATCAACATGATCCAACGCCTGTTCATACTTGGAGGTGCTTTATGTAGCTACCAAAAGGGTCTCCTTTCACACTTGAAGTGTTTTTATTGCTACTTAGGAGACTTATGGGCCTTTCTACCCATTTTTTCACCCACCTAATGATAAAAAAAACTATAATATTCCATTTAGCTGAAGGCCAAATTTTTGGAATATTATAGAAGAAATGATTCCTATTGAAGAGAGGTTCATTTTACCTGAATGGTAAAGATACATTATTTTCTTGCATCATCACAGAGCTCTTGCATATTTGACTAAATCAAGATCAAGGTTTGTGAAGCTGAAATCTCTAAGTTAATTTATTGTAGATAAGACTCTATACTGGAAAGATACCGGTGGAATTATTTTAAACTGTTTGTTGGAAGAAGAAGTTGAAATGGTCATTGAAGAGTCTCATAAGGGAGATTGTGGAGGAAACCACTACTAAAAGGCCACAACAAACAAAATTCTCAGAGCAGGGTACTATTGGCCCACCATGTTCAATGATGTTTACAAGAAGATAGTTGCCTACCATTACTGTCAGTTTTTTTATGGTAAGAAAATGCTAATTCTTTTACCTTTGATGCCAATTTATGTTGAGGAGCCTTTCCAAAATTTGGGGCTGGATTTTATTGGTGGAATACACCCATCATCTTCAGGGAAACATCGTTGGACCTTGACAGTAACAAATTATTTCACTAAGTGGATTGAAGCAATACCAACAAGGTATGGAAATGATTCAATCATCATTCAGTTCTTAGAGAATAACATTTTTTCTAGGTTTGGATGTCCTATGAATATTATTACTGACAATGCACAAGATTTTGAATCCAAAAGGTTTATTAGAT
Source organism: Pinus albicaulis (assembly GCA_034641835.2). Taxonomy (NCBI): domain Eukaryota; kingdom Viridiplantae; phylum Streptophyta; class Pinopsida; order Pinales; family Pinaceae; genus Pinus; species Pinus albicaulis. Next base: position 204,493,418 of record CM076583.1, read on the forward strand.
TTTGTCATCATTATCATATAACACTTGGACACTAAACTGCTTATTACCCATAGGGTAATAGTCATGTTAAATCCTCTAATAAAAGCATTATGAGAATTATCATGAAGGTACTACAAGAAAATAAGAGATCATGGGATCTGAAGTTGAAGTATGCTCTGTGGGCTGATAGAGTATGTACAAAGAGACCCATTGGTACCTCACCTTATGAATTAGTGTATGGAGCTGAAGCTATGTTTCCCACATCCTTGGGAGTGCTTGTAATGAAATTGCTACAAGGACTAGAAGAGGAGCCTAATGCTATTCAGAGGAGGATAAAATATCTTATAGATCTGGAAGAAAAAAGGGAGGAGGTATAAAACAACCATCACCAGTCACAAAACAGACTAAAGAAAACATTTGACAAAAAGGTCAAAGAAGAAAATTTCCAGATTCAAGATGTAGTTTTGAAGTGGGAAGCCAGAATTGAAGAAAAGGGGAAACATGGAAAGTTTGAAAACATATGGAAGGGACCATTCATAGTAGTTGCATACCATGGAAATAAAACTTATCTACTTTAGGAGATGGATGGACAAATTTGTACTAGAGGACCTGTCAATGGCAGGTTTCTAAAGCACTATTTCTCTTAAATTTTACTGATTTTTCACTCCATTGTATATATTCCATTTTATTATTCTTTTTTGCTAATAAAGATAGGTTGATCATCAAACTTGAGCCTGACGTGAAGGCCATAAGATTTTGAAGAAGGCTTGACAAATTTTAGAAGTTTGTTTTCAAAAATGATGGATGGCACTGGAACTACAGGTTCTTTGCTATATTGCAGGGGCACACAATCCCAAGTGGAGCCATTGTTATCACCCATTAAGTTTTGAAATTTTTTTTGATAGGGTCATATAGGTCACTCACCAAATGGACGAGGTCTCCTAAGCCATTTCAAATTGATATATACAATTTTTTTCATTTTTGAAGCCTATCCTAAGGTTAATGTCCACCTCCATCCATGCCACTTCAGTCAAATCAGTCCCATATAATGTCAGTTTTCATTCCCCACACATTTAAACTCAAAAGTGCACACCTATCAGTTTTTCAAATTTTTGTAGTGATTTACACACGAAATCCAAATATTTCGCTACGAAACTGCATCTTTTAACCTGACTTGTCAAAGTTATATGAGGTGTCAGTTTATGATTAGATCAGTAAAGGTGGAGGTCATTCAAGGTCGTTATGGTAAAATTTAAATGTAGACAATCATTCTTGATGTCATCATGATATTTTTTTATTGCATGTACTAAGATTGAAACCCGAGCTATCAGTTAAACTTTTAAACCTCACCCCAAATAGCCTTTTTTCATATTATGGTTTATCCTTGCATGTGAGTCGATCCCTGGAGAGCTACTTCATTGAGCCAAGCAGGTTGTTGCCAAATGCAAATTTTGCAGGTGTCATCAGCAAGTGAGGCAACGAAGACCATAAAACATCCATGGATGCAAGAAATAAAACGAACAAGGGTGGCCATTGTCATAGGTATGAACCCATGGATTTCAAATTACTCAATGAAGGCCCTAATGTTATGGAGGTTTTCAGGAGGACTGACTGCTTTCAATTCTACCAGAGGTTGCAGGGTTTTCATTCACAAGTTTCAAAGGCTTTTTCCACCAAATTCATAGAAACAACATCAAAGGTTGGGATTCTTAATCTCACAGTGACACGAGAGAGAATATCATTAGCTACATGAATCCCTAGAGGTAGTTAAGAGTGGTTTAAAGGTACCAAATTCACAATTCAGGATTGCAAGGAGTTTCTCAAGCAAGAACACAATGAAGTTGATTTAACCAATGCTATCCCTAGGAGTTATATGAAGGAGAATTATGCAAAAATTTTGGTGGCCAATCCAAAATATTTCACCTCTGAAGGAAGATTTCACATGCTCTACTCATACCATCTCAGACTTCTTTTGCATCTTGTAGGTAAGAGATCACTTGACTTACCTTTCTATTTATATAGAAGTTTAGGGAAATTTTCAGATAAGGTCCAAATAAAAACAAAAGGAAATGAAACATATCTTTTTCATCATGGTCTAATAAAGTTGTTAGAGTTGGAAGAATTGTGAAGGTTAGATAGAGATTGGATTTATTTCTTGTTTAGCAGTGGTTATGAAATTGATGTGGTCACTCCAAATAAAACCTCAAAACCTAGACCTACCACATCACTAGCTATGGTAGAAGAAGTTGAAGAATAAAAAAGAGCATCCCCTATAGAACCAATGGACATAGGAGCAAAACCTCTACAAGGGACTAGCACCCCTAAAGAAACACGTGAAAAATAGAAACATAAAGTGAGTAAACAAAGCAGCAAGTGGATCACTAAAAGCCATACATTGGGTAAAGGAAATCTAGAGGATATACTTCATGCAATTGGCATTGACGAGTCACCAAAAGTGCAAGATGAATACATTGAAGATGGTGGAAGAAAACAGAAGAAAGGTAAGACTGCTAAGAAACTAAATTTTGCAGGTGATGATGCTAGTTTTCTATTTCAGCCAAGGAAGCCAATGACCAGACATGAAAAGAAGGCCACGGATAACAAAAGTATAGATAAAATAAATGAACATGCTCAACTAATAAGCTTCATAGATTTGGCTCCATCAGTAAAATAAGAAGTGGTTATTAGGAAGAGAAAGGGAAAATAGAAAATAGTTGAAAAATAAGAAATAGAATCCATCAAAGAACGATTGAAGGAAGCAGGTAAAGAGATATTTTATTTGAAGCTAGAGGCAAAGAAGCACGGATCTGAGAAGGTTCAATTTGAACAAATGTGGAAAATATGGGATAAGAAAGTCTTTGGACAATGCTAAAATTTTGCTGAAATTGACTCAACCATTAAGAGGGGAGGTCAAACATATTAGAAAGGTGAACTTACACTTACAATATAAAAATATAGCATCAAAATATCAAGTGGAAGACCTTCAAGAGTAACTGGACTTGATCCAAGTTGAGCTGCAGAGGAAAGGGTTGCGGATGAGAGTGGTTGAAGAACCCATAAGCCAATTAATTGTAAATGAAGAAGAAACTCATAAAGAGTGAAAAATTGAGTTGAAACAAGTTTGATGAGGTTCATGGCTTGCAAAGAACCTAAATTTTACCTCTGGAGATCAGTTTTTCAATACAGACACAAAAACAACAAACTCTGGTTTTTTAGGCAGTTTCGTATTGTGTTTCACGCTTGAAGCCAAAAAAAACACTACAAAAATTCTGAAGATGCAATTTTTCTTTGGAATTAAGCTTTGTCAGGGATTAGGGAGTAAAATTGGTTGTTTTAAAGATGTTTTGGCATAGTAAAGGTTTTTGACCAGCAGAGGTGTCAAGGAGATAGGTGAAAAGGCAAGACTTGATACACTACGAAAACTCGCTAGGGAACTGCCTAAACTGCCTTGTTTCGTAGCAAAGGGTTTTTTGAAGATTTTCAATGGTTCTAACAGTACACCATCCATCTAGAGACATCCAACCTTACAGTAGGCCATCTAAAAAGATACTCATTACCCAAAATGAGTGTCACACATCTAGCTCAATAGGTAGATTAATGGTTAAAGTGAATATTATCCACTCCTGAAAACTAGGAGTGTGTTCCCTAGATCTAGAAATATTTTAAATAAGTTAAGTGATGGTGAATTATCTCTTGAACATGTGATATCTATTAGGTAATTTTTTTACTGTTAGAAAAACCGAATGTAATAATCGAAGGTAGAGTCCTATTAGGAGTATGACTTCTTAAAAGATAGTTGTCCTTTTTCTGTTCCAAGTAAGTAGCTTCAGTTATGATAGGTGTCAGAGTTAGAGTTTGAAGATCTAGCCAACTCAAAAAATCATTTACACTGTAAATAATTTCTATTTATAGACTGAACATCAAAGAGAAAAGGGTTGGATAATATTGCACCAAAATTCTACTTGTATGCTTTTTCCATTATCAGTAATATACAGTGACATTCTATTTCCAGACCTGATATTCTTATGAGGTGTTTAATGTTTTGTAGCTCTATATAATTATGTCTAAATAACTTGCAGTGAATTTTATCTCTAATTACTTAGAATTCATGTTGTCATGCTTTGACTTCCTTTAGGGGTGAAATTGTTGTGTTTTCCTTATGTTGTGTGTATGATTTTTTCTTATTAGAAACCTCTATTTGCCTCAGCATGCATGTGAAGGATTACTGTCACTAAATACACTGATGTTGACTCCATAGCCTAATGGTAGCTAGCTTTCATTTTTCAACCTACAATCAAACAAAACCAAGTCACAGTTCATAGAGTTAGCCATCTAGTATTATTTCTATTGAAAATCATACATTCCTTTTGAGAGAGCCCTCTCAAACTAAAGAGGATAATATTCAGTTAGAAGTGGTTTGAAAGAGCTACATTGAGTTGACTGATGAGCAACCAATCAAGATAAATTTGGTGATAACAAGTAGCATTTGAATTTGGTTTTATAGGTGCTCAAGGAACACCAACTATATGTTAAGAATATAAAGTGCTCCTTTTATTAGAACCATATTCATTATTGGGCCATATTATCTTGGAGGATGGGATACTTGTCGACCCATAAAATATTAAGGCCATTAGGGAATGGATAACAACAAAAAATGTTAGAGAATTCATGTATTTTATGGGTGTAGCTGGTTTTATAGGAGAATCATTGAAGGGTTTCCCAGGATATTACATCCTATCACTTAATTGCCTAAAAGGGGTGTAAAATTCGAATTGTCACCCAAGTGTGAGGAAGTATTTCAACATTTAAAGGATTTACTAACTAGAGATCCAATTTTAAAAAGTGTATAACAGGACGATGATTTTTTTGCATGCACAGATGCATGTAAAAAATTTCTAAGAGGGGTGCCCATACAAAATGGGTAGGTTGTCTACTATAAGTCTAAAACGTTAAAAGAGACAGAGAGGAATTGTGCTTCCTATTTGAGTCCTATATTTTATAGGATGACTTGATTGTAGCTGTAATTTTGTATATCATATGTTGTAAATAACTTTCCATTCTACAAATTTATTTTCAAAAAGAAAAAATAAAATAAAATAAAGTGATAAACAAAAGGGGATAAAAGAATAGATATGTGAAAACAATAAAAAATAAAAAAACTTCAGAAAATGGAAAGAATAAAGTACCCCATGAAAAGAAAGTTTAGAGTGAGAATGTCTAAATTCCACTCAAGAAATAAAAAATGCATTAATTAATACTTGGAAATTGTTGAATAAATGTGATGCTAATTAAAATGCCACATTGGAATACCAGAAGTAGAATAGCTATTTTAATCACAAAGTTTATACGTGATTAGGCTGAAATGAAATAGTTTATGTTGGGAAAAATACAAAGAGGGGGGGGGGGGGGGGTGAATAATTATTTATAACTTAATTAAAACTTTTTCCTGACTGATTTCTATACGCGACTTTAATGAACCCAACTAGCATATACACGCGGATATATTTAAGCAAACTTGCGTATGACCAGAGATCTCATTATGCTGATAATTCCTTACTTAGATAAGTGCATCATTCATTCATCAGATGTTTCTTAAGTAGTAAACATGTGTATTAAGAACAGAATAAATCATCACACATAATAGATACACATAAACATCAAGATTTTAAGGTGGAAACCCAGTTTAGGAGAAAACCACTGTTGTTGTCATCTTTGTCTTCAATATTTATTATATCCAAAATTTCTTAAAATATTGTACTGATGCAAAATCATATCAATACGCAGGCATCTACCTCAAGAAGGTTGCAACCTTCTCTCATTTTCTAGCTGCTACTAGAAGGGATCTCCAACCCCCTCATCTCATTTTCTATCCACTACTGGAAGGGAGATTCAACCCCTAGATCAGAACACCAACTTCGACTGGCAGGAAGCTTCTACTTCCATACTGAAGACTTCAACCCTCATAAACACTGTGGACCACGTTTCATCAATTTTAACACTGGACCCCACAGATTCAACACAACACTTCATAAAGATCAACACCCATAAACTTAACCCAAACTTCAGTCAGAACAGTGAGATCACTGTAACCAGAACATAGTAATAAACCCAGATTTTAGAATCAGTATGCAGAATCAATATAAACCCTGATCATTCATTATCTTAAAATGCATACACTACTTCACTTTACTGATTCTGCGTGTATACACACTTTCTTTCACACCACCCTGTGTATAGATCTGAGAATAATGAATTTTCAAAATATGATCAATCTCATAACCATATCTGAAGCTTTCAGACAGATATATTTTTCAGTAATGCATAACCCTTATTCAGTCGGTCATCATTAAACATATTTACTCACTCATTAATCAAATTTTTACATATTCAATTTAGCAACATATACAGTATTCCAACAACCCAGATCTACATGAAGACTTCATTGACATATAGTAGAAATAAAATAGCAATAAACATATAACCTCTCCAACAAGCTTCAGAAAACACTGACTTCATATGCGCTTTGGCTAAGGCAAAGCCGCGTGTATAGGCATTTTCAGTCTGATGAACTAGCATATAGAGTTGTAAATGTTATTAATACAGAAAGATGCAGATCTATAAACTTACCTAGATTCCTTTACTTCACTTCAGCAAACATGAGCCAGGTCGCAGATCCAAATATCTCATAATTAGATCATGCAAGTACATAGTCATTTTAGGTTTGGATATCCTGATCCATCATTTTATCCAAGGGTGCATCATAGATTCAAATCTACCAATAAAACAAAGTTCATCCCATGCAAATATACTTCAGAGAGAAGTATTTAGTAACAACCCTTACAAATCCACACTTTGCACCATGGTATTCTTCTCCTTATATAGATTTAGCTTTTACTAATACCATGAGCCAAAACCACAGAAATGCTGATGATATTTTTCGACGGAATCAAATAGACAATACAGCACTCAATACTATGGGCTAATACCATTGTAATGCCCTTTGGTATCATAATTATAGAGCGCAAAAGGTATATGCGACTTGGCTTCTTCATACCCGCGTGTATACGTGATTTATCTTCATAAAAAATGCGTATATACTCATTCTGGATGTATACGCGAGTTGCCTGTATACCAAGTAGCATATACATTTCCTTCACACGTGGGCTTCCTTCATCAAACATGCATATACATTGAGAATATTTTTTGTTTCATTTTTCTGACACGTACTGGAATTCCTTTCTTTGCGACATCTGAATTGACCTCTAGAAACATGATTTTTACATATTTAACAAATAAGTTGCTATCAAAAGGCAACTCATCAAGTAGGTTTCCATCAAGGACAAATTAATCAAGTAGGTTTCCATAAAGGGCAACATATTGCATCATATTGCCAGCATAACCTATCTTTAGTCGACCTGCAATACAAGATTGTTGAGAGTATATGTGAATTCGACATGTTCGAACTTCACATTTGGTTGAAACATAATTTTTTAGGCCTTACAAATGAATTGGGCCTATGGGAATCTTTCCTGCCCCAATTCATGTTCCAAAGACCCATTATTTCCCTGAACTAATATCATGGTGCAAACTCATCTATGAACCAACCAAAGAGAAATTTTTAGCCATAATGGTGAATTTATTCTCACGATTATAGTTGAGTCCATTTCACAAATGTTTCAAGTGAAAAATATAGACTCCCTCAAGCCACTATAACTAGATTCTCTCACAGAACTCTAAGAAAAATTAACCTTTCGACATAGAGCCAGTATCTTCAATGTTTTTCTCCCCGAGGATGTGAAATTTCCCTAAACAAACCCCCATACTCATCCTCCATGTTTCTTGAGTTAACCAAGAATATAATCACAATCATATCATACATGTCTACTATTCTGATTAGTGCGTTGATGAGGCCATGGTTGGTTTCTTATCAATTTTTACCACTAGTGAAAAGCTTACAATTTTCAATTAGAGTGAACTCATTGTAGAGGCCATACATGATCAGTTTCTAAGTTTTCCTATAAAGGGAGATTTCAAATACACCTCTATATTATTTTATTTATTTATTTATCATCAGGAAGACATGTTTCCATTTCCTTTATAGAAGTTGATTAAGAGGGAAATTCACAATCATTCATCCACAGGACCTCCTTGGTGAGGAAAAAATTCATTGTGTTTTCCTTCACAGACTATGTTGATAAATTTATTTACACAGTTATTTGTTTAATGAAAAATGATCTCAAAACTAGGATAGGAGTAGATATTTAAAGATTGTTACATCTTAGTGACCAGGTGAAGACAGGTGATTGATATTTATACCAAAACTACACATAGATCGAAGTTTATGGGTGTGAATTTCCAACCTATAAGCTTCCAAAATTTGTTCCCATGAGAGTTTTCTCACTGGAATACATAAGAAAAATGATAAATATGGATGAATTACATTTTTTTGTAACTAAAAATAAGGCACGATTCAAAATCAAAGCATAGATTGGGCCATTTGTTTGCAATACTAGAACAACTGGTAAAGAGGCATATTTTATTTTGAAGAAAATGAATTTAAAATTGAGTTTCACTTGCTCTTATTAGCCTTTCAGCATAATTTTAAATTTGAGAGTGGATAAAGATAACACTTTTTACACCCACACTCCTAGGCTAGAGAAAGAACAATTTATGAACAAGATTCAGTGGGAGGAGAACACACTACAAGAAGCCAAAGAAAAAATCATTTCCACTACCACTTCTCTGACTCCTACACCTCAAGAAAAATGGGAGAAAAGGATAATGGAGAAAGAATCTTCTCCATTGACAGAAATTGGATCTAAGGAGTTCCTTATATATAAGAAGAAAGATAAAACTAAATCTAGACCAAGTTTCTGCATGAAAGTAAAGAGAAGGAAACGATAGTTATGATAGATCTTGATGTTTCTGCAAGGGAGGATGAAATTTTCATTGGATTTCCCTATTCATAACCATCCAAAGATTCTCCAAATATAGAAAAAACAACAAACTTAGCTCAAAAAATAGTTGAGCCTATTTTTTTTTCCAACTAGAAGTCAATCAATGAGGAATGAAACGTTGAAATTCAACACATACATCCAATTATGGAAGAAAACAACCACCTCACAACACAGGGTTCTCTTAGATTTTAATACAAAGAAAGGGAAAATATATATTACATTTTTTTAAGCACAGGTTCCATTCCAAAAGACACCATCAGATTACAAATAATGTACATTTTCCTTTGATGACAGATTCATCCAATTTACCAAATGGATATGCATAAGTAAAATAGTGAGATGATGTATTTTACTTTAACTGATGCTACCATGTTAGTTTTCAGATTGAAAGTATCGGTCAAAAACATATAAAAAAATTTAAAGTTGGAAAGGTTCTCATCCTTAGCCAAGGGTACCAAGATCAAGTCACTAGAAGTATTGGTGATTGATATGGGATAAAATACATGATGTAAAGGCAACAAAGGAGATTGTAAAAAGGAAAAATGTTGAAATTGCAGAATTGAGGAAGAAACTCAAGTTGCCCGGAATATAAGATCCATGGGGCAAGGAAGTTGGAGAAATGGAAAAGAAAAGGGAAGACATGTTGAAGATAATAATTTAAAAGAATAGTTGGATTATAGACATGGAAGTGGAAATGGAGAAACTTCTAAAAGAGAAAAACAATCATCACAGTTGGTCATACTTCCACTCAAAAAAGTCCCCATCTCAGTTGCAACAACCCCAGGAGCATCTACATCAAGATCAACACTAGAATATAGTACAGATTCTTCCAGTGAGCTAGTTAAATCCATGGACAATCTTTCCATTCAAGAGCAATAAATTGCTAAATTAAAGGACCAAATTAAAATGATACAAGAACGAGAATTAATAATTGATAGTTCTTATGTTGTAGAACTACATAAAACTCACAGTCTCACTCAAACATCTGAACAACTGGAAAGTGAATCAGCCATTGCACAAAATTTAGCAGAGGAAAAATAAAGCATATGGATAGAGACAAATGAAACCATCACTAAAATATGGCCTCCAATCCAAATTATATTTGAGCAACAAGAATTAATACAAATATCCAAGGAAGTAGTGAAGGAAATTAAAACAGAATGGGACAAAAACCTCGTGAATAAAAACAATTATAAAATCTTAAATTCCAAAACCAGAGAAGAATTAGAATAGCTTGGAATTTATGACAAGACAAAAACTATCATTTAGGAGAAGAGAATGCATACTAAAGGAACCTTATATTGCAGCTCGAGAATAAATCTAACAATATCGAATCCAATATTTAAATATTCCATTACAAATTTCATGTGCTCAATACGAAAGGGATGGAAACATTAATTGGGATATGAGACAATCTCATTAGCTTTAAATATTATCAGGAGAAATTATGTATTATTGCCCAAAATAAATCAGGATTTGCAAGTATAAAAGGAAATATCATAGCGAAGGCATTTATGGAGGCCATACAATTTGACTTGTTCATCTATCATGGGATCAAGACCTTGTTCATCACAAAGCCTACATTCCATAAGTACACATATGTAGATGAGTCATAGATAAAGTTAATAAAATTTTCTATACGAACTAAAGATCGATGGGATCAGCTATGTGAGTTACTTGGGTGAAGCAGTTTCTTCTAAAATGAGAAGGCAAACAACGCAAAAAAAATTTGAGGTCTAGTCATGAACAATCATCCTAAAGAACAAAGCTAGTAGCTACATCAATTTCAAATTTCCTATTATATTATTCTATTTTTGTCAACAATTTTTGAAATTTTTTAAAAAATCTTGAGATTTTCACTCAAGATGTTTTTGTTATCTTTTGTATAAATACTACCAAATTTGAAGTATTAGTGTTGGGATTTGTATCAAGAAATTTATTGTTGAATGTAAAGTTTTTCATTGAGCTTAAGTGGAAAAATTTCAGAAATACAGAAATATTTTCAGGATTCTTGTCTCATACTTATCAGTGATGTTATTTGGCTTTTGTTAATGTGTTTCCTTCTCTATTAATTCACATGTTAGTTCATCTATTTTATTCTAAGAAAATTAAGTATTTTAATTTGTTTAAATACACTCAATTTTGGCTTATGAATGAAATCAATGTTTTCCACTGAAGTTAAACAATAGAATTCTTAATTTCTCTATGTTTAATGGATTCCTATTTTTTCCTTCTTTACCATATCACAAAGCTTTTAGGTCTAGCAAGTCTGTCTACCCTGCCCTATTAAATTTTTATGTCATTCCTGCAATTCATCAGTTGAAATTTTATTTGACTACATTTCCCAATGGCTTTCCCATGTTGTTCCAACCAAAAAGAATTAAAAATAAAACTTTGAACTTCACATCTAGCTTAAAATTATAAAAACAACAAAGTGAAATCTAATGGATAAATACCCCTATGAAGTTGGTAGGGATGGATCCCAACTTCCAAAGTGGTTTTGTTGTTACCTCTGGAAGTTATTTCACAATGTTAGGAAATTACATAGTGATAACATTCTGGATACCATACTGGGGAATCAAAAAAAAAATTTTAAACCAATTTTCCGTAGTGAAAATTTCATTTTAGTGCTTAAACTTATTTCTAGGTTTGTCACTAGGAAATAGATCCCATTTAAGGTTGTTTCCCACCTAATATTTGTATATATTATATATATGTAAATATATTGTAGTATATATGACTTCTAAAATAATAAAAAATAGATCAAACCCATATCCAGATCCCCTAGAAACTATAGATAATCCCGAAAAAATAATTCAAAAGAAAAGTTCAACTGAGAGTGAATCAAGTGAAATTCTTCTTCCTGGAGTTAACTCCATTCCTGAATATTTTTCTACCTTAGAAGACATAGAATTTTATTTGGCATTTGAAAAAAATAAATTTAGAAGTAAATCTAATAGTTTTGTACCTAAAATTGTTGTTGATAAAGACTTGTTACCACCTCATAAGTCAGATCAGGCTGAGCATAGATCTCAGGGCCATCAATCTCTCTAATCATCAAATATTTATTTTGTTGGATCGTATATATTAGGTCACTATAATACTAGTGTAGAACCTTATTATTATTTTTAGTGTAGCCCCTTATTGTTATTATTGTGCCCCATAGAAGCCCACTATTGTTATTTTTATGCCCTTACATTTTTATTGTTATGTCGGCTAGGATTATATTGTGATCCCTTGGACCCCTATATATAGAAAGGAGGTTTTTTCATTTGTATCATCCTAGAATTGTTCATTATGTAATGTAAAGGAGGGATCCCCCTTGAAAAGGCTAATTTCTATGTTGTTGATCTCTATTTTCTTTTATTTTCATAAAATTTGGTATTAGAGCTTTGGATTCAAGGATTTCGATGCCGCAAACAAGTTACCATGGAATTTTTTTATAAATTTTCTTCTATGAAGTTTCCAAATCTGAAAAAACAAAAGTTTGAGCATAAATACAAATGAACCTTGTGCCTGAATTTCAGACATTGGTTCACAAAATTTTCAGATATATGATTTGTGGAAGTTAGGGTTGTTGCAAGCTCCATAATTTCATCTCAAACAAGTGATTGAAGGAAAATTGTAATAACTTTTGTTTTGGGAATCAGATTCAAATTGTGTATAACTGGCCAAAATTTCACAGACTATAGTTTCTTATGTATCAATTTCATATATGAATTTCAAAAAAGTGACACATGGTATGTCATACAAGTTCACTCTACTTAACCAGTCCATAGTTAGGTCATTGTGGGAGATCGGGCATAACTTTACCTTGAATAATTAGAATTGGTCTTTACATATAACATTGGAAAGAAGACATAGAGGGCTACTACAGGACCTAATTTCATATCTTAGACATCCAAAATTATAGAGTTAAAATTGTTTCAAGATCGATCTCCTAAAAGAAAGAAAAAGGCGTGTATCTTTTTTTCTTAAACGCATAAGTGTTGTTTGAAAAATAAGTTTGAAGTGATTCCAGGGGAATATTGAAGCATAGATATTAGTATTGGGTTCTAAAATTCCCCCCAGAATAATTCCACACCCATTAAGCCCACATAAGGCTCTACTATGACTCATGAAGACGAATAAGTGCAACACATTTCGCTCTCGCAAAGAGTACCAAAAAAATAAATGAAACCTAAAATGGATTGTTTGAACAAAGACATGGATGGATTGAAGTAAGGAGTGGAAGCTAATATGGATGGTTTGACAAATGGTGTGGCAGATAATATTGATGGTATAGAAGAAAAAATGAAAGGCAACATGGAAGATATGAAAAATGGTCTAAAATGAGACATTGGAATTTTGAAGGAAGGTTTGACAAAAATGCTACAAGAAATGATTCCTAATGGTGAAACGGTAGTAGATGAAACTCATGATGAGAACAAAAGAAATGTTAATCATGATTTTTTACTTAAGACCCACCATATTCCAAATATCGATATCAGGAAGTTTGATGACAAGGATCTGGTAACATGGATAGTACATATGGAGCAAGTCCCAGTTCAAAAAATATTTCCAGAACTTGATGAGGAAGGAAGAATCATACTGGAACCTAAATTAGTCACAAAAAAAGAACTCGAACGCTACGAAATCAATCAATTTCAGAGTATCTCATCAAGTTGAATAGCTTTCCAGCTGAAAATTCCACATGGAAGGATGAGAATCTTATACATAATCATCTGAAAGTAATCAAGCATTCAGGACAACAATTTTTTGAAGGAGAGGGCATGTTAGGTACCTATAATACTAGTGTAGGCCCTTATTATTATTGTTAGTTTATCCCCTTATTCTTATTTTTGTGCCCATGTAGTCCCCATATTGTTATTATTGTGCCTCATAGAAGCCCACTAATGTTATTGTTATGCCCTTACATTTTTACTGTTATGTTGACTAGGATTATATTGTGAACCCTTGGAGTCCTATAAATAGAAAGAAGGTTTTTTAATTTGTATCATCCAAGAATTGTTCATGTATTTAATGTAAAGGAGGTTTTCCCCTCGAAGAGGATGATTTATAAGCCATTGATCTCTCTTTAATTCTATTTTGTCAGTTGGTTTCATAACACTATCTTATTCCTCAACCAAGTTCACCTTTTTGTGGTGTTCCTCCATTAATACCTCCCAACAGTTCTAGTCTCACTTCAATCAATTCTATACCCAGTTCATCTATCATTCCTACAACTTCCACTACAACAAATAAAATTATTATAACTCCCCCTTTCATACCAACTATACCGACACCTCCTACTATGACATGTTCCTCTCATCCCCATATTCCTATTATGCTTTCTCATTATGCTCCGTTGATTTTTTCCTGGGAAACTTAATCCCATGCCACAATGTTATCAAACTCAGATACCTCAGTTTGATAGAACTTAACCAATTACTGCTCAGAAACACATAGATCGAATGAATTATTACATTGACTTACAAGAATTTGATGAAGATGGTGTTAGGATGATTTTATTTGCCCAGAGTCAAACTAGAAAAGTAAAAAAATGTTTTAAATAATTAAAAATTTCCTCCATCCCAAATTTAGCTCTATTTAATGAAGCTTTTATTAGAAGGTGGGAATTCAATCAAAACCCTTTTCGGATCTTAGCTGAATATGAGAGTATCAAGAAAACTCCATGAGAATCCATCCATTATTATTGTACTAGATTGAAAAATGTTTATATTTCTATTCCAACTGCGATACAATGACCTCCCGAATTAGGTTTGTTGAAGTTTCCAAATGATTTTGACCCTAATATGGCCTACCAAATTAGTGAAATAAACCCTTCTAGCTTAGAAGAAAACCTGTTAACAAAGAGAGCTAGGTTGAAACCTGAAATAAAAGTCCAAATTAAACAAGAACCAACTTCTTCCTCTTCAGATGCTAAGTTGGATACCTTAGTAAAAACTATGGAGAGAATAATGGATAGGATGAGCATAGTTGATAGAACTCATCCTATAAGAAATCCTAAATTTAGAAGAAATCCCCCAAAAATTAAAAAAAGAGAATAGAGAGGCCCTAATGATCAACAACAAATTAGGCCTTCATTTCAAGAAAACTATGCTAATGAAGGAATTGATTTAACAGAGGAACGTGAATACAATCAGATAAATATATTTGTAATAAATGAGATAGATGAAATATTCTTGAGTAAAGAAGAACAAGATCCGTTTTAGTTATCTCAACTAGAACAAGGCCCTTTAGTGTTGTGTAACCAGCTCCAAAAATAGAAGAAAAGAGATATCAACACCTTAGAAATAAGCCACTTCGAGGGGGAAACCTCCAATATATTACATGAATGAATAATTCTTGGATGATACAATTTACAAAACCTCCTTTCTATATATAGGAGTCCATGGGGCCATAATGCAATCCTAGTGGGGCCACAATGTAATCCTAGCCGACCTAACAATAATAATTTAAGGGCACAATAATAACAATATGGGGGTTACAGGGGTACAATAATAACAATAAGGGGGTTACACTAACAACAATAAGGGACTATACTAGTAATATAGGGACCTAACATGCCCCTCTCCTTCAAAAATGTGTTGTCCTCAACGCTTGAGTAGCTCTGGGTGCTTCTGTATAAAATTCTCATCCTCCCATGTAGAATCTTCAGTGGGTAAGTTCTTCCACTTGATGAGATACTCTGAAATTGATCGATTTCGTAGCCGTCGAGTTCTTGTTTCCGTGACTGCTTCAGGTTCCAATATGATTTTTCCTTCCTCATCAAGTTCTGGCAATATTGTTTGAACTGGAAGATTTTCACCTATAACCTTCTTTAAGCATGAAACATGGAAAATCGGATGCACTCGTGAAGAAGCAGGAAGCTCCAATTTGTATGCCATAGTACCAATCTTTTGCAACACCTTGTAAGGACCATAGTACTTTGGCGATAATTTATTATCCTTCTTAGCTTGCTTGAGGGACATTTGTTTGTATGGTTGTAGCCGTAAAAATACCAAATCTGCTACATCAAAACTTCTCTCGCCGCGATGTTGATCTGCCTGTTGTTTCATTCGATTTTGTGTCAAATTCAGGTTATCCTTTAAGAGTTGGAGAACTTCTTGCTGATGCTCGATGTGATCTTCCACTGCTTGAACCTTCGAATTTTCCCTTAAAGATGATGTGATGGATGGTGGATGATATCCATGAAGTGCCATAAATGGGGTCATTTTTGCTGCAGTATGGAAGGAAGTGTTATACCACCATTCAGCGAGAGGTAACCACTTGACCCATTGTGTTTGTTTATCAGATACAAAACAATGAAGATATCCTTCCAAACATTTATTTACTATCTCAGTTTAACCATCAAATTGAGGATGATAAGATGAGCTATGAGCTAATTGAGTACCCAAACAAGAAAATAACTCCGTCCAAAAATTTCCAGTAAAAATGGGATCTCTGTCGCTCACAATAACCCTTGGGCTTCCATGTAGCTTTTGAATTCTGTCCATAAATGTAGTACCAACTGTACTTGCTTTAAATGGATGGGATAATGCACAAAAGTGTGCATACTTGGTAAGTCTATCAACTACCACCATGATGACACTCTTTCCTTCGGACTTAGGTAAACCTGTGATAAAATCCATTGAAATCTCCTCCCAACGTTGACTTGGAATGGATAAAGGTTGTAGAAGTACCGAGGTCTTAATTGTTTCCACTTTATTCTGCTGGCAAACCAAACATTCCGCCACAAACATTTGAATATCAGATTTAAGGCCATCCCAAAAAAATTCTTTCTTCACCCTGTGGTAAGTTTTTAAAAATCCCGAGTGTCCTCCTAAAGGAGAAGTGTGCAATTCCAGAAGAATCTTTTGTTTTAGTTGGGAATTCTTACAAATATATAAGCGATCTTTGTACCATAAGGAATCATTTTTTCAACTAAATGTATCAGATGTACTAGGATCTTGCTGCAACTTTTGAATGAGTGTCCATACATCTTTGTCCTTCTTCCATTCATCTCTTGCCTCGGTTATCCAATCTGGTTGGATAATAGAAATGGCACAAAGCAATGCTTCCACCTCTTCATTCTTTCTTGAGAGTGCATCTGCAACAACATTTAGCTTCCCTTTTTTGTAGATTATTTCAAAGTCATAACCCAACATCTTTGTGACCCATTTTTGCTGCTCTTCTAAAGATAGTTTTTGTTCCAAAAAGTGTTTAAGACTATCATGATCAGTTTTTACCTTGAAGTGTCTTCCCATTAGGTAAGTTCTCCATTTCTTTAGTGCATGCAGTATTGCTAACATTTCCTTCTCATAAATAGGTTTCTGTAAATACTTTCCTTTGATTGGACGACTTTCAAAAGGAATGGGTCTTCCTTCCTGCATTAAAACTGCACCAATTCCATTTCCTGAGGCATCACATTCCACAATAAAGGTTTTTGTGAAGTCCGGCGTAGCTAAGACCGGTGCTAGGCACATTGCCTCTTTAAGATGTTCAAAGGCCTTAGTTGCTTCAGGAGTCCATGAAAATGCATCTTTCTTCAATAATGTTGTTAGAGGTGCTGCTATTCTCCCATAATTCTTAACAAACTTGCGATAATACCTTGTTAACTCGAGAAATCCTCGCAATTGCTTTATGGTTGTGGGACTTTCCATTCCTTAATGGCTTTAATTTTTTTAGGGTTTACTTTAACACCCTCGTGAGATACAATATGACCCAGATATTCCACCTCTTGTACTCCAAAGAAACATTTGGATTTTTTTGCATATAATTGTTTCTCCTGCAATAGTTTGAGCACCCTGTCAACATGTTCAACATGATCCTTCCAAGACCCGCTGTAGATTAGTATATCATCAAAAAATAATAGCACAAATTTTCTAAGGAAGGGTTTGAAAATGGAATTCATCAACCCTTGAAATGTAGAAGGTGCATTGGTAAGGCCAAAAGGCATGACCAAATATTCATAATGACCCTCATGAGTTCGAAATGTTGTTTTTGGAATATCTTCATTCTTCATTCTAATTTGATGATATCCTGAATGAAGATCCAACTTGGTAAAATAAATTGCTCCATGTAATTCATCCAATAATTCATCAATCACAGGAATGGGAAATTTATCTTTAATGGTGAGCTTATTGAGCTCCCTATAATCTGGACACATGCGCCATGATCCATCCTACTTGTGTACCAATACTACAGGAGTAGAGAAAGAACTTTGACTAGGTTGAATTATACCCGCCTCTAACATTTCCGCAATCATACGTTCAATTTCGCTCTTTTGGACATAAGGATATCTATAAGGCCTGATGTTTGGAGGAACACTTCCTGGAATCAAATGAATAGCATGATCATGATCATGAATAGGTGGGAGTCCTTTGGGAGTTTCAAAAACCTTGGAATGATTGTCCAGGACTTGTTGGAGATCTACAGAAATAGATGATTTTGATGTTGGAACTTCTAGTGAGCATAATTTTGAAATTATGTGTTGTTGTTCTTTCTTTAGAAGCTTTTTCATGACATTAGAGCTTATTATCTTTCCCAGATTCCCTGAAATACCCCGTAATTTGAATTCCTTTCCTTCTGAAAAAAATTTCAAGAAAATTTCTTGAAAATTAAAAGCTACCGTCCCCAAAGATTGTAACCATTGTACTCCTAGTACAACATCCGCACCTCCCATAGGAATGGAAAGCATTGGACTAGTCAATACATATTCCCCCATGGTTAGCTTGATATTATGGCATTTTCCAGAGCAATTTATAGTTCCTCCATTTGCAACCATCACTTGACATTCTGGTGCTGGGTATAGGAAACAATTTAATTCCTTGGCTACCTTACAATGAATAAAATTATGGGTGCTACCTGAATCAATTAACACTATTACCTTTTTCTTCTTGATTTGTCCTTTTATCTTGAGAGTTTGAGGAGTGGTAATTCCTGCCAGTGCATTACACGATATGGTTGGATTCATTTCTTCCTCTTCTGGGGCTGGTTCCTGGTGTATATCCTCTTCTTGTTCATTTTCTTCTTCCTCTTTACAATCTATGTAAAATAATTTCTTCTCAGCACACTTATGACCTTTAGTGTATTTGCTATCACAACTGTAGCAAAGCCCTTTTGCTCTTTTTTCTTCCAATTGTTGTGGTCTCAACCTTGTAGGTTGTGGAAATCTAGGCGTAGCAACACTTCCTTCTTTATAGAATTGAGTGGTAGGCTTCCTTGTCGCCATAATTTTACATTCAACTTTTCTTGCCAACCTGAATGCCTTCTCCAATGAATCAAGTTCGAAAATGCGAACTTCATGTTGGATGTTATCCTTTAAAGTGCCTATGAAGAGTTCAATCCTATGTTCCTCTGGAATATCAGTTACCCTTATATTCAATTTTTGGAAGTCCTCAATGTGCTGCCCCACTAAACCCTTTTGTTTGAGATTTATCAATTGGCTAAAGAAGGTGTTGCTCTTTGTATACTCATAATGTGCTATCATTTCCTCCATAAAAATTGACCAAGTGACAATTTTTTTACGGGAGCAAAGCCATCGATACCATACAAATGTATTTTGTTCTAAATGTAAAGTTGCAATGCGTACCTTTTGTGTGTTTTGCATGCTATGGAGATCAAAATATTGCTCCATCTGTAGTATCCATGTTATAGGATCCTTTCCATCAAACTTCTTCATCTCCATTTTTGGAATATGGTGGTTCTTCCTGCCAACATTAGAGTTTATGAAATCATGATTAACATTTATTTTGTTCTCATAATGAGTTTCATCTACTATCTTTTCACCATTATGAAACATTTCTTGTATCAACTTTGTCAAACCTTCTATGTTTTATTTTAGATCATTATTCATGTTTTCCATGTTGTCTTTCATTTCATCCATCTTAACTTCCATGCCAGCTTCCATGCCATCCATATTAGCTTCCACTCCTTTCTTCAAAACTTCCACTTCATTTTTTTTTGCTCTTTGCGAGAGCGAAATTTGGTGCACTTGCTCTTGTAATTTTGGTAGATCATGTTGCAATTCTTCATCTTCATGAGTCATAGTAGAGCCTTCTGAAGGCTTAATTGGTGTTGAATTATTTCTACGGGGCATATTTTAGAACACAATACTGATATCTATTCTAAAATATGCCCTTGGAATCAATTCAAATTGATTCTTCAAACAAGACTTATGCAATTCAGAAAAACAAATACACACCTTTTTCTTGCTTTTGGAGAGCTCGATATTGAAATTGGATTATCTCTGTGATTGAAACACTTCAATATCTGAATTTTTGTATCGAAGTATCCCTCTGAATTCTCTTTCGAATGGCATAGGTCTGACATGATTTTGATTCTCCAAGACAAAGTTGTGGCCAATCTCCCACAATGACCTAATTATGAACTGGTTCAGTAGAGTGAATTGTACGACTTTCCACGTATCACTATTTTGTCCTTAGGCTCTGAAATTGATAGAAAAGAGACTAAAGTCTGTGTACTTGCGACCACTTTTTACGACACTCCAATCCGATGCTCAGAGAGAGAGTTATGAATATTTTCCCACGCTCACCTCTTTGAGACGAAATTCGGGAGCCTGAAAAAGCACTAAATTCCACAAATCATATATCCAAAAATGTTGTGAACTAAGATCTGAAATTTTTTTACGAGTTTCCTCAGGATTTCTTCTTCAAACCCTAAAAATTTCAGATTCTAAACCTTCGTAGAAAAAATGTTATAGCGAAAATGCCACGATGACCTGTTTAGAGTAGCGAAACCCTAGAATCCAAAGCTCTGATACCAAATGTTGTGTAACCAGCTCCAAAAATAAAATAAAAGAGATATCAACGCCTTAGAAATAAGACACTTAGAGGGGGAAACCTCCAATACATTACATGAATGAACAATTATTGGACGATACAATTTACAAAACCTCCTTTCTATATATAGGAGTCCATGGGGCCATAATGTAATCCTAGTGGGGCCACAATGTAATCCTAGCTGACATAACAATAATAATTTAAGGGAAAAATAATAACAATATGGGGGTTACAAGGGTACAATAATAACAATAAGGGAGTTACACTAACAACAATAAGGAAACATACTAGTAATATAGGGACCTAACATTTAGAATTTGAATAATACAAATAAGGATATCAAAATGGTATGATGGAGTTACACAAGAAATACAACTTAAGGAGAAAGAAAGGAGCTAAAAAAAAAACATACCTTAAAAAATAAATCTCTAAAAAACTAGATACTCCTTCAACTAGTCAAACAAAAGTTGATCGTCAAAAGGAAACACCCAAGAAACTAGATGTAAATGTCAATGAGGTTGGAAAGTTTACGAACATGCTTTAGCATTGAAACTGAATCGTCTAAAGTTAAAAGTCATATTCCTCTGACCGAATTGGTGACTACAAATGTTTATAAGATTGAAGTCATTAACTCATTGAAGATAGCAGAAAGGACATACACCATTAATTTAAATGATGACCAACCTGAGTTGTTGTTTAGAATTGAGGTCGAAGGAAAATTCAAGGAAGGAAGTATTCCACCTTTTTAGATTAGGTTGAACATTCATGACAAATATTACACAACTGGATGCTCGATTTAGGTGCTTCTCATAGCTAAATGACCAGGGCTATCATGGAATAACTAGGACTAGAGATCACAAGACCTTATTAAGATATGCATTCTTTTGATTCTAACAAAGTGAGATGTCTAGGGTTGATTAAATATCTATGTTTCACTTTAGTTAAAATACAAGCCAAGGGTATAGTCATGGGCATTTTGATACTAGACATACCACCCAAGTATGGGATGCTACTGTCAAGATCATGGGGTGAAAATTTACATGGTACTGTACAAATGGATATGACCTATGCCGCCATTCTTGTCTTTGGTCAGCAAATAAGGCTATACAGAGAAGCTTTGATAAAATACATGGTTAGTAGGTAAGATAAACCAAGAAATTACCCTCTGTACTCGGTGCACTGTGACTTAGATTCCTTCATTATGTATAATGAAAAACTAGTTGAATAAGAAGTTTCACAGCAAGAGATTGGACCCAAAAAAATAGATTAGAGCACCGAAACTAAAAAAAAATTAGAGGAAGAATATCTTTGTAATATGGATTTTGATGGAGTTGTGTGTAAATATGGTGCAGGAGCTAGTGTTTTTGTCATGAACTCATCAACCAATTTGTCCAAAGGACATGTTTGTAAAGTTAATTTTCAGTGTAGAAATAGCATAGCAGAGTATGAAGCTTTGACCTCAGGGCTGCAAATTTTAAAGAGATTAGGAGGTACAATTATTTTTTTGCATAGGGATCCTGAGCTCATTATGAAAGAGATCAAGGGTGGATATGCCCTAAACACCCTATATTAATAACCTATAATAATGAATTTGTAGACTTTTTGAAATGTTTCACTAAATATGATTTGTTTATTATCCATAGAACCCATAATATTTTAGTTGATTCTTTGGTTGTTTCAGACAATTATTGTAAAATTCCTTTCAACCAATATAGAAAATATGTGGTGGAAGTCAAGTAGAGGCTAGTTGTCCCATACAATGTTAGATATTGGCAAGTTTTTAGAAATGATGAGAAAATTGAAATTTCTTATAGATGGAAGATGAATTTGATTCTGTAAATATAGACATAGATAATGATAGTGATAATGATGTAAATAGAAAAAAAATCTAAATATAACTATATGAATTTGATGATAACCAAGAAGACCTAGATATTTTACAATTGAAGGACAATGTGTTGCCAAGATAATTGGTACCATTGGAAGTAATTTGTATTTCAGTGATATGGAAAAAAAAAATTGAACCTTTGGGTGATAATGGAGAAGGTTGTAACATTGGAACCTAGGAAATTCCCAAAATTGTAAAAATCTCTAAATCGTTTCCTCCTAAAGAAAATAAAAAATACATGGAACTTCTTAAGGAATTCTCTGATGTGCTTTCATTGAGTTATGAGGACTTAAAATCTTATGATAATTATATCATTAAGCACACTATCCTTGTCAAAGAAGACCAAAACCCCTTCAATAAAAAATTTGGAAGAGTAAATCCAATATTGCTTCCTTTGATTCAAAAATAAGGGAAGAAACTATATGATGGAAAAATCATTGTACCATTAATGTTCTCAAAATGAGTTTCCAAACCTAGTGCCAAACAAGAAGAAAACAGATGAAGTTAGACTCTATGTAGACTCTAGCAATTTCAAAAAAGTCTCAATAAAGGACAACTATCTACTGCTTAAAATGGATCACATAATATAAAAGGTAGTTAGTTCTGGTAGAATCTACTTGTTAGATGGATTTTCAGGTTACAACCAGGTTCTAGTTCATCGTGATGACCAACACCAAACAACATTTACTACACAATGGGGACCTTTTATCCATGTAAAAATTCCTTTTGGTATTATGAACTCTAGGGAGACATTCCAAAGAGTAATGGACATAGCCTTTGCTGACAAAACTGACAGGATCATTATAATATCCCTAGTTGATATTACTGTATTCTGAAAAACATATGAAGAATACTTGCTACATTTGAGAAATGTTTTTGAAAAATGTAGGAAATTTGGTATCTCCCTTAACCCTAAGAAAATATTTTTGGTTTAGAAGAGGGAAAACTTGTAGGTCATATCATTTCCAAAGAAGGCATCAGAATTCATCCCAGGAGTGTCAAATCCGTACTCGAAATTGATCTTCTTCTAAATGAGAAATAAGTTCGATCCTTCAATGGTGGAATAAAATTTCTTAGGATATTTATCCCTAACTTGGCTGAAATATTAAGATCAATTACAAAAATGTTGAAAAGAGAGGCTAAGATTAACTGGAGTACTAAAGCCAAGAAATATTTTAGTGAAGTCAAATTAATTTTAACCACTGCTCCTATTTTGATAAGCCCTTACTTTACTAAACATTTTATGATTTTCTCTTTTTATTCTAAACATAATATTGCAATTGTTTTATTGAAAAAAAAAGTGAAGGCCATGAACAACCCATAGCCTTATTCAACAGAGCTTTGACAGGTGCATCTTTAAAATACAACATCATGGAGAAGAAGGAATTTTTGTTGGTTAAAGCATTGAAATAATTTAGTGTTTACATCCTACATTCTCATATCATTGCATTTGCTCCAAGCATTGTGGTAAAGGATATTCTCACACAAGCAGATCCAGATGGCATGAGAGGGAAATGGATTGCTATAATCCTTGAGTATGACATATAAATAATACCAACCAAGCTCATCAAGCACCAAATATTGGCCAAATGGATGGCCGAGTCTAACTTTCATGCCCTTGATATCAATTTTGTTGATGCGCTTGATGAACAAGAATATTTGGCGACTGCATAAGTGCCAAAAGGCTTTTCTACCTCACCATGGTATGTAAACATCATTTTTATACTACAAAATTTACAAGATCCTCCTACTTTAACATATACTAAAGCTGTATTTCTCAAATTTAAAGCCATGAAATTATGTATTTTAGATGAGAGTTTATATTGTAAATATTTTGGAGGTATATTGCTAAACTGTTTATTGAAAGATGAAGAAGATAAATTCATACAGGAATTCCATGAAGGAGACTGTCCAGGAAACTTAAAGGAGAACCAAATTCTTCCTCTTCAGATGCTAAGTTGGATACCTTAGTAAAAAATATGAAGAGAATGATGGGTAGGATGAGAATAGTTGATAGAAATCCTCCAAGAGAAAATCAGGGAGCTCCTCCTATTAAAAAATCCTAACTTCAGAAGAAATCCCCCACAAATTAAACAAAGAAAATAGAGAGGCCCTAATGATCAAGAACAAATTAGGCCTCCATTTCAGGAAAAATATGCTAATGAAGAAATTTATTTAATAGAGGAACATGAATTCAATAAAATGAATATATTCGGAATAAATGGGATAGATCAAATATTCTTGATTAAAGAAGAAGAAGACTATTTTTTGTTATCTCAACCAGAAAAAGACCCTTTAGAATCTGAATAATAGAAATAAGGATATAAAAATGGTATGTTGGAGTTACAGAAGCAATATAACTTAAGGCGTAAGAAATGAGCTAAAAACAAAAATAGACCTTAAAAAAGAAATCTCTAAAAGCCTAGATACTCCTTCAACTAATTGAACAAAAGCTGACCCTCAAAAGGAAACACCCAAGAAACCAAATGTAAATGTCAATGAGGTTGAAAAATTTACAAACACCCTTTAGCATTGAAAATAAATCAGCTAAAATGAAAATTCATATTCCTCTGACCGAATTGGTGACTAGAGATGTTTATAAGATTGAAGTCATTAAATCATTGAAGATAGCCAAAAGGACAAACAGAGTTAATTTAAATGATGACCAACCTAATTTATTGTTTGGAATTGAGGTCGAAGAAAAATATCATGATGGAAATTCTCCACCTGTTTACATTAGCTTGAACATTCATGACAAAATCTTACAAAACTCAATGCTCAATTCAAGTGCTTCCCATAGCTTAATGCCCAGGGCTATCATGGAAGAACTATGACTAGACATTAAAACACCTTATTAAGATATATATTCTTTTGATTCTAACAAAGTGAGATGTCTAGGGTTGATTAAATATATATGTGTCACTTTAGTTAAAATACCATCCAAGAGCCTAGTCATGGACATTTTAGTAGCGGACATACCACCCAATTATGGGATGATATTGTCAAGATCATGGGGTGAAAAGTTACATGGTACTATGCAAATGGATATGACCTATGATGCCCTTCATTTATTTGCTTAGCAAAGAGGGTTATACAAAGAAACTTTGATAAAATACATGGTTAGTACACAATATCAACTAAACTACTACCCTCTGTACTCGATGCACTATGACTTAGATTCTTTTGTTATGTATAATGAAAAACTAGTTGAATAGGAAGTTTCACAATAAGAGATTGGAACCAATAAAATAGATCAAACAACTGAAACTAAAAGACAAGAAGTAGAGGAATAATATATATGAAATATGGATTTTGATGGAGTTGTATCTAAAGATGGTGTAGGAGCTAGTGTTTTTTCATGAACTCATCAACCAATTTGTCCAAAGGACATGTTTGTGAAGATAATTTTCAGTGTACAAATAACATAGCAGAATATGAAGCTCTGATCTTAGGCTTGAAGTTTTTAAAGAGATTAGAAGCTAAAATTTTTTTTGTGCATAGGGATTCTGAGCTCATTATGAAAGAGATCAAGGGTGGATATGCCCTAAACACTCTAGATTAATATCCTATAAGAATTCATTTTTAGACTTTTTGCAATGTTCCACTAAATATGATTTGTTTGTTATCCATAGGACCCATAATATTTTAGTTGATTCTTTGGTTGTTTCAGCCAATAATTGTAAAATTCCTTTTCACCAAAATAGAAAATATTTGGTGGAAGTCAAGCAGAGGCCAGTTGTCCCAGACAATGTTAGATATTGGCAAGTTTTTAGAAACAATGAGAAAATCAAAATTTTCTTATAGATGAAAGATGAATTTGATTCTATAAATATAGACATATATAATGATATTTATAATGATGTAAATAGCAACAAAATAGAAATACAACTATATGAAACTGATGATAACCAAGAAGAGCTAAATATTTTACAATTGAAGGACAATTTGTTGCCAAGAGAATTGGTACCATTGGAAGTAATTTTTTATTTCAATGATATGGAAAAAAAAGCAAAAATTGATCCTTTGGGTGATAATGGAGAAACCTGTAACATTGGAACCCAAGAAATTCCCAAAATTGTAAAACTCTCTAAATCCCTTACTCCTAAAGAAAATAAAAAATACATGGAACTTATTAAGGACTTATTTGGTGTGTTTTAATGGAGTTATGAGGAATTAAAATCTTATGATAATTCTATCATTAAGCACTCTATCCCCATAAAAGAAGACCAGAACCCCTTCAATACAAAAATTAGAAGAGTAAATCCAATATTTCTTCCTTTTATTCAAACATAAATGAAGAAACTATACTATGCCAAAATCATAGTACCATTAATGTTCTCAAAATGGGTTTCCAGCCTAGTGCCAACCAAGAAGAAAACATGTGAAATTACACTCTATGAAGACTTTAGGAATTTTAAAAAAGTCTCAGTAAAGGACAACTATCCACTGCTTGAAATGTATCACCTATATAAAAGGTAGTTGGTTCCAATATAATCTCCTTGTTAGATGGATTTTCAGGTTACAACCAGGTTCTAGTTCATCCTGGATGACCAACACAAAGCAACCTTCGCTACACCGTGGGGAACTTTTATCTATGTAAAAATTCCTTTTGGTCTTACAAACTCTAGGGAGACATTCCAAAGAGAAATGGACATAGCCTTTGCTGATGAAATTGACAAGTTTGTTGTAATCTGCCTAGATGATGTTACTGTATTCTCAAAAACAGATGAAGAATACTTGCTACATTTGAGAAATATTTTTCAAAAATGTAGGAAATTTGGTATCTCTCTGAACCCTAAGAAAAATATTTTTGGTTTAAAAGAGAGAAAACTTCTATGTCATATCATTTCCAGAGAAGCCATTAGAAATCATCCCAGGAAAGTTAAAGGCATACTCAAAATTGATCCTCCTATAAATGAGAAATAATTTCAATCCTTCATTGGTAGAATAAAATTTCTTAGGATATTTATCCCTAACTTGGCTGAAATATTAAGATCAATTACAAACATGTTGAAAAGAGAGACTGAGATTGACTACAATACTAAAGCCAAGAAATATTTTAGTGAAGTCAAATTAGATTTAACCACTGCTCATGTTTTGATAAGCCCTAACATTACTCAATATTTTATGATTTTTTCTTTTTCTTCTAAAAATACTATTGCAATTATTTTATTGTAGAAAAACAATGAAGACCATGAAAAACCCTTAGCCTTATTCAACAGAGCTTTGAGTAATGCATTACTAAAATACAACATCATGGAGAAGCAGAGATTTTCGTTGGTTAAATCATTGAAATAATTTAGTGTTTACATCCTACATTCTCATATCATTGCATTTTGTCCAAGTGTTGTGGTAAAGGATATTATCACACAGGCGGATCCAGGTGGCATGAGAGGGAAATGGATTGCTATAATCCTTGAGTATGACATAGAAATAATACCAACCAAGCTCATCAAGCACCAAATATTAGACAAACTAATGGCCAAGTCTAAATCTCATGCCCTTCATATCAATTTTGTTGTTGCACTTGATGAATAGGAAGAGATGGCGACTGCACAAGTATCAGAAGCCTTTTCTACCTCACCATGGTATGTAAACATCATTTTTGTACTACAAAATTTACAAGATCCTCCTATTTTAACATATACTAAAGCTAGATTTCTCAAATTGAGAGCCATGAAATTATGTATTTTAGATCAGAGTTTATATTGTAAATATTTTGGAGGTATATTGCTAAAAATTATATTGAAAGTGGAACCAGACAAAGTCATACATGAATTCCATGAAGGAGACCATGGAGGAAATTAAAAGCAGAACCAACTTCTTCCTCTTTATATTCTAAGTTGGACACTTTGGTAAAAAATATGGAGTTGATGATGGATAGGATGAGCATAGTTGGTAGAAATCCTCCAAGATAAAACCAAGGAGCTCCTCCTATTAGAAATCCTAACCTCAGACAAATCCCCCACAAATTAAACAAAGAGAATAGAGAGGCCCTGATGATCAAAAACAAATTATTCCTCCATTTAATGAAAAATATGCTAATGAATAAATTGATTTAATAGATGAACATGAATACAATCAAATAAATATATTTGGAATAAATGAGATAGATCAAATATTCTTGAGTAAAGAAGAACAAGACCAATTTTTGTTATCTCAACCAGAACAAGAACCTTTAGAATATGAAGAATAAAAATAAGGATATAAAAATGGTATGATGGAGTTACAGAAGAAATACAACTTATGGAGCAAGAAAGGAGCTAAAAAAAAAAAACCTTAAAAAGGAAATCTCTAAAAAGCTAGATACTCATTCAACTATTCAAACAAAAGTTGATCCTCAAAAGGAAACACCCAAGAAACCAAATGTAAATGTTAATGAGGTGGAAAATTTTACAACACCCTCTAGAATTGAAATTGAATAAGCTAAAGTGAAAATTCATATTCCTCTCACTGAATTGGTTAGTAGAGATGTTTATAAGATTGAAGTCATTCATTCATTGAAGATAGCCAAAAGGACATACATAGTTAATTTAAACGATGGCCAACCTGAGTTATTGTTTGGAATTAAGGTCGAAGGAGAATACCAGCATGGAAGTGTTCCACCTTTTGACATTATATTGAACATTCATGACAAAATCATACAAAACTCAATGTTCAATTCAGGTGCTTCCCATAGCCTAATTCCCAGTGCTATAAAGGAAGAACTAGAACTAGACATTACAACACCTTATTAAGATATATATTCTTTTGATTCTAACAAAGTGAGATGTTTAGGGTTGATTAAATATCTATGTGTCACTTTAGTTGAAATACCAGCCAAGAGTCTAATCATGCACATTCTAGTAGCACACATACCACTCAAGTATGGGATGCTACTATGAAGATCATGGAGAGAAAAGTTACATGGTACTGTCCAAATGGATATGACCTATGTCGCCATTCTTGTCTTTGGTCAGAAATGAAGATTATAAAAAGAAAATTTGATAAAATACATGGTCGGTAGGCAAGATAAACCTAATAACTACCCTCTCTACTCGGTGCACTATGACTTAGATTCCTTCATTATGTATAATGAACAACCAGTTCAATAGGAAGTTTCACAGCAAGAGATTTGAACCAACAAAATAGATCAAACAACCGAAACTAAAAGACAAAAATTAGAGGAAGAATATCTTTG
This sequence comes from Pinus albicaulis, assembly GCA_034641835.2. Classification (NCBI taxonomy): domain Eukaryota; kingdom Viridiplantae; phylum Streptophyta; class Pinopsida; order Pinales; family Pinaceae; genus Pinus; species Pinus albicaulis. The sequence continues at coordinate 204,523,208 of CM076583.1, forward strand.
GAATATGGATTTTGATGCAATTGTGTCAAAAGATGGTGCAATAACTAGTGTTTTTTTCATGAAATCATCAACCAATTTGTCCAAAGCACATGGTTGTGAACTTAATTTTCAGTGTACAAATAACATAGCAGAATATGAAGCTTTGAGATTAGGGCTGCATATTTTAAAGAGATTAGGAGCTAAAAGTATTTTTGTGCATAGGGATTCTGAGCTCATTAGCAAAGAGATCCAGGGTGGATATGCCCTAAACACCATATATTAGTATCCTATAAGAATGCATTTTTATACTTTTTGCAATGTTTCACTAAATATGATTTTTTTGCTATCCATAGGACCCATAATATTTTAGTTGATTATTTGGTTTTTTCAGCCAATACTTGTAAAATGCCTTTTCACCAAAATATAAAATATGTGGTGGAAGTCAAGCAGAGGCTAGTTATCCCAGACAATGTTAGATATTGGCAAGTTTTCAGAAACGATGACAAAATTGAAATTTTCTTATAGATGAAAGATAATTTGTTTCGGTAGATATATAAACAGATAATGAGAGTGATAATGATGTAAATCACAACAAAATATAAATATAACTATATGAAACTAATGATAACCATGAAGAGCTATATATTTTACAATTGAAAGACAATGTGTTTCGAAGAGAATTGGTACCATAGGAAATAATTTTTTATTTCAATGATATGGAAAAAAACCAAAAAATGAACCTCCGGGTGATAATGGAGAACACTGTAACATTGGAACCCAATAAATTCCCAAAATTGTAAAACTCTCTAAATCCTTTCCTCCTAAAGAAAAGAAAAAATACATGGAACTTCTTAAGTAATTCTCCGATGTGTTTTCATGGAGTTATGAGGACTTAAAATCTTATGATAATTATATCATTAAGCACACTATCCCCATCAAAGAAGATGAAAACCCCTTCAATAAAAAATTTAGAAGAGTAAATCCAATATTTCTTCCTTTGATTCAAAAACAAGTGAGGAAACTATACAATGCCAAAATCATAGTACCATTAATGTTCTCAAATTGGGTTTCCAACCTAGTGCCAACCAAGAAGAAAACAGGTGAAATTGGACTCTATGTAGACTTTAGCAATTTGAAAAAAGTCTAAAAAAAGGACAACTATCCACCGCTTAAAATGGATCACTTAATATAAATTGTAGTTTGTTCTGGTATAATCTCCTTTTTAAATGGATTTTCAGAATACAACCAGGTTATAGTTCATCTTGATGACCAACACCAACAACATTTACTACACAATGGGGAGCTTTTATCTATGTATAAATTCCTTTTGGTCTTATGAACTCTAGGAAAACATTCCAAAGAGTAATGGACTTAGTCGTTGCTGATGAAATTGACAAGTTCATTTTAATCTACCTAGATGATATTACTTTATTCTAAAAAATAGATGAATAATAATTGCTACATTTGAGAAATGTTTTTGAAAAATGCAGGAAATTTGGTATCTCTCTTAACCCTAAGAAAATATTTTTGGTTTAGAAGAGGGAAAACTTGTAGGTCATATCATTTCCAAAGAAGGAATCAGAATTCAACCCAGGAGTGTCAAAGCCATACTCAAAATTGATCGTCTTTGAAATGAGAAATAATTTCAATCCTTCATTGGTAGAGTAAATTTTCTTAGGATATTTATCCCTAACTTGGCCAAAATATTAAGATAAATTACAAACATGTTGAAAAGAGAGGTTGAGATTAACTGGAATACTAAAGCCAAGAAATATTTTAGTGAAGTCAGATTAATTTTAACCACTGCTCCTAGTTTGATAAGCCCCAGCTTTACTAAATATTTTATGATTTTCTGTTATTATCCTAAACATAATATTGCAATTGTTTTATTGCAGAAAAATAGCCTTATTCAACAGATCTTTGAGAGATGCATCACTAAAATACAACATCATGGAGAGGAAGGCATTTTCGTTGGTTAAAGCATTGAAATAATTTAGGTTTTATATCCTACATTCCCATATCATTGCATTTGTTCCAAGTGTTTTGGTAAAGGATATTCTCACACAGGCGGATCGAGATGGCACGAGAGGGAAATGGATTGCTATAATCCTTGAGTATGACATAGAAATAATACCAACCAAGCTCATCAAGCACCAAATAATGGCCAAACTGATGGCCAGTTAACTTTCATGCCCTTGATATCAATTTTTTTACTGCACTCGATGAAAAGGAAGATATGGGGACTCCAAAAGTATCAGAAGCCTTTTCTACCTCACCATGGTATGTAAACATCATTTTTGTACTACAAAACTTACAAGATCCTCCTAGTTTGACGAATACTAAAGCAAGATTTCTCATATTGAAAGCCATGGAATTCTTTATATTAGGTCAAAGTTTATATTGTAAATATTTTGGAGGTATATTTCTAAACTGTGTATTGAAAAATGAAGTAGATAAATTAATACAGAAATTCCATGAAGGAGACCATCGAGGAAAATTTTATTGAAAAACCACAACCAATAAAATTTTAAGACCTGGTTTTTATTGGCCTAAATTGTTTAGAGATGTGCATTGATGGCAGTGTGGGTGCAGGCGTTAAGGAGAGTTGTTCAAACATGCTAACAATATTTTCTAACTCTGGGGGAATCTGTTCCAGTTCCTTGTTTTTATTTTCATTCATAAAATTTATGAAATTTGATTAATGAAATGCACATTGGGTTTCAAAAGTCCCTTATCATTTAAAAAATATTAGCCCTTTGTAAACAATATTACAAATTCTTTGGGACCATTCAAACTCATTTAAACCCATTGTTTCTCTCCTTAGGCACCATTATAATGCTTTTCAAACAATGGTCAAAATTTTTGGAAATATTACAATGTGCATTATATTATGTTGAATGAGATTTTGAAAGACATCAATTTACTCTAAAAAATGTATACCCTTAAAAAATTAAATTGTCGAAACTGAGTTTCGGACCCGGCACTATAACAAAAGTCTATTGGAATAAACCTTTAGAAACACGTTTTGACAGAACTTCATTTTATTAATCATCGAGCCATACCTTTACTTAAAGTCCATGCAGCTTCCAACGCAAGTACCCTTGGATTTTCCACATATCCACATCGACGGAAATCACATTCATTTGGAAAGCATGACATATCTCCCAGATGCAATGTGAGATCGGTAGTTTTAATATTATGATCTGTCTCAATTTAACTGGATTGTATTCCAAAAGGAAAAAAACACCCTCAGCTCAAATGCTACGTGAGACCAGTGCTATTGTTTTATAAAACCGCCCAACATTCAAACCTTCATTTCTGAATGCGTTGACTAGGATTTCACTGCGTCCTTTATTTAAATTCTTCTTTGCTTGGAATTTTCATTCTGCACTCCTAACTAAATTAACAAAGATTGGTTTATGATCACTGTCTGATTTAAAAAAAAAGAAAACTCGAGTCTCCTGTTATTCTTTAGGATGGAATAGCTATGACAACAACCTCAATAGAGAATCAGATTTCTCTATTCTCTAAGCTTTTATACGGAGAGTATAATATTCAATTCACACACAAAATATATGCGACTCAATGAAATTTTGAAAGAATAAAGCCCTCCTTCACATAGAGATTAATATAAGTTAAACCCTCGCTCAATTTCTACACAGAAGATATAAAATCAATCGAAATTACGAAGGCGTAATCCTCCGAGAACTTGCCAGAATAGTCAGATAAACAAAAAATCTGTAAATTTATTAAGATAGAGGCAAAATCCTCTGAATCAAATCTTCTAAAGCCAAATCCAAATTCCTCTGCAAAGGTTACATTTACAGTCTTTCACATAACCATCGACCTCCTCAATTAGGATCAAAATATTCATTTTTAGACAAAATCATATTTAGCTAATATCTCCCTAATTTATATCAACTGAAGCTAGATATGCTCAACAAATCAAAAGATATCCAATTATCCTAACATATATTCAAACAAATGTATCTCTAAATATAGTTTCTAATTTATTACAAAAAATAAATTAAACAAATTTTTGAGAGATCCAACCCTCTCAGTAAAGCCGGCTTTGTCCCGGCAGTCAATGAATTTTAAACCCATCTAGCTACAACATGTGAACAAATTTTCACATTGCTGGCTAAATGTTGATGCCCCTGCATTAGACTTCCGAGGAAAAAAATCTTCATGGGCTCCTGTCCATGAGGTCCTCCACAGAACTGCCTAGTTTCTACAGCATAATTTATGTCATCTAAGTAGCATCCTCAATTGGCTGATCCTTCCATTTGATAAAGTATTGGAAATACTCCTGTCCTCTGGTTCTCTTCAACACCTTCTTGTCTAAGATCCTTTCTAGCTGTAATGGTTGTGTTGTAGGTAATTGTTTTACCTAGTCAATCTGTTCTCTGTCTTCTGGTCTTTCATCTGTTCCACCATCTTAGTACCTGTACAAATCAACAACATTGAATATTGGAGATATTCCAATGTCATATGGCAATTCAATCTCATAGGCATTTGTAGAAAATTTCATAAGTACCCTGCATGGTCCTATCTTTTTGAACTTCAATTTGTTATACTACCTCTTTGGAAATTTGTATTTCCTCAAGTGTGACAAAACCAAATCACCAACTTCAAAATTAACTTCTCTTCTGCCCAAATCTACTCTGTTCTTGTACTTGATGCTGTTGTCCTATAGCTGCTGCTTTACCTGCTCATGTATTGCTTGAATCTCTGAAGCAAACTCTTCTCCATTAGCACTCCTCATTTCTAGTTTTCCCAAGTTCCTCAATTCAGATACTCCTCTTGGGTGCATCCCATAAACTATATGGAATGGACTCTACCCTATACTTCTATTAGGTGAATCATTGTATTCATATTTTGCCTGTGGTAATATATGATCCCACTGCTTAGGATGTTATCCTGCAAGACTTCTCAAAATATTTCCCAAAATTATGTTTAATACTTCAGTCTACCCATCATTCTGAGGGTGATAAGCTGAGCTGAAACTTAGTTTAGTATCAAAATTATTCCACAATGTTCTCCAAAAATGACCAACAAACTGGGTATCTCTATCAGAAACAATACTTTTAGGTAACCCATGTAATCTAACAATCTCCCTGAGAAACAAATTGGCAACATGAGTAGCATCACTGGTTTTATAACATGGAATAAAATGTGCCATCTTTGAGAATCCGTCAACTACAACATAAATTGCATCATTCCCTCTCTGTGTCTTAGGAAATCCTAAAACAAAATCCATAATTACCATATCCCAAGGTCTGTCTGGAATAGGCAATGGAATGTACAAACCTGCATTTTGGCGTCTCCCCTTTGCATATTGAAAAATTTTACAGTTCTTCACAAAATTCTCCACTTCAGATCTCATTTTTGACCAATAATAAAAATGAATCAGATGTTCATAAGTTTTATCAATACCAAAATTTCCAGCAGGTCCACCACTATGCTTCTCTCTGATTAAATTCTCTCTCATTGAACAATTTGGTATGCACAATTGATTTCTTTTGAACAATAAACCCTCTTGCAAGAAATAATCTAAGCACTGACTTCTTTCTATCAAAACAGGATTACAGCATGCTTCAAATGCTTCTTTGAAATCCAAATATGTTTTATAGAATTCCTTAAGAAAATAGAAACCTACCACTTCAATTTGACTTTCTTGAACAAGAATGTTTTTCCTACTCAAGGCATCAGCTACCTTATTTTCTTGACCACTTATCTGCTTCAAAACAAAGTTAAAAATTTGAAGATATTCAACCCATTTTTCATGTTTTTGATTCAATTTAGGCTGCTGCATAATATACTGTAAAGCATGATTATCTGAATATAGCACAAATTCTTTAGACATTGAATAATGTCTCCACTTCTTCAATGATTGTACAATTACATAAAATTCTTTGTCATAAGAAGAGCACTTTCTTCTTGTCTCATTCATCTTCTCACTGAAATATGCTATAGGCCTATCTTCTTGACTTAACACAACCCCAATAGCTTCTCCACTTGCATCACACTTCAATTAAAAAGGTTTGTTAAAATCAGGAAAAACTAAGACGGGTTTCTCAATTATCTTCTGTTTCAAAAACTAAAAATTTCTTTCAGCTTCAGCAGTCCATTTAAACAGTTTTTTATCCTTCTTTATAGTTTCAATGATAGATGCATTAATCTTGCTAAAATCACTTGTGAATTTTCTATAAAAAATAGCAAGTCCATGGAAACTTCTTACCTCGAAAACAATTTTTGGTGAAGTCCACTCCACAATTGCCTTTACCTTCTCTCGATCCATCTTTAATCCCTCAGTAGAAAAAACAAAACCTAGATATACCAATTCTTCTTTCATGAATGAACATTTCTTTAAGTTTACCAATAACTTTTCTTGATGTAACTTCATTAAAATATAATTAAGATGCCTCATGTGTTCTTCCTTTGTTTTGTTGTAAATTGATATATCATCCAGATATACTATTGCAAATTTACCAATAAATTCTTTTAATACTTCATTCATGAGCCTCATAAAAGTACTAGGTGCATTTGATAAACCAAAAGGCATTACCATCCATTCATACAATCCCTCATTTTTTTTAAATTCTGTTTTCAATTCATCACCTTCAATTATCCTAATCTGATGATACCCACTTTTCAAATCTAATTTTGAAAAATATCTTGCTCCACTCAAACAGTCCATCAAATCTTCAATTCTGGGTAAAGGAAATCTATACATGATTGTTATCTTGTTGATTTCTCTTGAATTAGTGCACATTCTCCAATGTCCATCTTTATTTGGACTCAACATTGTAGGTATTGCACAACGACTCAAGATTTCTCTGATCAAACCTTTGTCAACCAATTCTTGCACTTGCTTTCTGATTTCTTCATTTTCTGTGGGAGTCATTCTATAAGCTGCTTTGTTCGGCAGATTTGATCCTGGGATCAAATATATCTAATGGTTGATTCTTCTTACAGGTGGTAATTCATTAGGCAAATCATCCACAATAATATCACAATAACTCTCCAACATTTGTTGAATTTCAATTGGCAAATAAAATATTCTAGTAGAAGTAAATACTACCTTAGGTTTACAAAGTAAAGAAAAATTTACCTCATCATCTTCAATCTGCTACAATTATTCTTTCCCACTCAACAATAAAGTCATTGGATCAGACTTTTTACTTGATGCATCTCCTTCTTCCATACGTAACAATGTTTGATTCATACTGTCTTTGAAAAACTTGTAAGTGTTTATCTTACCATCATGCACTTCTGCTCTGTCATACTACCAAGGTCTACCCAACAGTGTGTGACACACATCCATAGGCATCACGTCACACATGATTTTATCCTTGTAGCTGTCCATCTACAACTCTATTTCACATTGTTCTTTCATAATTAGCTGGTGTCCCTTCTGAAGTCATGACACCTTGTAGGGTGTTGGATGTCCCCTTGTCTTCAATTTTAATTTCTCTATCACCTCTGTAGAGACCAAATTGTTTGTGCTGCCACTATCAATGACCAATTGACAGCATTTCCATTGAACTTTGCACACACTTTTGAACAAAGTCTTTCTCTGTGTTGGCGCAACAACTTCCTTTGTTTTTTTCAACAAAACCTTGTTAACCACCAAGGATTCTCCTTTCTCTGGCACAATTTATTTCTCTGTTTCAGGAAACTTTGCTGCTTCTTCTCCATTCTAAGCCACAATTGCATTTCTCTGACTTGTACCCACATTCTCTTTCTCTGGGAATTCGTAGGCTCTATGTCCCAATTTGTTACATCTGTAACATCTCACCTCTCTTCCTCTGCTTCTGCCTCCTCTTCCTCCATAGGAATTCCTTCTGCCATTTGCATCACCTTCTGTGGATGTAAGCTTAGGTGAGCTGCTGCTAGCTCCATCTCTTGGTGCTGTAGATATTCCTCTACCACCTTGACTTCCCTTTCCTCAAAAATTACCTCTTCCTTTGGCAGACTGTTTTCTCAGGAGTTTTTCTTCAGCTTTTCAAGCCATTTGATAAGCCTCTTCTATTGTCTTAGGATACAATGTACTTATCTCATCTTGGATCTCCATTCTGAAACCATTTACATAGCTGGCAATCTTCTCTGATGTGTCCTAGATTTGTCCTGCTCTTATGCTCACTTTGTAAAATTCTTCTATGTATTCTTTTACTGTCATTAATCTCTGTCTAAGATTCTGCATTTGTCTAAATAATGAAAGCTGATAATCACTAGGAAAAAAATTACCTCTCAGCTTTGCCACCATTTTGCTCCAATTTTTTATTGGCTTCTTACTAGCTCCCCTTCTCTCTCCTTGCACTCCATCCCACCAAAGTGTTGCATGTCCTTTCAACCTTGTCACTACAAATTTAACTCTCTTGTCTTCACCCATATCTTCATAATCAAAGCATTTATTCATCTCATTGATCCAGTATATCAACTCTTCTGGATTCATTCCTCCTGCAAAAGTTGATACTTCAAGTCTAGGCTTGGATGTAGAGCCTAAAACTGATTTAAAAAATATCATATCAGAGGAAAGTTCAATATTGTATTCTTCTTCTTCAGCTTCAGGTTCACTGACATCTTCAAGATCTCTTGGATGTCCTACTTCAACTGCTTCCAATCTAGCTTGAATCTGCTGCATAGTCTCCAATACTTCTGCATTTGCAACTGGCCTACCTCTTCTTGTACCAGCAGCACCTCTACCAATTTGGACAACCATGCAGGATTTCTTCTTCTGGATTTTGGAAACCTGTTCAATATCTGAAAAATGCTCTGATGTCTACTCTAATACCACCAATGATGGTAGTGTGGGTTCAGGCATTAAGGAGAGTTGTTCAAACTTGCTAACAATATTTTCTAACTCTTGGGGAATCTATTCCAGTTCCTTGTTTTTATTTTCATTCATCAAATTTATGAAATTTGATTAATGAAATGCACATTGGGTTTCAAAAGTCCCTTATCATTTAAAAAATATTAGCCCTTTGTAAACAATATTACAAATTCTTTGCAACCATTAAAACTCATTTAAAACCAATGTTTCTCTCCTTCGTCACCATTATAATGCTTTTTAAACAATTGTCAAAATTGTTGGAAATATTAAAATGTGTGTTATATTATGTTGAATGAGATTTTGAAAGATATCAATTTACTTTAAAAAATGTATACCCTTCAAAAGTTAAGCTGTCGAAACATATTCAGACCTGGCACTATAACAAAATTCTATTGGAATAAACCTTTAGAAACACAACTTGATAGAACTTCATTTAATTAATCATCAGGCCATACCTTTACTTAAATTCTGTGCAACTTCCAACGCAAGTACACTTGGATTTTCCATAGATCCGCATCGATGGAAATCACATTCATTTGGAAACCACGACTTATCTCCCAGATGCAACACAAGACCGATGGTTTTAATATTATGACGTGTCTCAATTTGAATGGATCATGTTCCAAAAGGAACAAACCATCCTCGACTCCAATTTTACGCGAGTCCAGTGGTATTGTTTTATAAAACCGCCCAACATTCAAACCTTCGTTTCTGAATGCGTCGACTGGGATTTCACTGCGTCCTTTATTTAAATTCTACTTCGCTCAAAATTTTCGTTCTGCACTCTTAACTAAATTAACAGAGATTGGTTTATGATCACTATCTGATATTAAAACAAAGAAAACCGAGTCTCCTTCTATTCTTTAGGATTGAATAGCTATGACAACAATCTCAATAGAGAATTAGATTTCTCTATTCTCTAAGCTTTTATATGCAGAGTATAATATTCAATTCACAAACAAAATATATGACACTCAATGAAATTTCGAAAGGATAAAGCCCTCCTTCATACATAGATTAATATAAATTCAACCTGCACTCAATGTCTACACAAAAGATATAAAATCAATCGAAATTATGAAGGTGGAATCCTCTGAGAACTTTCCAGAATACTCAGATAGACAAAAATCTTCAAATTTATTAAGATAGAGGAAAAATCCTCTCAATAAAATCTTCTACAGCCAAATCCAAATTCCTTTGTTGCAGAGGTTACATTTATATTCTTTCACATAACCATCAACCTCCTCAATTAGGATCGAATTATTCATTTTTAGACAAAATCTTATTTAGCTAATATCTCCCTAATTTCTATCAATTAAAGCTAGATATGCTCAACAAATAAAAAACTATCAAATTCTCCTAACACGTATTCGAACAACTGTATCTCTAAATATAGTTTCTAATTTATTACAAAAATAAATTAAAGAAATTGTTGAGAGATCCAACCCTCTCAGTAAAACCGGCTTTGACCCAACAATCAATGAATTTTAAACCCATCTAGCCACAACATGTGCAAAAAATTTCACATTGTTGGCTAAGTTCTGATGCCCCTGCATCATGCATAAGAGAGTTACTTGTAGCCAGAAACGTCATTTTTTTAAATACAAGAGAAAGCTTTTACCCTTACCATTAAATCCTATTTCAGTTGAAGTCCCTTCTAAATTTCATAAGTGAAATTAATCCAACCTCTTGAGGCCAACATAAGTGGATATTAACAACCACTCATTACTTTACAAAATGGATTGAAGCCATTCCATCTAGATAAGCCACAGCTAATGTCACCATCCAATTTCTAGAGGGAAAGATTTTGTCCAGATTTGGGTGTCCCCACAATCTTATCAATGACAATTCCCCAAGTTTTAAATCAAAGAAAATGATATAATTATGTTATAAAAATGATATCAAACTAGAACACTCCAATTCCTACTATCCAGAAGGAAATGTATTAGCCGAGTCTTTAAGAAAAAGTTTAGTCAACATTATAAAAAAGCTATTGCAGGAAAATAAAAAATCCTAGCATTAAAATTTAATTAGTTCCCCATGGGCTGAGATAATTACTACCAAGAGATATATTGGAATGTCTCTATTTTAAACAAAATATGGGGTGGATGCAATTTTTCCTACATTAGGAATCCCTGTAATAATATTTTTGCAGGAAGCATAAGTGGAAACAAATTATTTGCAGAGAAGAATTAACCAGACCATCCAACTGTAGAAATCCAGAGAGGAAGCCTACAATAATACACAACTGATTCCAGAAAGCATCAAAAAGACTTATGACTAAATGAAAAAAGCTGATGATTTCCATATGGAAGATTTCGTGTTGAAATGGGATTCAAGAAACGAAGATAAAGGTAAGCATGGAAAGTTTGACAGCTTATGGAAAGGGCGATACAAAATTGAAGCTATTGGAGGTAACAATGACTTTTTCTTGAAGGACTTAAATGAAGCAACACTGCCTCATGGTCCTTTGAACGGAATAATTCTTAAACATTACTTTCTTCCAGAATAAATCAGTTTCAATTTATAATCATTGTACCTATATCATTTTAATTTTTATTGCAAGAGTGAGGGTTGTCTTCATCAAAATTTGAAGCCTAGGGAGAAGGCCCCGAGCTTGTAATGATTGGTTTCCCACATACACAAGTGACATCATATGGATCTGATTCAGTTACAGAAGATGAAGATAGTACTCCCAATGGTTTTAGGATACTGATCTACAATGTTCTTGGCACCTCACAAGGTGAGCTCCATCCCCATTGGAGCCAATGTTAGAGTCGTATATTTTATAGGATGACTTGATTGTAGATGTGATTTTGTATACGATATGCTATAACTAACTTTCCGTTGTGAAAATTTATTTTCAAAAAGAAAAAAAAAGGAAAATGATAAACAAAAGGGGATAAAAAATGGATATGTGAAAAGAATAAAAAAAAAAAACATCATAAAAAAAAATATATATATATATATATATATCCCATGAAAAATAAAGTTTATAGGAGTGAGAAACCGTAAATTCCACTCAAGAAATAAAAAAATGCATCGGTTAATACTTAGAAATTGTTGAATAAATGTGCTGCTAGTTAAAATCCCACATTGTAATAGGAGAAGTATAATAGTTGGTTTAATCATAATGTTTAAACATGATTAGGCTAAAATGAAATAGTTTAGGTTAATTAATAAATCAATCACACAATTTAATAATGATTGAAATAGGTTAGTTCCAACAAAGATGAAGTTAATCACATAATTTAAGCATGGTTAATTGACAAGTTAAGAGGAAAAAATAAGAAATGCATTGCCAATTTAAATTGAACATTAGTGAATAAGGAAGTAGTTTTAGGGCGTGATTAAGTTTGTATTAGTTTATTTTAATGATAGAAATTAATTGTGATTTATCACAATGTAAATAATGTTGGTTATAATGGTTTGATATCATTCAATGAACATTAGAATAAAAGTCAACGTCTGAGATGAACCCCCGCCTAGATCAATGACGGGGGATTTTTTTCGAGCCCCCTCGAGATCCCTCATGATTTTTCCGTTGTGGGGGGTGGGGGGGCTGGCAATGTCCCAAATGAGAGGACCTAGAATCAACGTGGCACCCCAATATCACTTCATACCCTACCCTCGTCCTGTCTGCTGATCCCCCCCCCCCTCCAACAAGTCATCTTTCTGTTGACCTCACACCCTCGTTATTGCCATATAAATGACCATCTACCATGTTTAATCCCACGATCCCACCATCACCTCCCACCGTGGTCCATACTACTCCGCTTAGCATCCACTACATCATCTCTATAGACCCCACTCCTCTACTTCCCTTCCATTAGACTATTACCTGATACCCATTCCTCTCCCAATAAGAAGCTACCATCTGGCACTCCCCTATCCGCGTCAACTAACCGTTACACCAATTAAATGCTTCCCGCTCCCGCAAAAACAAACCTGCTCCTTGTTAAATGGTAAAAACACTTTTTTTGAAATTCTATATTAATCACCGTAAAAAATGTAAAATTCCCTTATTCACTATTTTAAATGACCAAGAAATATTTAAAGTCTTCCACATTGTCTAAGTATCCAGTGAATTTCCCAGTTATAGTGATTAGATCGCCATCAGTGACCCCACTTCAACATTCGACTATTAGATTCACTTTCTAGGTAATCCAAGCATCCATATCATTTTATTTTCAATATGGAACCTAAAGCAAAGACCCCCAAGAATAAAGGAAAGAAACCTAAAGAAAATCCTATGTTTCCCCCTCCCATTAACCTTGATCACCTACCTTTAGTTGACCCGCAATACAATATTGTTGAGACTATCTGTGAATTCAACATGTTTGAACTTTAAATTTGGTTGAAGCATAAGTTTTTAGGCCTTACTGATGAATTGGGTCTATGGGAATCTTCCATGCCCCAATTCATGTTCCCACAGATCCATTATTTCCCTGAACTAATCTCCCAGTGCAAAATCTTCTATGTACCTAGCCAAAGAGCATTTGTTATCCGGAATGGTGAATTTTTGCTCACCAGTACAACTAAATCTATTTAAAAAATTATACAAGTGAAAAATATAGACTCCCTCAAGCCACTATCAGTAGGTTCTCTCACATAACTCCACAAAAATTTAACCTTTCTAGAGAGAGCTAAGATGTTCAAAGTTTTTCTCCCCGGGGATGATCAATTGTGCAAGACAAACCCCCCATACTAATCCTACATGTCCCCTGAGTTAACTAAGTAGATAATCACAATAATCACATACATACTTGGCTACCACTCTTATCAGTGGGTTGATGAGGCCATGGTTGGTTTCTTATCAAATTTTACCATAGGTGAAAAGCCTACAATTTTCAGTTACAGTGAATTCATTGCAAAGGCCATACATGATCAATTTCTAAAGTTTCTTACAAAGGGAGATTTCAAATACACCTCTATATTAGTTTGTTTGTTTATTTATCATCATGTAGACATGTTTCCATTTTCTTTAAAGAAGTTGGATGAGTAGGTCAATTCACAATTAGTTATCTATGGTCCTCCTTGGTGAGGAAAAAATTCACTGATTTTTCCTTCGCAGAGTATGTTGATCAATTTATTTACACATTTATTTGTTGGATGAAGAGTGATTTGGAACCTAGGAAAGGATTAGAGATTCAAATAGTGTTGCATCTTATGGACTACGTGATTGGTTATACCAAAAATATACAAAGATCGGAGTTTATGGGTGTGAATTTCCACCTTATAATCTTCCAAAATTTGTTCCCATCATATTGTTCTCACTAGAATGTATAATACAAATTATTAATATGGATGAATTAATTTTTTTTGTAGCTAAAAAGAAGGCATAGTTTAAAATCAATGTACAAACTGGGCCATTTGTTTGCAATACCAGAACACTAGAAAAGGGGCAGATTTTCTTTTGAGGAAAATGAATTTCAAATTGATTTTTGCCTAGTTTTATGATCCTTTAGACCTAGTTTTAAATTTGAATTTGGATCAAAATACCATTCCTTACAGCCACACTCCTAGGACAAAGATAGAACAATTTATGGACCAGATTCAGTGGGAGGAGAGCACACTGCAGGAAGCCGAATACAAAATTATATCCACTACCACTTCTCATACTCCTACACCTCAAGAAAAACATGAGAAAAGGATAAGGGAAGAATAATATTCTCTAGTGAAAGAAACTAGATCTAAGGAGTTCTTGATATATAGGACGAAACATAAGACTAACTCTGGACCACCTTTTTAGTAGGAAAGTAAAGAGAAAGAAACAATAGTTATGATAGGTCCTCATGTTTCTGCAAGGGAGGATGACATTTTCACAGGATCTCCCTCTTCATAAACATCAAAAGATCCTCTAGACACATCAAAAATAACAGACTTGGCTCAGGACATAGCCGAGCCTAACACTTTTTCCAAATACAAGGCAATCAAACATAGGAATGAAATGCAAAAATTGAACACATACACCCAATTCTGGAACCAAACTACTAGCTCACAACATGGGATTCTCTTAGCCTTTGATGCAGAGAAAGGGAAAATGAAAAATTAATTTCTTGAATCATAGGTTCCAGTTCCAAAGATACCAGCAGATTACAAATAATCTACATTTTCCTTTGATGCATAACATATTCATCCAATTAACCAAATGGATATTCAAAATAAAACTAGTGAGATAATATATTCTAATTTATGTAATGTTTCCATTTGGTCCTACAAATTGCAGGTATGAGCCAGCAACATATAAACACATTTAAAGTTGTAAAAGGATCTCATCCTTATCCAAGGATACGAAGATCAAGTCACTTGAATACTTGGTGATGAAGCTGGGATTCAGTCCTAGTGTTTTAAAGGCAGCATAGGAGATTGTGAAAATGAAAAATGTTTTCATTACAACATTGAGGAAGAAGCTCAAGTTGCCCACTATAGAAGGTAGACAGGCCAATGAATTTAGAGAAATGGAAAAAAAATGAAGGCAAGTTTAAGATAATAAGTGAAAAGAACAGCTAGATTAGAGACATGGAGGTGGAAATGGAGAAAATTACGAAAGAGAAACAACAGTCATTACATTTGGTTATAGTTCCACTCATAACAGTCCCCATATCAGTTGCAACAACCACATAGGAATATACATTAATCTCAACACCATCACATATGACTGATCCTTCAAATGATCTATTTAAAGCCATGGATAATCTATCCATTCAAGAGAAATAAATTTCTAAATTAAAGGCCTAATTTAAAATGTTACAAGAAAAAAAAAAGAATTGATAGTTCTTATGTTTTAGAACTGCGGAAAACTGACAAGCTCACTCAGATATTTTAATAGCTAGAAACTGAATCATCCGTGCCACAAACTTTGTCACAAGAAAAAGAAGTCATATGGATAGAGACAAATGAAACCATCACTAAACTATAAGCTTCAATCCAAATTATTTTTGAGCAGCAAGAATTAATAGACAGATCCAAAGAAGTGGTGAAGTAAATTAAAACAGAATTGGGACAGAAACTTGGTGAAGCAACAAAAATTAAAAAAATCTTAAATTCCAAAACCATAGAAGAATTACTAGATATTGGAATTCAATACAGGACAAAAACTATCTTTGAGGTGAGGAGAGTACATAATAAAAGGATCCTTATGCTGCAGCTCGAGAATAAATGTAACAATATGGAATCTGACATTCAAAGATTCCATAAGATATTACATGTGGTCAATAGGAAAGGGCTTCCAAGATTAATTGGGATAGGAGACTAGTTGGTTAGCTTGAAATATAATCAGGATAAATTATGTATTTTTTCCCAAGATAAAGCAATATTTGCAGGTATAAAAGGAAACATCACAAGGAAGGAATTCATGGAGGCCATAGAATTTGAATTTTTCATTTTTCATGTGGTCAAGCACTTGTTCATCATCAAGCCTACCTTTTATAAGTACATGGATGTAGATTATTCATATACAAAGATAATAAAATTTTCTATCCCAAGTGAAGATCGATGAGAGAAGCTATGTGAGTTACATGGGTGAAACAATTTCATCTACAATAGTAAGGAAAATAGCACAACATTTTTTTAAGGTCTAGTCATCAACAATCATCCTCAATAATAGAGGTGAGAACCACATCAGTTTCATATTTCCTATTATCTTGTTCTATTTTTGTCAACATTTTTTTGATATTTTGTAAAATTTCTTGAGATTTTCACTGAAGATATTTTTGTTAATTTTGTATAATACTTCCAAATTCAAAGTATTAGTGTTGGTATTTGTATGAAGAAATCTATTGTTTAGTGTGAAGTTTTTCATTGAGCTCAAGTGGACAAATTTCAGAGATACATAAAGCTTTTCAGGATTCCTATGTCAGACTTATTGGTGATGTTATTCTTCTTTTGTTAATGTGTTTTCTTCTCTGTTAATTCACATGTTAGTTCATATATTTTATTCTAAGAAAAATAAGGATTTGAATTTGTTTAAAAAATCTCCATACTGACATATGAATGAAATAAATGTTTTTCACTGAAGTTAAACAATATAACTCTTAATTTCTCTATGTTTAATGGATTCTTAATTTTTCCTTCTTTACCATATCATAAATATTTCTAGATATAGCAAGTATGCCTACCTGATTATGTTAAATTTGGCTGTCATTCTTGTAATTAATAAATTGAAATTTTAATTGAATCCACTTCCCAATGGATTTCCCATGCTATTCCAACGAAAATAATTTAAAAATAAAACTTTGGACTTCACATCTAGCCTAAAATTCTAAAAACAACAAAGTTAAATCTGACGGAGAGATCCCTCTATGAAGCTGGTACGGCTAGATCCTAGCTTCCAAAGTGGTTATGTGTTTACCTCTAGAATTTGTTTCGCAATCTTATGAAATTACGGAGTGATAACACTTCCCATGATATGGAGCTAGAAAATACATATCATGCACTCAAAATGTGGATACATTATCTCATGAGAGAGAGATTTGAATTGCAAATTCAACATTATGAGTTACATCATTTACTTGAATAGCAAAATTTAAATGCCTCAAAAATTAGATGGTTGGAGTTGTTGGCTGAGCATGAATTTGAGGTCAAATATATCAAGGGAAAATAAAATATGGCAGCTCATCCACTTAGTCAGAGACTGTGCACCATGCATGCCACAAAAACAAGTATTTGCAGGGAAGAATTAATGAGAAGAATTGTAGAAGCTATGAATTCAAACAAAAAATATGTGGAAATAAAATGTAATCTACAACATGATAATATACAATTGAGGTATCCGAAATATGAGATAGTAGAATATAGGATTCTTCTCCATAAAGGTCGAATTTATGTGTCAGATGTACAAGTAGTGAAAGAAGTAATTTTAAAATAAATGCATAGGGTATTGTATGCTAGTCACCTAGGTTATTAGAAAACTCTTACAACAATTAAGAAATAATATTTTTGGCTAGGTATTATGAAGGAAGTTCTTAATTAAATATTCATATGCTTAGAATGTGAGAGGGTTCAGGAAGAGAAAAATAACCTAGTTAGTTTTCTGATTATAATTCACATTCCTAGGTGGAGATGGGATATTTTACGAGTTCAATTTATTACCATTTTTCCCAAAACCACTTAATGGAATGACTCTATAATGTTGGTGGTGGATAATCTCACCAAAGCTACTTAATAAAGGTAGAAATTTTTATATAGATAAGCACAAAATTAACATATAATTAAATATCAAGGAACAAGTATTCTTAAAAGTGAAATAAAATAAGAGGTTAGTAAGATTAGGAAATTGTGTCAAATTGGAAACAAGATACTACATGTAATTCAATCCTGAAGAGGATCGTCCCACTTGCATATAAGCTTGATTTTACTGCATCTATTCATATTTATGATTTGTTCCATATTCCTTTTCTTTAAAAGTATGTTTTAGGTACTTATCATGTAATTTACTAGCATATGATTCGGGTGGAGCCCGTGGGAGGCTTCTATGTTTAGTCGGTATGGATTTTTGATAGGAAGCTTAAAGCGCTTTGGATTCGAGCCATCTATATGATAAAGGTGTAGTGGAAAATTCTCAGTCTTGAGGAAGTGACCTAGGAGAATGAATATGTAATGAGGGAATAATACTCTCATATTTTTTACTGATATTTTGTATATACCTGTATAAATGATGCACTGAGAACATTGCATAAATTAAGGGTAGGAGGAATGTAATATCCCTTCCTAATTATGATGATGTCAATGTATGTACAAATATATTTAGGCAAGTGAGTCAGATGTCTGTGACTGATAGGCTAGTGAGTAATGTTTTTTATGAGCCTATGTGCCTATTTGTTTAGTTTTATATTTTTTGGGGTGAGCATGCGTAGACATATATATCCTAGTTTTGGCTAAATGTCTGGAGAGATTTTTGTAGATATAATGTAACTTTTTTACATATATTGTAATATTAAAAAAATGATCTGGCTATGAATCCCATTCTATGGTAAATATTATGGGTGGTGAAACTCCATGGAAAAGGGAAACAATTGTGATGTATTTTGGTGAAAAAATAACCCAGGGAATATGTGGCTTTGGAGGATTCGACATGGCTAGATAAATCCATGCATATAAAATAAGTGTAGCGTTTCCCTCAGATCCATTATGTTTACTAATTATTTAGTGAGTCTTGGGGTTGGAATTTGGAACTAACCTAGGTGTGAATATTCCTTTAATCAAACTGAATTGGATGCATCCTAGTTGCTGAGAATTGGTGGCTCCGAGAGGGTGAGGACTCTAGTTATGGATTGGTTGCCTTGGAGTTCTAGTGGGCACAATTTGGAGATACTCAATGCATCCTGGGATTAACTTTGAAACTTAATAGGGTTATTCGGTTTTCTTCGTAGGCCACTTGGACTCTGATAGAGAAGCAAAGCTCCTAGAATTAAAATAAGAGATTGATTTGGTCAACTCTAAAGAACCCAGAAGGTGGGTATTAACGAAAGAATTGGGCTATGCCACTTGGGTGTAGGTTAAGGGAACATGAGCTTGTGGCTGAAGACTGAGGCTGTTGGGGTTGGTGCCTTGGGCAGTGTATGGGATCGATGCTTGATTTTAAAATTGTTACGTGAGGATTTGCAATCTGAACTTGGGGGTGACCCGTGTTTAAGATTTATGAGAAACATGGTATATGGATGGGTGGAGCATGGAGATCCCATAAGAATTTGGATTTCTCTTAGGAGATAAGTTTTCTTTCTTCATGTGTATTTCTATATAATTATGTGATTTTTTATATGTTGAATTTACAGTGAAACCCAAGTTTCAGGGTCTCTGTTCTCTTAGATAATTTGTATTCCCATAGTGAATAAATGTGTTTATTTTTAACTCAAATGTGTTAATTACTTCATTGATTGAAATTATCATTCTATTAATTCTAACCATAGCAGCCATTCATAGCAATAATTATGGTGGGGTTAGAGTAATTATCACATCCACTTTAGAATTCGTATAGATTTAAGCAATGTTAGTGTGTTAGTGTTGCCCAAATAAGGGTTGGGATGTTACAAAACCATTCTACATGGATGCACAAGTACGTACTTCCCATCTTCTGGTATGAGTATGAGATGAATATTTTTTATTGCAATAGTCTAGGGGATTTATTTAGATGCGTCACCCACTACCTGGTTGATTTTGAGGTGAGTTTGGTGGAGAAATAGATCCTTAGCCTTTAATATATTTTCAAGACAAAAATGTTTCCTCCATACTATCAACTCCATATATAATAATGAAATGCTTGAAATCCATCTTGAATAATGAAGAAATTACACATTTCACTAATACTAAAAGGTAGAAAACCTTTATAGAGGAAAATAGATTTTTTTTATTTTCAATTACTTTACTTCTCAATATCAATATTATTTTTAGATCCAAACATGCCAATTACATATTGAGTAATGAAATAATTTCATATCTCCCTCACACTACAAGTAGAAATCAATTATATATGAACTTATAAATATCTTACTTTTAATTACTTTATTTATCTATGTATATTAAGATGATGTATAATTAATATGGAAATTGAAGTA
This sequence comes from Pinus albicaulis, assembly GCA_034641835.2. Classification (NCBI taxonomy): domain Eukaryota; kingdom Viridiplantae; phylum Streptophyta; class Pinopsida; order Pinales; family Pinaceae; genus Pinus; species Pinus albicaulis. Next base: position 204,543,578 of record CM076583.1, read on the forward strand.
TTTTATTTATGACCTACATTGACTTCTTCTTTTTTTACCATTTTTTAATTTGTTAATGTAAGTATTCATTAATATTATTTTTAAATGTGACAACATCTCTCCTATACTCATTTGCAGGATGTCTCTTGGTGCAATGACTAATCCTACATGGGGAGGGGTTGAGGATGGAAGCTACCTTTGGGGAAATTAAAATATCCCAAGGGGTGTCCAAGCTTGACTAAGATTTGTATAATCCATGATAATAACATGCTAATGGGTAGATTTATATTACATCCAATAGACATATTAGCTCTAAACTAGGCTCCACCTAATTACAAAATACAAATATAAATAAAATTATAAGTAATCGATCTTATTTTTCAAAAGACAAATAAAAAACTATTATTTACTCATAAAACCTCCAAGAGAGGATCGACTTCTTATCCTAAAGGGAAAGGAATTTTTTTTTTTTTTTAAACAAGTTTTGAAAGAAAATTATCACTTTTAAATTATAAATTAACACCATTGTAAATTGTGAATAGATTTATGCCATCTATCACTAAGAAATAAAATAAATATATTTATATGTTGTTTTTGTTATAATAACAATTCTAATAATAAAGAGTATATATAATTACGTCAATATGCATGTCTATTTTATAATAGGCTTTAAGAATAATAAATTACGTGGATGGTAGAGATTTAAGAGCAAGGGATTAAGAGTTATCTTCAAATTAGTTATGATATTTTAATTAATTTATCATAAATTAATTAATAAAAAAAATTCATATTAACATGTTTTAAATTGGGTATGTGGTATTTAAAAGCCATGCTATTCTTTAACTCATATAATAATTATTTTTATAATTAATAATAACAATAATAATAATTTTAAAAAATATACAATTTATTATTATTATTATTTTGTTAATCTCTACAATATGAAATGTATCATAGGGTAAGTATTTGGACACTTATTATTGATGGCTATTGAATTTACCAATAATTTAATATATATGGATATGCCAATATGTATATTGTTTTAAAATAAATTCACATTATTAAGAGTTTCAAAGGGAAAAAGGAATTTAAATTTTTTTTACATTCTTAATTAGTTTTTGTTCTTCATCATATTTTAATTATTATATACTTTAGAATATTTTCTCATGTTTTCTTACTTTAAATTGAATACTTATAGCTTCGCAATAAATTTTCACTTTCTTTAGCAATGAAATGATAAAAAATTTTAATTTTAATATATTACAAAGAAAATAAATTGCCCGATATTTTATATCAAAAAATAAGTAAATATTTATAACGAAAACATAATCAGTACAAAGCAATACAAAAATTTACTATACTTCTAACCTTATAAACAATAATAATGAGCACTAATAAAAATAAGGATACAACCGTTTTAACTAGGGAGCTACCAAAAGCCAAGAGAATCAAATATCTTAGGATGAAAACATCATTTTTAATGCAAAACTTGTTTGCTCCGCTAGACAATTGGTAGGTCCATAGGTAACATGGCTCTAATTTGGTTCTTAATAATATAATTTATATTTATATAAATTTCGCATCTTAATTTTCTTTATTTATACCCTTAATACATACAATTACATAAATATGTGCTTGACATTTTTTTTTTACATATTTTATAAATTTTATAATTTAATTTTAATGCGATATATATATATATATATATATATATATGTGTGTGTGTGGTAAGTGTTAAAAAATTATTTCTTTGCTCATTACATTTATCAAGCTTTTTTTATGTTTATTAATTATGTGTTTTGAAATCTTTGGATAGGACGTCAATGGATGCTATGCAAGTGAAACCACCTACTAAAATAACAACATGTGATGTTCCCCATTGGTGGTAACTCATGCAAAATGGTGGTGCATGTATAATGTAATGTGGCATGGGGTGCCAACATCCAAATCTCGGTAGGCTAGAATGTGTTTTATTTTGTTTCCATGCAATTATGCTAACGATGTGCTTGTCTCGATGTCAAATTGATAGCAATGGGTAGGCCAAAAGGAAAACTAGACGCCAAAATACAGTACAGAAAACTCTGGTTGAAGGAACTACGAAAATATTTCGTAGTGTTATTTTAAAAACCGAGAGGCACTACGAAATGATCTCATAGTACTGCCAAAAATCTTTGTTTTCGAATTTTGGAAGGTGAAATGACTTTGCCGTCTGCAAAATCGATTCTTCCAAGGTATAACTTGTCTTCCAACTAAGGGAATGTTCTCCTACCATCTCTCCTCGTAAAAAAATTCACCCTCACTCAAGTTAATTGACCGAGTTCCAATCGAAGGAACGAGTCATTGCCTGCAAAAAAAGAGGTGCTAGAAAATAGTTTGTAGGTTACAGCAAATTGAACATGATTATATAACCAATTCTCAAGGTTGAATTTTGACAGGCATATAACAATTCCAAAATGGTCACAACCAATTCTGAAACTTAATTAAATACATACAAAATTCGATTAGAACTAGAGGAGAGAAACCACAACTTTATGAATAATAGAGAGTTGTCGAAAATTCATTTCATTTACGTCAACATACATACTAGGAGGCAGGATAAGAGCTACTCATATTCCCATTTTATGCCGATTTTATTCACAAAATCTAACAAATGGTTTTTTTCCTCTAATCTCCAAATGAGGGAAGTCGAAAAGACACTTCATGAGCTAATTATTATAATAATAAATAAATTCTAAATTTCTAGAGTCTTCGAATTATGAAAGAATAATCAAGTCTTACACCTACATTAAATATTCAAAACTCGAATAAAACCAACAAAATTATTTTCTAGCATTAACGTGTGTCTAGCCCACCACATTGTTAAGATTTTCTCCATTTCATTATATCGAGCTCAGTCCAATGCACCTGCATCAGAATCCTCATGAATTAAAAGTTTATGATCTTTTTATTATAATTTCCTATACACAAAAACCTTCTTTCTGTAGAGTTGCGTTACTCATCCATGTAGAATCTTCGATCAGATGATCATTTCACTTCTCCAAAAACTCTAGATACTCTTTCCCCCTATTGTTTTTTGCAACTATGGAATCCAAAATTATTTCAGCCTCGAGACCCTCTATCATATGCATCTACTTCAGTTAACTTTGTTCACTAACTTCTCCACTACTCCCATTTTTTGTAGTGGAACCTTCATCACCATCTGGATAGGGATATAAATTAGCCACATTGAAAATAGGTGAGCTACCTATGCTTATAAGTAACTCCAATTCATAATCATTCACAAAAAAATTCCCGAGTATCCTAAAGATCCTATTTTCTTCATCTTGATTTTGTTATATTCCCCTCTTGGGAAGCTCTCATGTCTCATGTGGGCTAAGACCTTACCTCTCTTCTTCTTAGTTATGCTTTTTTTTTTACTTGTAGTTGTTATCATGTAGCTTCTGTTTTATCTCATCATGTAAGTCACTCATTTCCAATGAAAAATATTCCCCATTAGCACTCCTCTGCTCAAGTTTTCCCAAATATATCATTTCACAAACTCCTCTAAGGTGAATTTCATAGAGGGTCTGAAACAAACTCTTCCTTATGCTCCTATTTGATGAATCATTGTATGCAAACTTAGCCTAAGCCAACACATGATCCTACTGCTTGGGATGATGAACCCCAAGGCTCCTCAATATGTTTCTAAGACTCTTATTCACCATATCAGTTTTCCCATTGGATTGTGGATGATAGGCTGAGTTGAAGTTCAATTTTGTTCCAAACTTCTTCCGCAATTTCCTCCAAAAATTACCTATGAAATTTGTCTCCCTATCAGATATTATACTCTTTGGAAAGCCATGCAATCAAATAATCTCATTGAAAAAAAAATCGGTCACATGTGTAGCATCACTAGTACTGCAACATAGGATAAAATTACCAATATTTTTAAAATTTTCCACAACAACAAGTATGGTGTCCTTAACGTGCTGCAGACTTGGTAAACCCAAAGCAAATTTTATACTCACAAAGTCCCATGGTCTGTTAGGAATGAGAAAAGGCTTATATAGTCAAATATTTTGACTCCTCCCTCTTGAATGTTAACACACACTGCATTTTCTCACATATTTTCGCACATATGCCCTCATCTTTGGCCATAAATAAAAATGTTCTAGCTTCCCAACTGTCTTGTCCACTCAAAAATTCCTTGCGTAACCTCCATGGTTCTTTTCTTGTATTATTTTCATATCATTAAGAAATGAGGAATACATAATCGGTTATTCTTTAACAACAAACCATCCTGCAACATAAAATTCTTCCATGGGCAGCTATCTGCACTCATGATGTTCTTTCATCCTTAAAAGGCCTCTCGAAAGTCAGAATCATCCTCATACAAGTGCTTAAAATAATCAAATCCCAAAATTTGTACATGGTACTCTTGCATGATGAAACTCCTCCTACTCAAAGCATTGGCTACCTTTTTATCTTGCCCACTGACATGTTTCAAAACGAAGATGAAACTTTGTAGGAAATCTACCCCATTATAGACATTTTTAGGTCTAAAATGGGCCTCCTAAGGAATATTATAAAATAATAGTGGAAATAATAAGATAAGATTATATTACACCATCAAATTTTAGAGGGAAAAAAGAAAATATAAATTTTCAACTCGTATTTTCAACTTATCTTCCTACATTTTTACTCGAATTTCGAGTGAGAGAACTCATTGGATGCAAAATTTAATTCTTCCTCCAAGGAATAACTCAAGTTTCATATTTTCAATTGACCTTGCTACACGAAAAATGTGAAATACATGAAAACACGTCATTGCAATCACGTGTTTTCATGTATTTCTCATTTTTGGTGTAGCATGGTCCATCAAAAATAGGCAACATGGGTACTTCTTATAAGAGGAATTGGATTTTTCATCCAATGAGTGTTCTTACTTGGAATTTTAGTAAACCCATAGGGACATAAGTTAAAAATACAAGTGGAAAAAGTTTTTTTTTTTTTTTTTTTTCATTTTTTATTATTTTTACTTTTTTAATCCAAAAACAATGAATCATTCCCCATGGTTTACATCCTAGTATTGAATCCTATTGGTTCATATAAAGTTTATTTTGGTTGTACATTTTTTTAGGCCCATTTTATACCTCAAAAATTTCTCTAATTCACTTGGACTGGGTATGGTTCAACTTATGTTGCTGCATTATATAATATAATGTAGAATTGTGGGAGAGCAAAACATATTCCCTGGGCATGAAATAGTGTCTCTAATGACTCAAATATTGAACCACCTCATATAATTACTTGTCATAAGAGAATTATTTCTGTTTTGAATCATTCAAATTCTCCTTTAAATTTGCAACATGTTTAGCTTCTTAACTCAATACTGGTCCAATGGTTGTTCGACTAGCATCAGATATGACTTCGGAAAGTTAATTGAAGTTCGATGTCTTCAACACTAATTTCTTATTGATATTCCTCTTCAAGAGCTGAAAAATTCTCTATTGTTATTTTACAACAAAAAAGTTGTCTATTATTTCTTTATTGTTTCAATGATGGGTGCATCAATACCACTAAATTTCTTGATGAAATTTCGAGAGAGGCTAGCTAAGCTATGAAAGCTCCTGACTTTGAAAATTTTCTTGGGTGAAGGCCAACTTACAATTGCTTATGTTTTCTCTGAATCCATCTTTAGTCCATCCTTGAAAATGACAAAGCCTAAATATACCAACTCAAACCTAATGAAGGTACATTTATTCAGGTTAATCAATAGTTTCTCTTGTTGGAACCTTTATAGAGAATACCATACATGCCTAAGGTGTTTTTAATTTTTTTGGATGAAAATAAATATATCATCCAAATAAAAAATAACAAACTTACTCACAAAATCCTTCAAGACCTCATTCCTTAACAACAAGTACTTGGTGCATTTTTTTGTCCGAATGGGATGACCAATCATTCATATAGTCTTCTATTGGTATTGAAATATGTATTCTAATCATCCCCTTCTCTTATCTGGATGGTAACCACTCTTCAGATCAACCTTTGAAAATTAGGTTGATCCACTCAAACAACCTGCCATGTCGTCGATCCGTGGAAATGGAAATTTATACCTAGTTATGATTCAGTTAACTCCTCTGAAATATGTGGACATCCTCCATTGTCCATCCTTCTTTGGACTAAGTAACACATGAAATCTCTTCCTTATACCCCCATTATCTAGCAACACTTGGAACATGTTTCCTTATTTCCTCATTTTCCTTGGGTGTCATTCAGTAAACAACTTTATTCTAAAGGTTTGATCATAGTATCAGGTCTATGTGATTGTTGATACTTCTCTTAGGTGGCAGATCACTTGGAAATTTAGGTTTTAACCCTATACAGAAATAACCTGTAAGAAAATTATTAAAATAGAAAATATAAAATGGCGAGAACATAAAAAATATACACAGATATTTTCCTCTTGATACAAGAAGAAGGAATATAAAAATTAATTTTCCATTATATTCCTTTCAATGTTACAATACATATATATACATGTCGAAGCATTCATAAAACAAAATCCATTAACCGTGGATTAGAACTTAACTATAGTTCCCTTGACCGGATCTACAAAATAACATGGGAATAAAACCGTAATGCCCAAAACCTTGTGCACAACACATTCACAAAGCCATGGGTAGGTCTACCCCCCATCCGTGTGTCTTCCCAACTATTATTGGGTCCTCATAGAAAAAAAATCCAAGAGCACTGCTCCAATCACCATGTAGTGGGGCCACTGCCCCCCTCCAAACCCCCTGACAAGGGGGGCTGTCGCCTCACTTGTCACCCACCTAACGCAACATACAACACGTTTGACTACTGATGGAAAGAATAGAAGACATACCCAAAAGGAAAATCACCTACTATGATATAGCTAAACTATTGAAACATCTCTTGAATCTCTACAACTAAATCTACAATTTCAGTGTGCATAAGTATTACTTTGGTTTGCAAACCATCGCATAGCTGACCTCTTCTTTCTCCATTTTTTGAAGAAATTATTTTCCTCTTAACAGAAATGCTTCGATCTGGTCATCTTAGTTCTACTCTACTCCTTTAATGGTACAAGTGTATGCTTTATACCATCATTTTAAAACTTTTTGGTGTTGTTCTCTCCATCATGCACCATTTTCCTATCAAATTTGCAAGGTCGACACAAAAGAAAGTGGCAGACATCCATTGGCATGATGTCACAAACATTCCTATCCTTATATCACCATATTTGGAACTCCACTTCACTCTTCTTATTTTCCAACAATTGGTGACCTTTTGTAACCGTGGAATTTTATATGGCATTTGGTACTTTGCCTCTTCAATATGAATTTTTCCACCATTTATGTGGAAACTAAATTTACAGTGCTTCCACTATAAATCATCACTTTGCATCACTTTCCTTAGACCTTGCAAACAATCCTAAACAAGGTTCTTCATTTCGCTCATTCAATAATCTCCTTGGCTTGTTTCAACAAGAATCTGTTCATCCTTAAAACTTCTACTATCTCTAGTGCATTTTCTGGCATAGGTTCGTGTGCTTTTGTTGCTTGTGTATGACCAACATATTCATATTTATGTCCTACTTTCTGATTCTCGGGACCCTCAAAATATATGTGACCTAGATTCCCACATTTATAACACCGATATACGGTCTCTCTGCCTCTTCCTCTACCTCTCTGATAATATCTTCCTCCTTTAGAGTCACCTTCTTTTGATTACTTTACTTGTTGCCTTGGGTTACTTGCATCATTATTTTGAGCTAAAGTCTTCCCCCTTCCAACTATCTGTCCTTCCTCCAGTAAAACCATGACCTCTACCTAATTTTTTCTTTCTTGTTATATTCTCTCCTTCCTTTAAGGAAAATTGGTATTATTCTTCCATTTTCCTAGGAGAAAGCATGTCGATTTCGTCTTCAATATCCAACTTCAAACCACTGACGTACATTGTCTTTTTTTTTTTTGGGTGTATTCTACATAAGCTTCCTTGAAATTCACATTGTAAAACTCCTTGATATACTCTCTGAATTTTAGCAGTCATTTCTTGAAGTTATGAAACTTCCTGTAGAGGGATAGTTGATAGTATTTCAACAAAAAATTCCCTTTCATCTTCACTACATGGAAAATTTTAGGGGCTAATATTCGCAGCTAGGCTAATTTTCCATGGTTTTTCCAAAAAAAAATTCGCCAATTTCCATTTTTTTTGAAAATTGATTCGCTCAAATTTTACAATATAAAATTATTTTACCTTAAAAATCGCCAACATTATATAGACAATATATATAATATCATTATAAATTTGAGTAATTTTACAAATACATCAATAAAAATTTTATATTTTTCACGTTAGGGACTAGTGAGATTCTCCAATTTTTTAAACTTCAAAATAATTTTCCATCCTTAAAATTTTCCTTGCTTCACTACCATCTTGTCTTGACTATTTATCTATGGTTTTCCCTGTTTTATCCTTTCCTCTTGCACATTTTCCCACCATAATGCATGATGACCTTTCAACCTAGTTACAACAAATTTTATCGTCTTGTCTTCTTCAATCTCATCAAACTCAAAATTATTTCTAAATTCACTAATCCAATCCACTAAATTCTCGTCTACGACACTTCTATCATAGGTAGAAAATTCCTTCTCTTGCGTGAACTTGAGCTTAACACAAACCTCAATAATTTAACTTTCGGAGCTTCATCCACAAGTGCTTATCTTTCTGCTCCAACTTTCTCATCTGGTCTTCTTTCATCTCCGACCTTCGGGTCTTGCTACCTACCTTCCTCCATGACCAATAAAAAAGGGTGTAGGATCTAGATCTCTTCATGGAGTTCTTTGTTAGCTACAACTCTCCCTCCTTCACCTTGTTAGTGACCTATAAATATAGGATTCATAAACTTGACTGATGATAATCTTGTAAATATGTACATACTTTGCCTTCTGAAAATTTGTATTCCCATATTTTGTAAAAAAATCAAAAAAATCAAAAAATAAAAAAGAGGGTAAAAAAATTCCTAAAAAAAAAATCAAAGGACTTAGAAAAAATAGTATACCCCGAAAGAAAAATAAGAATAAAACATGAAAGTGTGCAAGTCTAAATGCCACTACTTTTACCTTTTGCAGTTGATTATGGCAGAGTGTCAATAAATTCCATAATCTATGATGAGTTGAACAATTTATTCTTGACTAGTCATTTTTCAATTTCAAATGTTGTAGATAGAAAATAAACAATTTTCATGCAATTTAATCATGACAATTCATTAGTTAGGTAGAGAAATAGAGAATCCAACAGTTCAATCTGGATTCTTGGATGCAATAAGTGTAGAGTTAGATAGTTTACTGCCTTAAAAAAAGAATAAAATATTGTAAGGTTGCTAATTAAAATGCACCTAATTAAAAGAGAAGGAAAAAATGTTAGAAGATAATGACTGGGTAGGTATAAGAAGGTGAGAGACATCAATGTAAATATATTTCACCGGGAAACAAATAACTAATTTCCCCTCCCCATAGCAATTTGATATTCTAGACTATCAGTCAAAGAGGCTCAAGGCATTTCCTTGACTTTTGTTGGGACTGGACCCAAGGCTCAATGATTGATTAGTTGAAAATGTTAAGTTTCTATATTAATCCGAAAAAATTTCATCATTTACACCTTCATGCACTCATCACCATTTAACTTCATAAGTGAGAACCATTTTCTTACTTAAATATTACTTAAAGGCCCATTTGATTAACTTCCTACATATCATGAAGTATAAAACCCTCAAAATGACATTTTATCTTAAGTTGAAGTGATTAAGTTATGATAATAAAGCTTTGCTTTAAAAATTCATTTTTCTTAGTTATATTTATGTATTTTGAGTTTGCACTATCCCTTTTGTCATATTAACTTTAACTTATTTATTAATTCCCTAGAAAATAACCCTCCCCTATTAATATAATTCCTTTTATTAAGTAGCCCCAAAAACCCATTTTTATAACTTTAGCCAAAGTTTATTATCCCCACGTGTTTTAATAAAAACCCACAATAAACCCCCTTTGGCTAAAAATATCATTATTCAAATATCCCGCTCCTTTATAGTTTTGGATAGTTCAAATAGTCTAAAAACTATATAATATAATGAAAATAAAAAGAAAATCTTTAAACATATTTTATATGTTTAAAACAAAAATCCCGAAGTTAATCTAAGCTAAAATTCACAAAAACTTATCCTTCTGTAATATTTCCCCTTTCCCGATTACCCCTAACCCAAGGTTAAACCTTTACTTTTTCATACTATGTGAAACCTGATGTTTCGTATAAATCTTAAACCCTGGTTTAAACCTTGTTAAACCCCTCCTCACCCTTGGGTTTAATATCAACCATCCGATCTTCCCGATCCTTTGATCCTAGGGTTTATAATGAGTGCGATAAATCATCCTCAGTACCCCCTTCCTTCCCTATCGCGTTGAATCCCAACCGTCCGATCATCATCCCATTTAAATCTAACGATCCATGCTCAACGTGATTGCTTGAATTCATATCCCATATTTCCCCCTTCGCATTGAGTAATAGCCTTTCGATATTCAATATATTTTTAATCCGATGGTCAAAATCGAACCCGATAAATCCTTCCTCCACCCTCACCATTTCCTATCGGATTAATTTTAAATCGTCGATCTTCTCTTACCGAATCAACGACGGAGATTATAGTACCTAGTCCCACTTTATTTCCCTACAGCTTCCTGATGCATCTCAGCCATTTGCTTCACTCAACGAAATCTGACGGCGCAGATCCCATATCGCGTTATCAAAATGATCGAGCGATGTTCACAAAAATTTTTGCGATAAAAGCTGTTTTACGAAAACACCACCTGCTATGTGTCCTATTTTTATTGGATCACGTTGCAAATGTTAAAAACCAGTTACCGCCCAAGAGAAATGTGATAACCACCATTGCTTTCACTTTCAATATAAAAACCATTCCCGCCATGTCAACTTGACCTGCAATTAATATTCTGCGTGATCAATAAAATCTAAAGTCTTAACCTTAGTTCTTTATCATTTTTCATACCTGTGGGCCTTATCCTTCTGATAATTAATCACAGACACCATTGCAGAGTTAATTTCAAATTAATTTGCTGTCCTAAAATCATTTTCACTCCAAACAGTTACTTTCGAAGACTTCCAGTGCCTTATACCAAACAAATGCAACCAGTTTGAGGACTCGTACCACCTGAAACCTTCTGCAACCACAACCATACCTATTTAAAGGTATTTTTCAATAAATCTAAGCCTGCAAATTTCTAATTTTCAACAAAAATTAAACTACTTGGAATTTCAAAGCCAAAAGTACTCATCTGAGAGTACTTAAAACCTTGAAGAAACACGGGAAACCTTGTCTAAATTTTCCCCGAATTTGCCTCTTACTCCTTAAGAATTTCAACCACCGAAAAGCTATTCCTACAGTTAAAATACCTTTGAATTACTGAAGAAACCATTCAAAATCCCTTCCCACCTTCTGCACATTACAAATCTGCATTTTCCTCATAAAACCCTCACTCAGATTCCAAATTTTTCCTAAATACAACTTAATTGACCTTCTCTTTCCATAAAGAGCTGAGAAAAAAATCTAATCTTGCTTAGTTTTATTAAAAATGACTAAAAAGCAGGTCACCCCTAGGACTAGAGGTCGCAAACCTTAGAAGCCTGCCTCCAACAAGCTTCCAAACCCCAAACCTCCCAAAATTGATAAACCTACTCCTGTCCTAACTGCAGACTCTACTGAAGTAGTCAGACCATTATCGCCTCCTATCACCTCTAAAGAAAACAATCCCTTGATTGACTTATACTATAGAATTGCTGATGCTACTCTTGAATTTGATCTTTTGGAAGTACATAGCTAGTGTCATGAAAAATTTGAGAAAAAATTAGCTAATGATATACCTGTATTGGACTCTAACTTACCCAAATATGTAGTTCCCCTCACCCATCCTGCTCAGGATTTCATTAGGTTATGTCAGATGCACTATATTCCTGATCAAACATGCATGGTGAACAAAGATAGTGAGGTCCTATTTTACATAACTGCTGAAGCAATCAATGATATGTTCCAACTAATCCATGATCCACGAGCAATATCATTGTCAATTGAAGACTTGACTCAGATGTATTTAGACCTAGATTTCCCTAGGAAGTTTGAAATCCTTCAAAACTTCATGCCCAATCATGTCAACCTTCCCAAGGTAAATCCACCTTATGATACTTTTGATTTTTTGGAAGGCCCCAGATAAGTCATTTCCATGTTGTCATTCATTTTAAGTTATGTTAATGATGAATTCATAAATGCCTCCATTTTAGGGTTCCTCTCCATCTTGTCTCCTGGACAACAGCCTGAATTGGTCTTTGACTTTGCCAAATTCATTGCTGACAATATACATTATCAGCTAATAAAGTTACCTGATGAAGGAGTGTTCAGATATACATCATATATGTTACATATTTTCCTGTTTTCTCAAGCAGATAATTTTCCCATTGCACTACAAAAGATGGATATGGAGGGCAAACCTCTTTCAATAATATTATGGACTTCTCTTTTTAGAAAAAAAAGCAATGAGTACGTTTACAGTGATTTCAATAACTTGTTTATCAGACCTACCATAAGTTTTTCGGATAAAGCAGAACCACCAAGGATAAATGAAGAAATCAAAAGGATTTTATAGTTGTCTAAAAATTGTAAAGTTGGAGATTGGTATTTATATAAAAATCACACATAAATCAGAGTGTATGGATCAATCCTAGCTCCTTAAAAATTACCAAGGTTTCTAACCACAAGAATATTCACTTTGGAATACTTGAGACAGATTTTAAATGCAGATGCAGTAAACTTTATAGCATCCAAAAAGAAGGCACAATTCAAATTGAAAAGTCAAATTGGATCTTTCATAGTTAACATCAGAGAGGCTTTGAAAGAAGTAAGTAGCAAATTATCAGTATTCAAGTTCCAAGAAATATTTTACTGGAACTATGACCCTCAAGGTATTCTAAGCAACCTCAGGGTCAAATGCAAGTTAACCCCATTCGTCCATGAATCAAAGCCACTAATTGAAAAATATGCCAATCAGTTGGAATGGGTTGCAAACACTTTAATTGATGATGATCAGGAGATGCAGACTGATAATATACATGAATATCAAATTGATAGTACACAGGTGGTTACAGTTAATCAAACATCAGAGGTATCCAATAAAAGGCCAAGGAAAGAAGAAGTATATTTGGCCGAGACAATCATTGAAAACAAATTTAAAACAATCTACAGCAAAAAGGCCAAAATGACTACTCTAGAAAAAGAAGGAGTCATAGATGTAGATGATACTAATGATTAGCAAACAGATGATGAGGCCACTATAATTGTTAATGAAACACTCAGGGAAATTCAAAATGAACAAGTACAAGCACAGGGAAAATGAAAGGAAATGGTCGAAGTAGAAATGGATACAGAAGCTCCCTCTTCCTCTAAAACAACAGAAGAAACTGATTTTCATATTTAGAAGAGGTTCAAGAAAATCAGGGAGAAGAATGAAAAAATCAAGAATGAAGTTTATTCTAAACTTCTGAAGGAAAAACCAGGAGATAAAGATAGACTAGTGACAGGATTTGATTACTCAACAAATCAAATGATCATGTCTTTTCTCCAACTAGTGGTTACAGATCCAAAATTAGCCACAGACTACAAGAAGACAGAATTTGCAGTGAATGTTGATACTATACATGAACTAGATCAGGTAGAGTTCCACAAGAGTGCATCGGAGATGCTATATTTAAAGGTAGTAAGAAATACCATGAGTGCTACCATGCTTCAGAAAACTGTATCTAATTTGCAGACCTAAATGAAATTAGATAAAGCATCTCTTCATGCTAAGGATTTGAGGATCAAGTCCTTAGAAGATTTGGTGATTGAAACAGGAGCAGATCCTTCAAATACTAAAGTTGCTAAGAAGTTGATAAGGCAGAAGAATGAGGATATTGCAGCCTTGAGAAAGAAACTCAAATTGCCACAGAGTGAGCACCCTCAGGCAAAAGAAATTCTTCAGAAAAAGACAAAAAAAGAGGAAACTATGCAACTAGTTTTGAAGCTGACAGCTCATATTAAAGATATGGAAAACCAAATAGAATCTCTCATGCAATAAAATGAAATATTCAAGAAAGCTCGGGAAGTCCTCATTCCAATATTTATTCTAACTGTAAGTACATCTATTCCCTCTATATTGGCAGAACATTTGGCACCGAAAGGAGTATTGGCAACTGCATTTTCAAATACTTCTAAAGATATCTCTGCCACTTCTTCATCTACGTCATAGGTAAATCCAACAAGGGAAACAGCTGCTATAGTAAAGGCTATGGAAGACATGCCCTTAAAGGATAAAGAAATAATCAATTTAAAAGGCACCATCATAAATCTGGAAACATCTAATAGAGATGCATTAATCACTTGCAAAGGACATGAGTAGAGAGCCAACAGATTGCAGGAACAGGTAAAGATTCTTCAACAACAGGTTAATCTCACTAAGCAGGCATCTTAAATCAAAAAAATTCTTTGGAACAACATCATTCAGGGCATACATTTGCAATGGCTCTCAATCCAAATTATTTATGAACAAAAAGAGTTACTCAAAGTAGCACAAATATAAATACAAAATACAAAAGAAGAACTGGCTGATAAACCTGCTCAAGCCATGAAGCTTATCACATTTCTGAATAGCAAACACAGAGAGGATCTTGAAGAGATAAAAATTCACGATAGAACTGAAATTATATTACAAATTAAGAAAGTCCTGAGTAAGAGAAATATGATGAATAATTTGGAGGATAGGTGCAAGGACATGGACTTGGAAATCACAAGATTTTGGGCCAAATACACAGTACTAACACAAGTAGGCCTACCAAATATTCATGCATTGAATGAAAAGTTAATGCCACAGAAGGATTATGATAAAAAAATCAGGGCTTATGCCAAAGAGCAGGTCAACAAACCTTTACCACAAGGGTCTCCTACTGGTAAATTCATTTTGGAATATTTTGAAAACTTGTTCTTTTTACAAAATGAGATCAAACATATTTTCATAGTTAAACCCAATTTTGCTAAGTATACAGAGGCAGATGAAAGTTATAGGAAACTGAAGAGTATGAGAATTCCCAGTGCAGAGCAATGGCGGGAATTCACTGACTTACTATGAAAATTTGCAATCAAAGTGTATCAAGATCAGAAACGGAGTCAAAGAGTATCAATCAAAATACCTTTTTACTGCAGATAATTCTTTATTTTACAAGAGTGAAATAGTAAAAAGAGCAGCGTAAAGAGTATCAGTGACAAAGCACAAGTGAAAAGATATGAAATGGAAAGAGTTTCTTTCAAGTTATCTTCAAAAAGATATTTTTCCAAAATGCCAGCAAGTATCTTCAACAGCCACAACTCAGCAACAAGTTAGGATAATTCATCCTATTTTTATTGATAAGAGGACAACTTGCCAAGTTTGTTTTGCAACTGTCCCTCTTTCTATGTAATAAACTTTATTTTTTCCTAGAGATATTCCTACATGTCTCTCAGATATTTTGTAATATTTTTTGTATAAATAATTCTCTTTTCGAAGTATTAAGGGTGGAATAAAATTTATCAAGACTACTATAGTCATTTTGTTGAATATATTGAAGTTAGTGTGAGTCAATAAGTAAAGAAACAAACTGGAATTCGCATTAAAGATATCATAACTCAGGATTCTTGTGCTGACCAAATAAGTCTAGAATTTTCCTGTTTTCATCGCTTTATCTTTTAAAAGTTTCCATACATTCATTTTAATGTGTTATGTCTTTAATGATTAACTAGGAAAACTTAAATAGTATTAGTGATATAAAGCTCCCTATTTTTTTACTAGTTGTTCATTAGTATGTTTTCTGCTTGATAACTGGACTATAGAATTCTTAAATGCTCATAGTCCCTGTTTGATCCCCTCCTTCAGTCTTCATTTTTGTAAGCTAAGGATTCTTAATTGCCCTTTTGTTCAAATTTCACCCATTTCATCAAAAAGCCTATTTCAAAACCCTTTGAAGGTCATCTACCCTACCCTTAGTACATTTGCTCTTTATACTTTAATTCTTAGCTCTTCTTGTCTAAAAAGTTGACTCCATAGCCCAATGGTCTGGTAGATCCCCCTGTGGTTTACCTTGAAACACCTTTTATTCCCACCAAATTTTCAAAACAAACCACACTGTCCAATCAGACGTAGCCTAAAATCTTATAACCAATCAAGCATAAATCTTGAGGAGAGATCCCTCTCCGGAATTTGGGAAGGCTAGATCCTGAATTTCAAAAGAGGTTCTTGGTTACCCCTAGTTTTCGTTAACTATAAACCAAAATCCCATGACCTAAGAATTACTAGGGTGATAACATACCTCACACTCTCCTTACTCACATGGCCATATCCCTGTGTTGTAGAAAACAAGCCAATATTAGATGTGGCTTGGATACCAAAAATTTATAGCAATGGGCAGGCTAAAAGGAAAATGATGCCAAAACATAGTGTGGAAATTCTGGCTATAGGCGCTATGAAATGATTTCGTAACACCATTTTTTAAAAATCTGTAGGCACCACGAAATTATTTTGTTACGCTCTAAAAAACTTTGTTTTTGAATTATGGAAGGTGAAACGATTTGTTCCTCTCAAGAATTGATTCATCCATAGTCTACCTCATATCCCAACTCCGAGAATTTTATCCTCCCGCTTCTCCTGCTCAACAATTTCTCCTTCACTCAAGTTAATGGTCCGAGTTCTAATAGAAGGAACGAGTCACTGCTTGCAAAAAAAGGCACTGCAAAATAGTTTGGAGGTTACATTAAATGTAACACGCATAGAAAACCACTACTCAAAGTCAATTTTTTACAAGAATATAACAATTCTAAATTTCTCACAACCAATTATGAAACATAATTAAATGCACATGTAGTTCAATTAGAACTAGAGGAGAGAAAAAAAATATTTATGAATAATACACAGCCGCAGAAACTTTCTTTTCATTCACCTCAACATACTTATTCAAAGACAGAAGAAGAGTACTCCTCCCATTCGATGCCCCTAGCAAATTGTTTGTTTCATATTCTCTCGAAATGATGGAAGTGGAAAAGATACTTTGTGATCTAATGATTACAATTATAAATAACTCCTAAATTTCTAGACTCTTCGACTTATGCAAGAATAATCTAATCTTACACCTACATTAAATATTCATAACTCTAATAAAAACAACAAATTTATTTTCTAGCATTAACATGTGGCCAGTCCACCACATGGTTAATCTCTACTCGATTTCATCATCTCGATCTCAGTCCAATGCACCTGCATCACAAATCCATCATTCCTAAAAATCCCTTGCAATATTATCATTTTCCCTATTCGAATTCATGGTAGGCTATGATTATTTCTACTTTGGAACATGACATTTCATTTCATACTCCTATCTACTTGGTTATTTTCTTTCCATATTTGGTTTCTATGGGAGAGTGAGGTTCTTTTGCGAACATGATGATTCCTTCTCTCTCTAGCTAGTACTCCCACATCACTTCATCCATAATGCCCCATTTCATTCTTGGGCATATCCTTCTGGCGTTAGTGATTTTATTTTCATGACCAAAAAATATGCTCGTGTTCGGAGAGGTCACAGTAGTGGTTAAGGAGTAGAAATTTTCAAGGCCTGACTTTGTACAGAAGCCTTAATAGATGGCTTTAGTTGAGCATACCCATGACATGGTCCATGAGGAGATCAAGGGAGGTCTAGGTGGAACTAGAAATTGATCAACACTATATACAAATATCATGGATTGGGTTCCTCACAGAGGGCATACAAGAGGAAGAGAGAAAGTGTCTTCTTAACATAGATCTCTACTGGAAAATAAAACTGCTATTTGGAAAACTCATTATGAACTCGCATGGGAAAAAGGAAATAAATTCTTCAAATGTTGGAAAATGTAGTTTTGAACCAAAAGGAAGTGAGGGTCCATCTCAAGCATGTTGAAGAGTAGCTTCCTTCATGCCCTAGTTTGAGTGGACGCAACAAATATCAGCCAAATCTAATATATATTGATGCCTCGTGTTCTCCATAATTTTCATGCTTTTAGATTTTCAATATCACAAGATTGCTTTTTTAGCTAGGCTTATTGCTTTCAAGGTGTTTAGCATGTTCATTCGCTATCATTTAGATATATCTATAGGCTATTTTTCCTAGGCTACTATGTGTCAATGCATGGATAATGACCTTTCACTTGAGACTTTCTTTATGGTCAATTTCTTACTGTTTTCTTAGTGGTTGGTTTCTCAAGGGGCAAGCCATTATTTCCCAAGTGATAGGCCATTAACAAACAATGCTTGAACTTCATAATCCTCCTAATATAATAGAATTTTAGTTAAAACAATATTGTATACTTTGAAATATATTGATATAAATATGAATTATTATTATTTAAATTTACTTTAATATAAGACAATATCATGTTTTTTAGTGGAAAAAATTGTTTGTAATTTTATTAATAAAAGGCAAAATTATAACATAACAAATTAATTGAATTGATTTATTATTTATGTTAATTTTTTTAATTAAACCAACATTATTATTATTATTATTATTAGTATTATTATTATTGTGCTTCATCTAGCACACCATTATAAGTAGGTGATCAACCACAATCCATAACCACAAAGATAGTGACTTCACTAGTTCTAAGAACAAAATGAACATTACTAAGATAATAACTAATTCTCATGAGATTCAAAGTGAAATATGGTGTTGGTCATATTACGTGAAACATGGCATTGGTCAATTCTCAAAACACTTGAGATACTAGATGGTTGAAGATGAAAAACACTTTCTCTTGAATTGCCTAGCTCTTGTTCACGTCCATTCTAATTTTCAAAATCTTTGCCACATTGCCAAGCTTCTTGACTTGTTAAGTCAGCAAAATTATAGCCATCTAAAATTGCTTCTCTCCCTTCTTTTCAATCCCATAAATAAAATACTAAAGAATATCAATTAATCTTACTTTCTTAAGGTCTAATAAACCATATTAATCTTAATGAAAGTTAATCATTAAGCATTATCATAATAACTATTTATAAAATGTCTATAAACACAACCATTAAACTAAATTATAATCAAATTTAACTAATTAAAATTTCAGATAAATTATAATAAATTGAACATTTTAATTAATTATATTTTATCATATATAAAGTTAATATCCAATAACACTTTAAGTTGTAGATAAATATCTTAAATATAACTTTTAATCCAAAAAATATTCATCACAAAAGTCTTAGATTTACTTTCAAGCTACTTGGAAATCTTCACCGACTCAACCTCAACTTCAACTTGTCCGATGCATTATGTGGTCAAGTGAATTCATTTGGCATTATGTGGTCAAGTGAATTCACGAAATGAGCGATTATCTGCGAGAATTCATGAAAGAATCACTACTATTATTTATTATTCTTCTTTCCGTATTGAAGAATCACTATTGCAGATCCAAGGAGGAAATATCGGTTTAAATGATCGACATATCGGTTTATAGGGTCAGGGGCAGTGAGCAAATAATTCTGGCTG
Source organism: Pinus albicaulis (assembly GCA_034641835.2). Taxonomy (NCBI): domain Eukaryota; kingdom Viridiplantae; phylum Streptophyta; class Pinopsida; order Pinales; family Pinaceae; genus Pinus; species Pinus albicaulis. The sequence goes on from CM076583.1 coordinate 204,563,201, forward strand.
AATATGTATTCTACAACCCCATTAAGCGACCGATGCGTTATGTATGAAATATGTCCTTTTTACAAAGTAGACTGGATTCATTTACTAAATGAATGATATACACAATCTGTGGATGAAGTTTATGAATATGATTATACGATACAATATAACTCTTAAAAGCTAGATCTGAGAGCAAAAAAACCGTACAATAATTGCCCAGTAAACTCTTCTTTGGCATACAGAGCACCAGAAAATTTCAAAGCGATGGAGACTTTATCTTACTTTGCAAATCTAGCAGGCTGAGGCTTAGCTTATTTTGGGCTGATCGGCGAACCGCCTGTGCAAAAGCGGACACCCTTTTCTGCAGCTCATTGGCGTTGGCTCCCACTATTCTGTCAAACTGCACATTGCCCTTCATTAATATGAAGGTGGGCATCGCCTTAACATCCATTTTTTCTTTAACCCTTTTAATTTCATCCACATCCACTAACAGAAACAAGATCTCTGGATACTTCACCGCCAGATTCTCAAAGAACCCCTCCATGTATTTCGAGGGCACACACCAGTCTGCACTAAAATGCACTACAACCTGCAATGTCCCCAAAACCTTTAGATATATAAAAAAGAAAACTCGAAACATTTGACAGATATAATAAACCAGGGTAAGTATCCATAACGAAAATATAGAGCAGAGATATACAGAAATCTGCAACACATAAAATTACGAAATCATAATTTGGCTTCAACAGATATGATGACTAACCGGGCATGCTTGGACTTGGGCCATACCCAAGATGATATCCCATGATTTGTCAGAATCGACCACCAGAACTCTCGAACCCGTGACCTGCTGCTGGGCATCCATGACTGACAAAGTACTTGATTGGTGATTTTCTTTGAGATTGATATAGAGAATTTGGACAAGAACTCAGGGTTCAAGCCAGAGAAGACAAGAGGGTGTTGCGTGGAGAAGACGGGTAGGCTCTTTGGTCTTTTATTGATAAAAAAATCAACCGAGTCGGTTTATTGAAATCATACCCTAAGTCGGAATTAATAGTAGTGGGATTAGCTGGATAATATCCATGAATTTTCTCACCGTTGTCCAATGCCTGAGAGTGTTTTTCTCTGTTCGCTCTCTGATTGACAGTTGTCATTTTCAGTGTATGGATAATATTTCAAGGAATCGTCATCCATTCATGGATCGGATTCCCTCGTCACTGTTGTCCAATGACCGAGAGAGTTATTATCTGTTTGCTCTTTGCTTGACATTTGTCGTTTTAAAGTGATGATAATATTTCAACAGTCGTCATCCGTTGATGGATAGAGATCTTTCGTCATTATTGTCCAATGGCTGAGGGCTTTGTTCTACGTTTATTTGACACTTGCCTATTTAAATATTGGTAATATTTCAAAAATCCTCGATAGAGATTTTTCATGCATCCTCAGATTTGGATATATATAAAAAAACTATTACATGATTCGGTGTTTATATTTATACGTTTGGATAACTTAGATTTTTTGGCTGTACCGTCAGTGGACCCCGACATAAAGTGTTTGATCTTATCGGGGAAAATTTTATTTAAATAAAACTAGTATTTATTTGTATTTATAAGAATTAGTGACTAGGTTGGGTTCGTAATTTCAATCACTCTCACTATATCTCTAGGTGAACTCGTGCACATCCAAGTGCAGGACTCACATGGCTAGTCAAGAGGATTTGAATGTCCACCATATATTTCACAAAAAGCTTTATATAACAACAATTTTCAGTCAAGTTCTCGATAGGAACAATTAAATAAAAAATAATAATTTGAGATCACAATTCAGAGTCATTTTTATAACTTATGACAAAACATAAAATGTAAAATAATTCTCACTATAATATAATAATGATTAAAAATATCATAGGGTAGAAAACTTATTTATATATTTTTAAATATTGTGACAAATGATATATCATTAATAATATTAAAAATATATAATCAAAATAACAAGTACTCAGTTGGCTGGTTGGGATCTGTTGGATGGTCTTGAAACTTCGAGTTCGTAATTGTCAAACCATTGTTCTTCTCCTCCGTGTTAAATCAACACTCCTTTTTTTCTGGACCTTATGTTCCTCTGCCCTTAGTGTATGTATGTGTCTAGCTAGTTGTGGGATTTCGAATAAATTAAGTGAAGGTGATTTTTGTTAGTCTCTTCCTTGCGTGTTTAGAGGTTTGTTTTTATTTTCAAGGATTCACAACTACTTGCTTTGGGTGTTGGGTGTTGGGTGTTATCTCTTGGTGACTTGGTTAGTGGACTGTAGCAATCTTACATTTTGTATGTCTTTGAAATTGTATAGTTGACATTGAGGTTTAGTTGTTTGTTGGTTTGAGGCGGCTCTTGGGCGAAGTAGTCTTCCTCTCGGATTTTACTTTGTTGTTCATATATGAGAGGTTGAGCTTTGATTGGAGCTAAGGAAGTTGCAGGATTTGGTGTTTATGGCTATGTATTTCCTTAGTGTTCAAGGGTGAATTCATGTCACGTCGACAAATATGGGGGAACCATGGGATTAGTGGATGTGGCCAACAACGTCATTCACAGACCCAATCATAGGCACAGGGGGTTGTGACTACTATTATTCAACTACTTCTTTGAGTACTTAAGGGGAATATTAATAGGTTTGAGAATCATGTTACTTAGGAGGGACAAACTAATCATATTTTGAGCTATTGGAGGATGCCTTTCGCTCAATTCATGACCCAAGTCATACCAAGGTAGAAAGAACCAATACATGCATTTTGTAACTCTCCATTGGCAACTCAAGACCTTGTTGGTAAGGGTCTTAAAGGAAAAATGTTGAAAATGCAACAAGATGATGGAGCTTAGTGAAATGAAGTCGCCTTCACTAAGTGGGCCCACAGGCTATTTTTGGCGCAAAGTCTATTTTTAGACTATGTCTATTTTTAGACATGTGGAGCATGGTCTGGGAGTTGCAGTATGATATTCTTGGATGATTGATCAAGTTGGTAAAAATAGATGGACCTCTATTTTTAGACATACAATTCGAAGTCTATTTTTAGACTGCCTGTCTAAAAATAGGTCAGTCAAATATTATTAGCCCTTAATAATATTTGGACTCTAAAATTTAGTTTATTCTCTTACAACACTTCAGTTGGAGCTACGGATGTGGCTCATGCATCTGACAGAAGGAATTACGCTATTCCTTGGGGTTTGGTGAGCTCATGCATGGTTGACTTCAATTAGGACATCAGTGGTAGAGTTTGGTGGAGCTGATGGGACAGTTTGTGGAGTTGTGTTCGGTTTAACTTAGTTGAACTAGTTGTGATTAGTTTAACTAGCTAATCAACTAGTAATGAGTGGAGTGAATTAAATATTATTTAACTCACTAATTATTAACTCAGTATTCAACTCAAGAACACATCAGTTCACTACAGTGCATGGATAGTTCAGTGGAGACCAGTGGAAGAGGTAGATGAAAGGGTGAGTTTGCTATTAGTTGCGACAGCAGTTGTGCATGAGATTTTGCACAAGCATTGGACGAGATTTCCAATGACGATTGCGCAGTTGGAGCCAGTGAGATTCGAACTTGGATCTCTCATTAGACCAGCCTTGATTGCGCAATAGAGGCAGGCAATTAGTGGATGAGTTTTGAACCTGTGACTTGTTCAAAACTAAGCTAGTTTGTGTGTAACTTTTGGAGACAGTACTGAGTACTTGTGAGGAGCATTGTACTGAGATTGTTACATGTTTCTCTTCTATTATAATATACAAATAGCTGGGGGTTTTCAGCTATAAGCTTTCCCCATTACATATTGTGTTTATGTGCGCATGCGACTATTTCTATTTCCGCAAATTGATGATTGATTGTAGAAGAGATTATGTGTTGCATATGAATTCGAATTAGTATGTGATCAGGATAATCTCGGTGGATAAATCTTCATTATTCAACAAATTTCTACATGGTATCAGAGCGAATTAATCATCGGGATCTATTGCAGTGATTACAATATTATTTCGGTAGACAGAGTCTGTATCGGGCCAGGTAGCCTCTGGATCCATCCTTTCTCTGAAAGGTGATATATCCAGTAAATGCCCATACAGTTGATCTCTGTGCTAGAAATAATTTGTTCTCACAAATCCAGAAGCAGTTGAGTTTTTGAGCTTGGAATTCGAATTTTGCAGCAGTTTGTTTTCTTGGTGCCGAAGTTGAAAATGTCTTTCAATGGTTTGCGACTCGAATATGCTCTTGAAGGTAGTTCGAATTATGTTGCATGGAAAGATCGGATGGAGGCAGTATTAGAAGATAATGGACTGAAGGAGTTCGTAGATACGGATGTCCAAAAGCCCACCGATCCTGCTGAAGTCGAAGCTTAGAAAAAGAAGATGGCGAAATGTCGAAGGATTCTATTGGAGGGCGTGAAGGATCACATTGTATCCAGCCTGCATGGAAAAGCTTCTCCATATTTGATGTGGAAAACGTTGACAGATCTATTCCAGAGTAAGAGCGACCAAAGGAAGCTGGCGCTCAAGGATAAGCTCAGAAACATTAAGATGGAGAAAGGCGATAGTATCGCCAAGTACCTCACGAAGTTCACTCAATGCAGAGATGAGCTGGGAAGTGTGGGGGTGACTATCGAAGAAGAGGATATGGTGGACCTGGTTCTCCTTGGTCTTCCGAAAAGTTCGCATGCATATCAAGATAGTGTCAATGGTCGGGAGAAGTTGCCGGGATGGGAGCGCCTTTGGGCGGATCTCATGCAAGAGGAGATAAGGAGGACTACCAAGGACAGATCTTCATCAAAGGTATCTGATGAAGAAAATTGCGCTTTGGCTGCCAAAGCAAAGAAGGGGAAGAGCAAGAAAGCTTCTCAGTCTGGTGCGAAAGGCAAGAAGAAAGACATGTCCAAGGTGAAGTGTTTTCACTGTCACCATCACGGACACTATGCCACAAATTGTCCACAGAAGAAGAAAAATAAGAAGGCTGTCGGATCTGCAGCGGGAGAGGCATTGGCTTCTCAATTCGAACTGGATTTTTCACTGATCGCATGCTTTTTTTCAAGTGTGGCAGGATCAGTTTGGTTCTTGGACAATGGTGCTTCATTTCACATGACCGGAGATCGAGATCTGTTTTCAGATCTGGAGGAAAAAGATCTTGGAGTGCACATCGAGATGGGCGATGATGGTAGATACAGTGCGACTGGTATCGGTACCATTTCCTTTGAGAGGGAGTCTCGTAAACCTTTCATATTGAAGGAAGTTTTGCATGTTCCAGGATTGATGAAGAACCTGATCTCTGTGGCGATGTTGGAAGACAAGGGGTATGATGTGAATTACCAGGGAAAAGCCTTCCGCACAAGAAGATCATCGGAGACCCTAAGACAGGGGTCGAGTCAAGAACCTTTATCAGTTGCAAGTAGATGGTTGCGCAGCAATGGCATGCAAGGCGGAAGAAGTGGTGAGCCGGGATGATGAGGGCGAACTGTGGCACAGGAGATTGGGCCACCTTCACCATGGAGCTTTGAAGATCCTACAGCAGATTTCTACTGGGCTTCCTAAAGGCACTCTTGTGCAGTTAGATCAGTGCAAGGGGTGTACCTTGGGGAAGTATGTGAAAGCCAACTTTCACGAGAAGGATAGTCGCGCCATGACGATCCTTGAGAGAGTTCACACAGACGTGTGTGGTCCTTTCTCTGTAGCTTCGACAGCAAAGCACAAGTACTATGTGATCTTTGTTGATGATTTCTCTTGGAAGTGTTGGATCTTCTTCATGTAGAAGAAGAGCGAGACATACTCAAAGTTCTGTGAGTTCAAGGCGCTGGTTGAGAAGGAATCGGGGAAGCATGTGAAGGCTCTCAGGAGTGACAATGGTGGTGAATTCATCTCTATTGAATTCAAGGATTTTTGCAGCGCAGAAGGAATTCGGAGAGAACTCACAACCCCCCATAACCCACAGCAGAAAAGGGTTGCTGAGCGGAAGAACAGAATGATCATGGGTGTTGCACGGGCGATGTTGCCTGATCAGGGCCTACCCCTTCACTTGTGGGCGGAGGCATGCAATACTGCAGTATATGTGCAGAACCGTTGTCCTCACAAGATACTTGGCATGAGTACACCGGAGGAGGCGTTTTCTGGCAAGAGGCCTGACATTTCTCATTTGAGGATTTTTGGCTCACCTTTCTACATGCATGTGACGAAGGACGCCAGAAAGAAGCTGGATCCGACCGTAGAGGTTGGGATATTTGTGGGGTACACTGATACGCCCCACAACTATCGTGTGTATTTTCCAGACAGTCGCAAGACTGTTGTGCGACGGGATATCAAATTTCAGGAGGAGAGAGCCATGCAGTGTTCGCTTGAGAGGGAGCCACACTTGCATGCAGATGAGGAGCTGTTAGTTCCTAAGGAGGAGCTTCCGGATGTGGATCAGCCACAAGAGGAATTTTAGGAGGTGGAAGAGACCACCCATGCAGTGCCAACCATCAAAGGGCGCAAGCGCACTACAGAAGCTGAGCGACTGGCTCGAGATGCAGAGAAGGTTGTAGGACCACCTACAACACAGCGCAGACAGAGGCAGTCACCGGATCGGTACACTGGATACATGGCTCTTGTGATTCAATGTGTCGTGACGGAGCCATCCTCTTTTGAGGAAGCTGTGGAGGAACCCGCATGGGTAGATGCCATGATCGAAGAATATGATTCGATCGTCAGAAACAGTGCATGGGAGATTGTCCCAAGACCGGAGGGGAAATCGGTGGTGGGTTCGCGATGGATCTACAAAGTGAAGCAGGCGGCTGACGGGAGTGTGGAGAAGTACAAGGCGAGATTTGTCGCCCGTGGCTTCTCACAGATCGAGGGGATCGATTATGAGGAGACCTTTACACCTGTCGCAAGGTACTCTTCCATACGGACGATCCTTGCTCTCTCAGCGCAGATGGGGTGGCACATTCATCAGATGGATGTGAAGACTGCGTTCCTCAATGGAGTTATTGAGGAGGAGGTGTACATAGAGCAGCCTGAAGGTTTCGAGATCTTCAGCAGTGAGTCGCATGTGTGCCGACTCAAGAGAGCACTGTACGAGCTGAAGCAAGCACCTCGTGCTTGGTACACACGGATTGACAGTTATTTCACCGGGCTTGGATTTTCCAAGAGTGAGGCGGATCCTAACCTGTACCAGATTGTGGTGGAGGGGAAGCTGCTGATCATTGTACTGTATGTAGATGATCTGATTTTGACGGGTGATGAGCTGTTGATACTTTCATGCAAGGAGGACCTTGCTAGAGAGTTTGAGATGATGGAATTGGGCCTCCTTCATTATTTCCTGGGATTGGAGATTTTGCAGCGCAGTGGAGGACTGTTTGTTTCTCAGGGCAAGTATGCCCGGGAGATTCTGGAGAGGTTCAACATGCATGGCTGCAAGTCTGTTGACACTCCTCTTCCTGGAGGTTGGAGGAAGGAGGATGCTACTTCAACGGAGGTAGTTGATGCCACTGTCTATCGACAGTTGGTGGGGTCGCTTATGTATCTGGTCAATACACGACCCCATATATGCTATGCTGTTAACCAACTTTCGCAAGCTATGGTTAAGCCTACCAAGCTCTTCTGGAAGGTAGGCAAGCATGTATTGCGTTATCTTAGTGGCACATCGGGATATGGTCTATGGTACAGACAGGAGGATGGAGTGAAGCTTTCCAGCTTCACTGATGCAGATTGGGTAGGGAGCCCAACGGACCAAAAGAGCACATCTGGAGGAGTTTTCAGCATTGGTTCGACAACACTTTCCTGGTACAGCAGGAAGCAGAGATCCGTGGCACTCAGTTCAGTAGAGGCCGAGTACATGGCAGCAAGCTTGGCTGCATGCGAGGCTATTTGGATGACGAATATCCTCGTTGGATTGTTCGGGTTGCACATGGAGCCTACTGTGATTTATTGTGATAACCAGAGTTGCATTAAGCTCTCGGCTAATCCAGTATTTCATGATAGATCGAAACACATCAACATCAGGTACCATCATATCAGAGATTGTGTTCAGCGGAGAATCATGTTACTTTCATATGTTCCCACGAAGGATCAGGATGCTGACATCTTGACGAAGGTGCTCACCAGGAGCAAGTTCGAATTCCACAGAGGCAGGATAGGGGTTGCAGATAATCCATATCTTGTTGAGAGGGAGTGTTGAAAATGCAACAAGATAATGGAGCTTAGTGAAATGAAGTCGCCTTCACTAAGTGGGCCCGCAGGCTATTTTTGGCGCAAAGTCTATTTTTAGACATATGGAGCATGGTCTAGGAGTTGCAGTATGCTATTCTTGGATGATTGGTCAAGTTGGTAAAATAGATGGACCTCTATTTTTAAGATATATCATATATTCTTAAGTATTTTTAGACCGTTCGGTGAAGCGTGATGTCAATCAACATTATTATCCTGAATAATATTTTGACTTAAATCCCGCTTATTCTCTTACAAAGACTTCAAACTTGAGCTGACGGTCTCTATGCATCTTACATAAGGCACACGCTTATCTTTGGGGTTTGGTGAGCTCATGCATGGCTGACTTCAGTTAGGACTTCAGTGGCAGAAGTTTGGTGGAGTTGATGAGACAGTTGGTGGAGTTGTGTTCGGTTTAACTTAGTTGAACTAGTTGTGATTACTTTAACTAGCTAATCAACTAGTAATGAGTGGATTGAATTAAATATTTAATTCACTAATTATTAACTCAAGATTAATTTAAGAACATATCAAGCCACTACAAAGCATGGATAAGCCCCGTTGGAGACCAAAGTGGAAGAGGTTGGTAGATGAAAGGTGAGTTTAAGAGCACAGAAAATAGCCAGTATGAGATTTGCACAAGCATTGGAGGAGATTGCCAATGATGTATCACAGCTGAGCCAAAGAGATCGAACTTGATTCTAATAGACCAGCCTTGATGCAACAGAGGTGCCACTAGTGGATGAGTTTGCACTCAGGATCATTCAAACCAAGCTAGTTTGTGTGTAACCTTTGGAGACAATACTGAGTACTTGTGAGGAGTATTGTACTGAGATTGCTACATGTTTCTCTTCTATTATAATATACAAATAGCTGGGGGTTTTCAGCGATAAGCTTTCCCCATTACATATTGTGTTTATGTGCACATGCGACTGTTTCAACTTCCGCAAATTGATGATTGATTGTAGAAGAGATTATGTGTTGCATATGAATTCGAATTAGTATGTGATCAAGATAATCTCGGTGGATAAATCTTCATTATTCAGCAAATTTCTACAAAAAATATTAGGACATGAACTATGCCATTTCTTTTCTAAATGATATTCAGTGGAATCAAGAAATTGCAAGCTTGCCTTGACATAATGGAAGCTTGATTGGATCATAAGGAAAGTCATTTCCATTATGAGTTTAAACCTACAGTGCCACATCGTTCGAGTGCAAATGATCCAGCACTTATGATATCATCGAACACATGGATTGAATACAATGTTATGGCTATCTCATAGTGGTATTCTTTTAGGTTTATGTTATGAAGGTTGTTATTTGTTGGTAATAGATAATTCGAGTTTTCATAGCCTAGCCAATAACTCTATTTTCTTGTGTGGCAGAGTTAGGCGACTTGATTTTAGTAATTAATGATGTGTTATGTTTTCTGAGATAATATAGTTAAATTTTTTAAAAAATAAGAATAACAAAAAAATTATATACTTTTGTTTTAAAAAAGATATTAATTTCATTCATAATTATGAAAATCCAAAATTTAATGTATTTTTGTCTATTATAATTATTTTTAAAAGATGAATTCAATTTTTTATTTTAAATAATGAGCAATAACTTCTTAAAATATATATCTTCCAAATGTAAATGAAAACCACCACAACAAAAATATCAAAAATATATTAATTTATTTTGAATTCATATTTTCAAATATAAAATTATGTTTCAATTTATTATTAACTCTTAACAAAACAAAAAATAAAGAACAGTCTAACTAGGCCACAATTTTGTTTGGAAAATAGTGGAAATTTCGGCAAGATTTTGAACAAAATTTGGCAAAAAATTCGAGAGATTTGGGTTATACCTGTCAAGCTTCTAAATTTTGGGTGTCGGGAGTTTTTGATGGTGCTGGATCCATTTCCACCATCAAAAATATGATTTGAATGCTCCCATGGTTGGATTTTTTGCAAAAACAATGGCCAAATTCGGGTGAAGGATGATTTCTAGGAAACATTGTGGCCTTAGTAGGCAATGTCAAAAGGTAATATATCGTTCAATCTTTTGATGTTAAGCCCCTATGCTTTGTGGATCCTTTAAGTTAAGACAACTTGATCAATATGACATGTTGTTTAATTTGAAAGATCTTAACCAAAAATTCCAACACACTTGATATTTTTAGTATTTCTTTCATATATATTATTTATTTATTTATCTATGGTCAATTTATAATTCGTTGAAGTAATCTAGGCAACGCCAAAAATTAAACCTAGTCACTGTGATTATAAAACCAATACTGTATCCAGTAGCCCATAAGTTAGATATATTAAGTGGGGGGACATACTTCTCAAGCTTTGTAAAACGAGCCAAAGGTGTGCCCCCATGGGATTTGAAACTTTGTGGATGGGATAACATCCCGTTGTACTAGCCACTTGGTCATCCCACAACAAGATCATTTGGGATATATTATAAGAATTAGGGTTATGATTCGTAAAGGCCGCTCAATTCAACAAGCATTGGATGGGTATATATATTTGCATTAATTATGTACTCGTCCAATGCTTGTTGAATTGAGCGGCCTTTACAAATCAGAACCCTAATTCTTATAATATATCCCAAATGATCATATTGTGGGATGACCAAGTAAATTTGACTAAAATAAAAATAAAAAAATGTATATTTCAACCAATGTATATCTTCTTAATTCCATATTTAACAGGTATCGAGAGAAATAAATTTCTTAAAGTGTAACATTTTTGTCAAGTATTACACCGAAAAGAGGTCTATATCTTGGGAAAGTGGATTCCTCTCTACACTTGGTAGCTCTGGAGCTAAGTTGGATATATGTTGATTTTTAATAAAATAATTTAAAATTATATAAATTGCATAATTTTGGTGAATTGGTAACTTCGCGAGAATTTTCTAGGAAAGCCCCGAGATTGAAAATGTTCTACTCCTTGTGGCTTATAGGAATTATTGGCTATGATTTTCAACATGTTCAATTTTTTTTGTACAGAACATAACACCTCTCTACGGAATAGATATTGAGTGGAGAGGGAATTAAACTTGTTAGCTACCATTGGATATAATTTCATATATTTACATATAGAAATATTCTTATTTTTAAATTTATTAAAACTTTGATAATACATCTAGTTACATATAGATGTGTTTCGAAATTTTATTTGAAATGCTTTATAATTATTATAATTTAATTTTTTAATATGATATAAATAATTTTGATTGATTATATATGTAGATAACTTAGAATAATATACACATCCATTTGTAATTATTAGAGTTTTAGTAGCCATTAGAGACATATGTTAGAATTTCATTTCTTTTTGTAGGGGTTGAGATTTGAATTGGATTTTTGAAGGACACAAAATAAATATAGCTTAAGGAATGTTAGGAAATAAAAATAAATTTAAATTACAGAGTTAAGGGTGATGATAACATGATCTCCATGAGCTATAAAAAACTGGTAGAATATTTAAGGCATCGTAAAAAAATCTTGTGTGTTGATGGCACAATCACACTTATTGTATCGTAAACTAATAAAACAATAGCCACATTAAGGTTTCATCGTGAAAATATTGTTATCCTCAACGAGAGAGAAAACATAGTTTTCTTGGAGTTGTGGTTTATCTGTCGAATCTTAAAGAAAAACATAAGGAATCTATTTTGGTGTAGGGTGTTCCTCACAAAATAGACATGAATTCTCTTTTTTTTCGTAAGGGCTCAAATCTTATTAGTCCCTGCCTATGGAAGTGCAAGTACTATAACGTTCGTTGGACATTGAACTAACATTAAATCACTTTGACCAACCATGCCATTTTTGTTTTAACCAATGTTTTAACATAAATATTGAATGAAACAAATTTTTATCAATTGTTTCCATTTCGATATCTTATTGCAGACCAAAGAGAATTATTTTCACGATTCTTGTTAAAACATAGGAGAATAAACTTCAAATCTCAAAACAGTTTCGTTTAATGCTAGTTCCTAGCTAGCATTACTTCAAAGACATTTAAAGTTTTAGTGGATACAAAAATACTCATGCACCAATGTTTAAAACCGCCATACATACCCAAAATTTGAAACTTCCAAGCATCCAGTGACAGGCCGCCTGCTATTTCTCCTCATCACTTATCACCTCTTTTATGCTCCTGCCTCCTCTTCATTCTACCAACCTCCTTCCCCATTCCCCTCTTCATTCCATCCTTGTCACCCATATCATTTCCTGCAGCCCTTGCCCTTGTTTTTTAATTAGTTGGATGAATTAAGAGAATCTATTTTCAGGCTCTCACCATGATTTGATGGATGCAAGCTACGCAGTGGACCATCAAACTAAACACCAGCCTAAACATGAGAATGATTTATGGGAGGAAGAAGGCCCTATAATATTTTCCATGAAATATTTACGAGGAACGCCAGGTACCATTGGAGGCCTTTCTCTTCACATTAACCAATTCCCGCTGTAGCTTATGTTGTCATCATGGTCACTGGTGATGAATTTATCAACTTCACATATTTTTCATCAAATTCACAACTTTCGAGTAATTTCTTCATGTGGAATATATTTTGAAATTAGCTCTTGATTTAAGTAAATCTCTTAGATTATTTTAATGAATAACATAAATGCAAGAAATAAAATGCTAAAAATTTGTGCATATATTTAATTTTAAACTGAAACCAAAATTTAAATTATTTTTGGCTAAATTTATTATCGCAGGAATATAAATTTACGATACTTCACAGAATGACAGTAATCCAAAATATTTATCACAAAATTTTCCCTCATTATTCTCTCAAATGATAGAGATCCAAGAAATTTATAACAGAAATTAGTTTTTTTTTTTTTAATTCCAAATTGAAACTAGAATTTAAATTACTTTCCATTAAAGTTCTTGTAGGGATATATATTTACTACACTTGACAAAATGAGAGAAACGTAACAACTTTATCATAGAAATTTATTCTATTCTTTCTTGAAATGACAGAAACTGAAGATAATTACAACAGAACATTCTTGCAAACGAAACTTAAATTCCAATTATTTTCTGGTAAATTTACTGTAGCCATATGACTTTATGGTGCTTCATTCAAATGAAGAGATGATATAAATTCAAGATTTTTATCCCATAAATTTCTTGGATCTAGTTAATTTTGAATGATGGAAATGAAAAAAAAAATGACAAAATGAGGCACATAAATTCATGACAGAAAAATGCAAGAAATTGAGACCATTAAATGAAAGAATGACAATATTAGGGCATAAAAAAATATAGAGCAAATATATAACAAAATCAGTAGCCCCTCTGCCAGAAGATGAGGGAAAAAAAGAATATTGGATGGACTAGCAATTGTAATAGCATTGCTGGAGAATTATTTCAAGCACCATGAGGCAGACAGGGTCATCATCCACTGACAGAACCTTCATGCCTCTCAAAGAGATTTCTCAATTTCATTCATGCATCTTGACTCCTCCACAAGCCTCACATGGGCACTCATCGTTTTCTCCATGTTTGGTAGTGTGCTACTCCCTTTTAATTACACTTTTCCATTGCATCCCTCGACCAAAATCAAAGCTCTATTGGAAAATACATACAAATGAGGGCAGTGCCACTAACACCAACAACGACAAAAGCAGGCAGACATGCAAGTAGGCATCCAAGTCCTCGTTATTATTATTTAGATAGACCGAAGGATGCTAAGCTTTTACACAAGTGGAAACTAACTGTTGCTTGACTTTGTAACATTTTTTACAATGTTATTAACTTAAATCTCATATAAATAAATTCACTGTTCTCACCCATGGAAATATTATTTGTATATGAAAGAACAAAAGAACAAAAGAAATAAAACAAATCTACCACGGCGTACAAGGGCATCACAGGACTCTCGAGTTCCATATAATTTTGTGGTCTATATTTCACCTTTGTAACAATGGCAAACAAATGTGCAATTCTAACATCTCACAGCTCGACATGGGATAGAACCTTGTCAAGTACTTAACAAGATACGGTAACAATAATATTGTAGTATAGATCACAAAACTTACCATAACCCACGCCTTTTTGCAGCTAATTTCCCCCGATGACCGAGATTATACGATAATTAACCCATGTTTAGGACTTGACCATCAGACGTTTCATACTGCAACCCTACTCAAACCTTCCACGACTTTAAAAATCACAAAATATGATCATAATTACACTTTGAATAACATGAATTTGTAGTCTTTTTCTTTTTCACACCCTCCGTTTCTAGACTCCTTCAAAGATGGGGAAAACATGAGACTAAGCATTCTCTAGCCCTAGTTGCTTCGATGGTTTTCTATGCCGATGGATATCTATTCCCAGTTATTTCATGTAATTATGTGAAAAAAATAATATGGTTAGTATAATCATCTTTTACTCTAGAGTAGTGACCACTTGTTGCAAACTATCATGTCTTCTGACAACTGTGTTGTATACTTGTCTTTATAATAAAATGTTTAATTTCATATCCAACATATCGTGTTGCATGGAAACATTTTAAAGTAGGTTCTAGCTCCAATGGAACAAGGAAACTACAACTATGAAGTCAAGTACCCTTTCCTTCAACTTCTACAACTCGTTACATTTATAACCGTCAAGTCAAATACCCTTTCCTCAAATTTTCCTCAACTTGAGCTAGGTTCTACTACTCGATAGCTGGAAAGGGAGAAAAGGCGCTGAAAAAACCATTTCATTACCTCAACCTCAACACCACCCACGGTCTCCTAGCTAGCTTTAATATAAAAATAGCTAGCTTTACTATCAAAATAGTCAGATAGTTCATTATATTAATCTGAATAGGTTATAGATTTGTTTTCCCTTTTCTAGGTATGGGCTCACTTCTTTCTTGTCAATATTTCATTATTGGAAGGGACTCTCGACTGCATGCCACCCTTGTTAATGTTAGGAAAGAATGGGGAAAACATGCAAAAAAATATTATGTTGAGGTCAAATATATGTTTTTTAACCTACTTCTGTTGATAAAAACATTGGGTCTACCTTTATGCTTGTATATTGTTTTTAAAATCACTACATTCAAAGTTTTCTTTTTAGATTTTTTTTTCCCATGCTTAATGTAATTATGGTATTTAATATTCATACATGAATGATCGTACGATTACCCCATGCTCAAGGTTTATGTAGAGTTTTATCAATATGTGTATGTAGAATTTTTGATATCATTGTGTTATAATGTAGATATACCATTTTTTCACCCATTATCCTTAGGGGAAGCAAAAGAAATGAAGAGGGTTCGAGAAAAAGGCTACAAAGGAGGAAAGTGGAAAAACTTACATACATGGCATAATGTGTAAACCTACATTCTTCGATGTTGTTTAGACACAACATAATGTGTAAACTTGCATACTTTGTAGACCTACTATGGTCATTCTAAGAAATGTGGACCTTTCTAATGCATCAAGTGAATTTAATTAATTTACTTTCATAAACATTTTATTAATTTCATCGATATACTTGTACATTGTTTGAATGTTTAGGCATATAACAATGTACTAGATTCCTAGATTGGCACATTTTGAATTGATCACTAAAAATATTTTGGGATTAGATTTTAGCATGTCATGGAGCACTAAAGTAGCAAATAAATATGTTTTCTTGATATTTGGTATATTTCTGAAGAGAGTGTACCTAGTTATAAGGGAATTCAATGACTCATTTCTTATTTTGTTCCTTCTAGTTTGAGATTCAGGAAGGTGTGGTCAACTTTGATGAAATTTATGTGAGTCTCATGCATTTGTGGTTTCTAGTAGAGATCTTAGAATGGATATTTGAATTGAAAATATATTATTGGCTCATAAAATGATGATATCCAAGTAAACTTTCCTTGGAAAGAATATTGTCACCAGTACTTAAATGTTAGAATCTATGATTAAGTGCCCTCTCCCTACCAAGGATGAAGCTACAAATTTCACTAATTTTGTTCTGGATGGGAATGATTGTGTTATTCTTAGTTGTGAAAGCATTATAGGGCATATTCTGATTTGGGAATATATATATAAGTTGAATCTTCCCTAGACTATTTAGCTATATTTGAATATTTAATAAGATTAAATCATGTGCCTATGAGCCCCCTAGAGAAAGTTTCACCTTTGTATTTCAAAACTACAAATAAAGGAAAAGAACACTCATTATTGTTTTAACTTGTGGTGGCACCACTATTTAGTTGGTAGCAATGTATAGACTAGTTGTCCTTATTCTCTCTATTGTGGTTCCTACTTTGACAACAAATTCATTTTTTAAATATCTATAGGCTCGCACGATATTGAACGTAATGTGTGCCTTGTATGAAATATTCGATTAGGTTTTAATTGATGTCAAAACTATCCCTTATTAGATTATGCAAAACACAAATGATAAGTGTAAACCCTAGCTACTTGTTGAAGATGATGAAGTCCTTGTTGATACAAGCTATTGATGCCCAAAGTGATTTATCCTTGTCCTAATGTGTTAAAGAAAAGACCAATTTATTCCAAATTTTATCTTGAAACCCTAGCATAAGCCATAACAAAGAAATGGATGAAGAAGCTCCATCACTATTCAATTGAAAAATCTTAGAATATTTTTGGTTGGAAAGCCCTAGATGATGCCCTAGATATTTGATGCAAACCGTTGTTGAAGCATAACCTAATCCTAATGAAAATAACCTCTAGCATATGAAAAACCCTAAAGGATGCCATGAATTAAAATACTTGGATGAAGTCCTACATCTATGACCAACAACTCCTTGCAATACAACCCTAACCCTATTTATACGAACCCACAATTAATCATTCCCTATCCATAATAGAACTAATCCTTATACCATATATCCTTATGATGAAGAAGCCTTATCCTAGATAATCATACCACAAATTCCTCAGGGTTGTCACAAAACTCTAGACTGTAATAAAAGAAAAATATTTTTGTGACATTAGAACATAGATCTTGATATGCCCCTTACACCACCTAATAGAGGGTTTCAAGGCCTTTCTAAAATGTACCTACTTTACCTCTAATTCACTAGCATTATGAAGATATTAATTTTGGAAGTGTAAAATACACCATCTATCACCTTACTCAAGTTGAATCAATAAGTATAGGTCATATCTCCAAAAAGTATGTGCCATTTCACACTCACAAAAAACTATAAATACAACCAGCTCACAAAATAGAAAAAATGATATATCAATGACTTATAAATAAGCCTCTTCGAGGGGGAAACCTCCTTGAAGGTTCGTAAATGAACAATTCTTGGATCATTCAAATGATAAAAACCTACGTTCTATATAAAGGAGTCTAAGGGGTCCCAATATAATAAAATCCTACATAACAATAATAATGTAAGGGAACAACAATAACAATAGTGGGCTTCTATAGGGAAAAATAATCACACTATGGATATTACATGGGCACACCAATAAAAATAATGGGGATTCACTAACAATAACAATAAGGGGATACAATAGAATTATAAGAACCTAACATGGCCCTCTCCTTCAAAAAGTGTATTCCTCAACACTTGAGTAGTTTAGGATTCTTTTGGATAAACTTATCATACTCCCATGTGTAATCTTAAGTGGGTAAGTTCTTCCACTCGATGTGATACTATGATATTTATCAATTACGTAGCTATAGAGTTCTTGTTTCTGTGATTGCATTAGGTTCCAATATGATTTTTATTTCCTCATAAGGTTCTAGCAGTATTGTTTGAACTAGGAGTTTGTCACCTATAACCTTATTTAAGGATGAAACATGGAAAAATTTGTGCACTCGGGAAGATACCAAAAGGTCCAATTTGTATGCCATATTACCAATATTTTGCAACACCTTCTAAGGACCATAGTACTTTGGAGATCATTTATTTGTTGATCTTTGTGTTGTTTCATTCAATTCTATGCCAAATTTAGGTTATCCCTTAAGAGATGGAGAAATTGTTGTTGATGCTCGACATGATCTTCCACTACTTGAACCTTAGATTTTTCTCTTTAGTATTATGTTATGGACGATGGATGGTATCCATAAAGTTCCATAAATGGGGTCATTTTTGCTACAATGTGGAAGGAATTTTTATACCACAACTAAGCCAGAGGTAACCACTTGAACCATTGTGTTTTTTTATCAGATACAAAGAAACAAAAATATCCTTCCAAACATTTTTTCACTATCTCAGTTTTTCCATCAGATTAAGGATGATAAGATGAGCTACGAGCTAGTTCAGTACCCAGACAAAAGAATAATTTCATAAAAAAAAGTTCCAGTGAAAATGGCATCTCTATCTCTTACAATAATTTTTGGGTTTCCATGTAGCTTTTTAACTGTTTCAATAAATGCAGTAGTAACTGTACTAGATTTAAAAGGATGAGATAATGCACACAAGTGATCATACTTGGTATATCTATAAACTATCACCATGATGAAAGCCTTTCCTTCAGACTTGGCTAAACCTGGCCTAAAATCCATTGAAACATCCTCCCCAAATATGGCTAAAGGTTGTAGCAGACATGGTTTCTTAATTGTCTCAACATTATTTTGTTGGCAGACCAAAAATTCTTCCACAAACTTTTAAATATCATATTTAATTCCATCATAAAAAAATTATTTATTGACCCTGTGTTACTTTTTTTTAAATCCCGAGTGTCCTCCTAAGGGAGAGGTGTACAATTCCAAAAGAATAAATTTTTTTAGTTGGGAATTATTACAAAGATATAAGTGATATTTGTACCATAATTAATCATATTTCCCGCAAAATGTATCAGATGTACTGCAATCTTGGTGAAAATTTCGAATGAGAGTCTACACTTCTTCGCCATTCTTCCACTCCTCCCTTGCTTTGGTTATCCAATCTAGTTGGATAATAGAAATGACATAAAAAAATGCTTCCATATCCTCATCCTTTCTGGAGGATGCATATGCAACAACATTTACCATACCTTTTTTGTAGATGATTCCAAAGTCATAACCCAACATCTTTGTGACGCATTTTTGTTGCTCTTCTAAATATAATCTTTGTACCAAAAGGTATTTAAGACTATCATTACCTTGAAGTGTCCTCGCAATGGGTAAGGTCTCCATTTCTTTTGTGTGTGTAGTATTTCCAACATTTCCTTTTCATAAATAGCTTTCTTTAAATACTTTTCTTTGATTAAACGACTTTTGAAATAAATGGGTCTTCCCTCTTGCATTAAAACAACACAAATTCCATTTCTTGAGGAATTACGTTCCAAAATAAAGGCTTTTTTGAAGTCTGGCATAGCTAAGACTGGTGCTTTGCACATTGTATCTTTAAGATGTTCAAACGCTTTATTTGCTTCTGGAGTCCAAGAAAATACATATTTCTTCAATAATGTTGTTAGAGGTGCTCCTATTCTACCATAATTCTTAACAAACTTGAGATAATACTGTGTTAACTCGAGAAATCCTCATGTTGGTGTCTCGTGTTTTGATAGATTGGCAAATAAAAAGACAAGGCAACATCAAAACCAATATTTAGAGTTACAAGATCTAGTCCTTCAGTTCTCAGAGAGGGATCTCTCAATCTTTTTTTTTTTGCAAAGGTTTATCTTGTGTGCTTTGGATATTGGTTTTAGACTAGTTATTAAGTGCAAGTGTTTGTTTATTTGTTTGGTTGAATTGATACAATAGAATATGAAAGGTCTAAGAAAGATAGATAGAAAGGAGAAATGTCAGTTTCATTGGGCAATGGAGTCAAAAAGAGGTCATGAAAAACTTATAAATGGATAAGGGATATCAAATGGAAAATCTAACTTGGCTGCCTTGGTTTTGGAATGAGATGGACATCAATGATTTGGAAAGAGAAGTTTAATTCTCAACAAAGGGAATTTGAAAGCACAACTTGAACAATAAAGAGCTATTTGATAGATAGGGCTAACCATGAATTCTACAAATCACACTTTAAGCAAATAATGACCTAAAAACAAATTTTAAAATGAAATCTAAAATTCAAGGAACACCCTATTTCCTCAAAGATTTTATTTTAAATGACTTAGAAAACATAAAAGATTCACTGATAATCATGGTCATAGAAGAGGGAACACCTAAATACATCTATGATCACAACTATAAAGACCTTTAAGCCAACTGTTCAAGCAAGGACAAGGGGCATGATCAGAACAAAGGTCCTTGGCTCACTGTAAACAAAGATACTTCAAAGGGAGACTTCAATAACAACCTTTAAGTGGCAGCAGACAAGCAGGGAGAACCATAAATCATGCTGAAACCAACTATTCAAACTATTAAGGAAATAAACAATCATGAGGACTAAAGAGAGAGATTGAAGACTATAAAATACCTCAGTAGAAGAAAACATAAAACAGTGAAGGATAAACAGGTCTAAGGTGATGTTGATGGGAAAATTTGTCCGGCCAACAGTAGGGGATCTCCCTGATAGAAAGTCCCAATTAGACCTTGAACCGTTTGGAGTAGGGATCCCGTCCGGGGTGTGGGTCCGGCTACCGCTTAAGACGCCTTCCCTTAGGTCTCAAAAGAACCTGATTGAACCAACGGACATACACTTATTCACATGATACAGAATACAAGATTGATGTATTAAACCCGAATCAAACACTATGCGTAGCAAGATTATAAATAAAGCATGTACACCTCAGGAGATGTCATTAGCAACACATCTTTGGGGGTAATGCTTATAAGGTAGTCTGACCACAAAAGAAATAGTTCTTTATGGCGAGATATCCCTTTACTTTCTGAAATTTAAAACGAAATGCTAACAAAATAGTTCATTAACATTAATTAATAGAGCAAATGATAAATTGAACATCATTGACACAACACAGATAGCCATGACGCATAAATGATGACATAAAGAGTGCAGCTTCATTAATCATAGGATGTTTTGAAACTGTACAAGGAATACACACAGTGTTTGCACAACAAAACACATCATAAAAATAGGGTGTTTTAACAAGTATCTCTATATTCATATGCGTAAGAGTATAATCCTTCAATACAATGCCATGTAGTTCTTCCGTTTCCAAAAGAAAAAGCCTCTTTACAAGCTCCTGTAGGAGTATTTATAATGCAGAAACTACCCTTCGGGCTTCCTTGATCTTTCATCTTCCTGACCGTTGGGCTGCCTTGCGACCTAGTCCCCTTTTGCGACATGTGACCTGAGCCACTGTTGCGACCTCCGACCTGGGCCGCTGTTGCGATCTGCGACCTGCCTGGGTCGCGGGGTCGCAAGTTGCAAGAAAATGAGAGGATGCGACCTTGCGACCTTGCGACTAGGTCGCTGGGTCGCAGGGTCGCAAAAGGTGGAAAACCAAGGAAATGCGACCTTGCGACCTTGCGACTAGGTCGCTGGGTCGCGAGGTCGCAAAAGGCGGAAAACCCAGAGGTATGCGACCTTGCGACCTTGCGACCAGGTCGCTGGGTCGCAGGGTCGCAAAAGGCGAAAAAATCAAAGACACGCGACCTGCGACCTCGCCAGATCTGCGACCTGCGACCTTTTGGGATTTGCGACTTTGCGACTTTGGCAGACGTGCGACCTGCGACCTCGCCAGATCTGCGAGTTATTTGGAGTTTCGCCAGCATCTGCTTGTTTTGAAGATGTCTCCTTGTTTGCTGAGGAAAACCTTGGTTCTTATGTGCAAACAGAGTGGTTCCTCCTACAATAAAATAACATAGGTTACATAAATAATGCTAAGGGCATTTTAATCAATTGTAAGAATGAAAAAACAACTTAGACCCCTGTGTGGTCAACTACTGAATCATCGGAGAGAATGGCTAGGGTAATCTTTCTCCGTATCCTTTCTTCAGTTACCGTAATGCCAATGAGCGTAGCTATGGGCTGAGTTTGGAATGCAGACCCAATGGAACGGAAGTGTTGATTTGGGCAACATGCTGCTTGTGTTCTTCACAATGAAAACTATGCCGGGCTCCAATGATACGTTCATCATGTTCGAAAGTTTGCGCCAAGATCTTACTGAGGGAATGCCCCTTCGAAATGGGGTTGATGAGTCTGCATGCTGTCATGACAAGTAAGGTGAGGGTGCTGCTCCTCAGTGAAGTTGCCGGAAGGAACGCACTCCGACAAATCTCTTGCCCTTCGAATAGCTTCTGCCTTCATGGTGGCAAGTCAGGTCATAGGCAGACCAGCACCATTGCTATGCTGCATTCACACGATGTTAACCAAAACAGTCTTCCAAAGAACATCCCATAATGCCGATCTACCGGACACACATTGAGAATCGAGTTAGTTGTTTCACGCCCTCTTTGGAGGCAGGGATTTGAAACATGTTCCTGTCATGTCAAAAAAATCTTTTAACTTGCAGCTGTTCCTAATACACTGATTTCACATTGAACACTAAACCTCCTCGAATCAGCATCTTCGATATAATATTCAAGGAGGAACTTTTACCCTGTAATAGCCCATGTCTCATCTACTTTATGGATCGAATCAGCATCTTCGATATAACCTTCAAGTCAGAAATTTTCACATGTATCATCTACTATATGGAGCGAATCAGCATCTTCGATATAACCTTCAAGGCAGAACTTTTATCCTGTAATAGCACATGTCTCATCGACTGTATGGAGGGATTTTTACTTTGGAAATAATGTTCCACAGTCGTTACTGCATAGTTCGATGGAGCGTTTCGCTCTTCCCTGGCGGATCTGCATCCTACTGCAATAACAAAACCAATACAGCTGAATCCGTGTGCATGCATTCAGGATGGCACTGCATGCCACTTTCCACGTTGTCGCAGCTTAATTCACGCTGGGTAATGGCAGACACTGTCGCCTCCACCGAAACACTGATCCAGTGATAATGGACTGTTACTAAATGTGACCAGCGCAGCAGGTTACTAATAGTAGATTTGCAGCGTGATTGTCTCCTGGGATATTGCTGTCGAGGCTGCGAAAATCAGATCTTATCCGCCTCTCTGCAAGTGTAGCGCAGCATGCCTTTTATGGCGCTGGCTTTTTCGGTCCATGCTTTAGTTGTAACGAATACATTATGGTATTTTACAATGGTTTCCACGCAGACTTTGAGTCAAACCCGTGAAAAATCAATCTATGCAGTTTGGACTGTCAGCACATCAGCTCCATGCTTTTAACGTAAACTTCGATCGAGCGATATATTTTCTGGATATGTCGATTTGCCAAAAGATAAGATTTGAGCGTGGTTTGTTTCTTGTGGAAGTCATATCAATTGACAACCCGAACATCAAATGAAAGTCTATTTGCTGGATCTTCCACCACTAGCAGTAGCCTTTCATGAGTGAGACATCTTCAGACCTTATAGTATTTACGTTCAATGCAATACCGCAAGTTGAAAACCTGTTGTCGAACCTTCGCTTTAAAAACAAGTTTCAATATATCTTCTCAATCATGCACAATGCCGCAATGAGTTAGCTGTAATGCTTGCGCTTTCATATATCCACTCCAGTGCTTTACCATATTTTGAAACATCCGTCATTGAAACGTTAGCGTCCAATTGTACGTGTGGACATAGTTCTGCTCTACGTTTTAGTCGAATGGTTTGACTGCCACGTATGCATATAAAATTCATTTGGCTCCATGTAAATATAGCACGTTGGCTCTATGAAACGACTTTGAACGTTGGCTCCGCGCAACGCGTCTTCACATAGTCCTGATCCGCCATTTTAAATGTGAAGTCGACCACCCCCTTACATCTGCCTCTCATGCTTTATCATAAATTAAAATTGCGCGCATCGTCCATATGGGCTACATGCAACGTGTGAAAGCAACATTTGTTCCACCATTTATCATGATATTTGACCACTGCACAATATTCGTTTTCTCACACATTTACCGTCGAACCTTTGCATACTGCTATACATTCACCTAACACGTAGATCATGGAAGAATTGCGTCCATACATGAGCCTTTGGCTCCACGCTTTGAACGAAACTCTCTGACTGTTATCGACGTTGGCTGCGTGTCCATGCAGCTTTGACCACCAATGCACCACGTTACAACGTTGCCGCGGTGGGTTTATTAAAAAGTTTTGTTCCATGTTGCAATTCGCACCAAGACCAAATGTATTTGCTCAACCATGCACCGCGCTTATGTTTTAAAACAAAACAAAGAACTTTGACCATTATATATGTATACGTTCCAAATGTTTCATTATAGATGGAAACCCACCATTGGAACATTTTACTTCATGTTTTTAAAAAAAACACTCTTTTGCCCACATATTTTATATCCCTTCTAAAGAATCAAACTCCGCCTCACCCTTTAAAGATAGGTTTCGATATTTGAGTTCGCATGATATCATTCCTTTAACCTTATATGGTTTTAAAACCATATGGTTGGCATCTTGGTTTCATATACAACACCACTTAGGCCGATCGAATGTGTGCCACTTCATAATGTCTTGACATGGTTTTGCTCCGCCATTTCTTATGGCTTTGAACCCATATGATTTTACCTTGGTTAGATTGTATAAACCATAACTTTGGTCCACACATTGGCGCCTGCCTTGTAGCTTGGGGTCTGACAACAACTTGCTTCTCAAAGGTACATTTAGATATTTGAAATTGCGCCAACACTATTAATGCACCCATTTCCTGAGCAATCATCTCTACCTCTGTACTTCGATGGATGAGGAGGTACTGAAAGGAGAAAATTCAAATTGAATCACCAAATTGACAGTGATGACCTCTTCGATGCTTATCAAGATGCATTTCAAACTCGTGAACCATTTTATTCAACTGTGGAAGATAGAAGAAACCCCTTTTGCTGCGTCATTGTCTTGCCAACATCAAAATGTGCGTTCTTGAGATGGCACCTCCGTTAATGACGCGAGAAACCCTTATATTTTAATATCAACGGTGTTATCAATAATATTTTCCTAGTGCCCAGTGCCTCTTTGTTTCTTTGAGGGAATGAACACACGACACATCATCATCCCTCTAAAAATGTTAACTTGCTCTTTCACCACACTTGTGGGTGCATCCTTGTCATTGAGCTTAATCTTATTCCCTCAGTGCCATGAAAATCATTTATGAGTTTATTTGTCGGGGATTGACCTGCATAAACACATCACATTAATTAGTTCATAGTTATTCTTCGCAAAAGGTGTCCCTAGATAAAGCATATGAGACCAATGAGCATAAGAGAGGTATTCAAACAACTTGCTTAATGACCCATGGCGAGGGAGCTATTAATGATCGATACAAGACATGTTTCTATTCAAACATATGCATGTCAATCCTATTGCATACGGCGTGACTGCGACAAGAGTGTTCGGGCGCACGTTGGATGATCCTCCCCACATATGGCGTGATTGCAATAAGGCGAATCTGATCATGATGGCGAGACAACTCATGAGGGGTTGGGGATAGGTCACTGGGACGTAGTCGATTGCAGATCAGGTTAAAGACTCCAACGCCTAAGCGAGCAAAGGGGGAACCCTAAATTTTAAATATACCCAAAATTTTGGGTGGTGTTGTAGCAGCTACAACAGGTGCTTCCAAGAGTCATTTCTTAGCCTAAAACGTTCATCCTACTGTAGCACAATTTTATGGAACAAAATGAAAACAGGGGAAAACATTAAACAGTTCAGAATACATCACCAACAGCCAAGCTCATGGATCCAATGATAGAGCCTTCTCAAGAACAAGCATGCAACAACATCATCAGGGCTTCCAAGACTTCAATTTCTTCTTGAACTTCTACAGACTATGTATTATTTCAAAGAGTTTCAGTATTAAAACTAGTGACCAACCAACCAATGTTTTTAATGGATTCCTCAATAAGTTTTTATAGAGGGATGAGGAGGTCGAAAGAGAGAAAATATCTTCTGAATTCAATTAATACAGTTAATGCTTCTCGGCCTTTGAGGGGCTCAAGGGATAATTTTACAGATATTTTCCTATATTAATTGGTTTGCATTAAGTATTTAAGCTTATTGGAAGCTTATGTTGAATTTAAGGCTCTGTGTCCTTTCTATAATAACTCAGCTGATATTTTTGCAATTAATCCTTTCGGCCGAATAAATTGTTGGACTGCATTGAGGTGAATATCTGATGACTTGATAATAACTCGGCCTATGTTGAATGCTTTGAGGCTACAGGTGCCATTGGGTAGCTGAGAGGAATAAATTAGCCTCTGATGTGGCGGTGGAGGCTCTTTCTGACTGATAAACCTTTGATTTGTCTTTAATTGTGTTTTAATTTAGAGGATTAGGCTTTTGATTTTCGATCTTAGTCGTAATCCTCCAAAACTATGAAAACAGTCTTCAATCCTCTGTTGTGTTGTGTTTAAGTCTTCCACACTGATAATTTATGTCTTGATTTAGTTGTATGTGTCTTGTTGATGTGCAAGTGCCGCAAAAGGGCTCATATGGCATCAATGCCCATGAAGCATTGGCGAAACGTGAAGTTTGAACCCCATGGAATGATTTTCTTTAAACCAACAAAACCTAGAGGATCGTCATCCTTGGCTTTATCATTTCTTTCAAAATATTTGAAATTCATTTGAACCTACAAAAAACACACAACTATTATTAAATCCAGCGTTATTTGGTAGAACTAATTCAGAGGTTGTGGGGGGGAGCATGGCTGTTGCATGACATCATCCAACAGTGGAGATTTGCGCATGGTGGTCAAAAGGGAAGTGGTGGGAGATTTTAAGTCAGAACCGTTGATCTATAATTGACCAAGAAGATGAACGGTCGAGATTTAGCAGTGAATTAATAATGCGAAGGAGTCACATTTTTCTAAAAATAGAAGAAAATGCGAAGGGGTCACATTATTGTGAAAATAGAATAAAATGTGAAGAAATAAGGTTAAAAACCCTTTGGCGGAGGAAAATGCAGAGGAATTTAACTTGGGGTTTCGGGATGATCATGGGCCGTCGGATGAGATCAGGCCACGAGATCAATAGCAGAGATTGCACGTTGAAAACCCTTTGGAGGGGCGGAGGGCGATGGTGTATCACCAGATTATATTTGAGCTGTTGATCTATAGAGATCAACGATGGGGGTGCGCGCGATAACACACAATGTAAATGGAAAAAGTGGTTTCAGAGAAGGAAAATCACAATTTTTGCACGGTGAAAGGGTGGGGAGGTGGTTTTTCCTTTTTGAACGCGATATGCATTCTCGCCGGACACGTGGCATTTCAAAACAGCTTATATCACGCAGCCCTCAGGAAATTAACCTCCGCGCTTGAAGTTACGCGAAAACGAGCATCGACCATTAGATTCGGGGTCTCAAATCTGATGGTGGAGAACGAACGCGATATTAGATAGATGCACGGGCAGATAGTGGGTAGGATGGTTTTCAATATGGGCCGTCGGATCAAGGATTGGATGGCTAAGATGTGATCTAGGGTATAAACGAAATAATACAAAGGTGGGGAAAGGGTTAATGAGGGTCTTTGATCTGCAGAGATCAACGGCTGAGATTTGGCCAAAAACAATATGAAGCGGGACACATGATTTAAACCAAAGTCAGGAAATGCAATCTGGACCGTCCAATCTGGAAATGTGGATGGCCCAGATGCAATCGAAGGCATGCGATCGTCGGAGGTGATGGACATGAGAGTGTCGATGCGATTATACGTGGGTTGTCGATCTGCAGATCAGATCAACGACTGAGGATGGATAAGGGGATGCCAATTGGAAGGGGGAACAAATTCACCTGACAAAAACTTGCGATGCGATATCGCATGGGCCATTTGATTGGCCCAAGATCAATGGCAGATATGGTTTCAAAACATGCACAGGCGGAAAACCCCTTGATACTTTATAAAAGCCCAAAGTTCATGAATTACAAAGGTTTTTTATGGCTTGGGGCAGATTATATATATGAAATGCTTTGGCGCCCGTCTGCGGGGCCGTTGGTCTATATGGAAGATAATAGGCCCAGGGCTTTATATGTGCAAGGGCCAATCGCATCGGAACATTGGTGCTGGTCTTTCAATCTAGCCATTTTTAATTCTCCGATGCGATTAGCACTTTGGGACTTTAACTCTTGGTCCCGAGCGTAGGTTTATATGGAGGAAGGCGGAGGTTAATACAAAGGGGTTTAATCGCATCAGAAACATGATGCAGGGCTTTTCAATCGACCCATTTCTATTTAAAAGACATTCTTCTGGCGGGTTTGTACCAAAACTTAGGAGAAGTGGGTTTTATGAAAATACAAAGGGAAATATGCTTCGGAGATGGTTTTAAAACAATGCTTAGTGCCCGATTGCGGGCCCAAGGGTTATATCAAGCGGTGATTGGATCGGGGCTATGTAATAAGGGGCCAATCGCATCAGAGGTCTCAATAAAGCAAAAAGACTTGTGCGCTTTATTTTTTCCGATGCGATAAATGCTTGGGACCACAAGCGCTCGGTTCCAGCACCAAAGCACATGGTGGGGAAGTGTTTAGGACTTAGCCCAAAGGGGCTTAAGCCTGCAGTTAAAAAACTATATTTTTTATGAAATTTTTCAAAAGTTTCTATGGATTTGGGGGTTTTGACAAAGTTTAAAAGTGAGTTATAAACTTTGTAAAGAGGATTTTTATGAAGGGAAAAGGGGAATAAACGAAAAATAGAGGAATTCCATGGGGAATAAAGGGGTAAAAATGAAGGTTTGTTTTGAGTGAAGGAGGGGAAAAAAGGGATTTTGCAGCAGTCCTTTATTCATGTAAAAACAGCAGAATTTCTGGGTTCAAAAGGCGAACAACAGTGATGATTAACCAAAGGATAGAATATCTTTAGAAGACTTTAAGCACCAACAATTTTGTCAATAAAATTGTTTCTTGAAGGCTGTCCAAAAATGATTTATCCACCACTTGATATGACAAAATGTTATAGGTGGCTAACAGTGGCTCCACTTGGGGATCGTGCTTTCTTGAAGGCATCAAGAATTTTAGACTTGCGTTCTCTGGGAGGCTGGTCAGTGCCTCATCCATTGGGCTGCATCTTTCTTTACTTGGATGTTCTTTTTTTGCTCTGAAAATATTAGCAACCATGAAAAAACAATGGAAATTCATCAACACAAGCTTTCTACCTACCCAATCCTACTGATCTAACATTTTTTCTTCTTTAGAGTGCACTTGGATTGGCAAAATCTCTTACAATATTTTATTATTTTTGAAAGAAAAAAAATAATCTATTTCTACTTCTTATGTCTCCATGAACTCAGATTAAGCAGTTGAGTTCATATGCTTCTCTACCTAATCTACTAACCTGTTAGGATTAAACAGTCTAACAAATTCTTATTCACTAACTTCTAAAACAGAAATTTAAAATCATACAAGTTAGGATTGGACAGTCTAACTTGTTGCTGATCTATGGCATAAAAAAACAAGTTGCACATAGATATTATTTTGCAGAAAATTAAATTAAAATGGAAGGCTTAAGGTCTGAAAGTTCAAGCACTTCCTTCATCTTTTTCCAGCTCTATTTTTATTTCTGTTTGAGTTGTTCTTTGCTTGTTCTCTGTTTCATATTTTAAGCTGATTAGAACTAGTTTTACCTCTATTTTGACTTAGGAATTAAAACAGATTGGACTGATTCTTGTTTGGAAATTTAGGTTCAGATTTTAAGCATGTTTGAACCTTTAATTTCCAATCCTATCTACCTACTGATAAGCCAAGATTAAACTATTTGGAAAATCAAATTCACTAACCTATCAGTAGTCAATTTAAAACTAATTAGCCATGATTAGGTTGTATGGCTAACTAGAAGTGTGTTTTAAGTAGTGGCATTTGAGTTTGCACACTTTCAGACTTTGTTTCTCTTTTTTGGTGTGGGGTTGTACCTTTCTTGTTTTACAATCTACCCTCTTTTCTCTTTTTCTATTGTTTTTTGTATTTTTCTTTTTCTTTCAAGACAAAAATCATCAACTAACTAAATGCTCAAAGCTAAGCTTTATTTGAAATTTCTATATAACCTAATCTAACTTGGAATATTTACATATTTTTAGTTGATGGACTCTCTTTTCTAGTACAACAAATCCAATAAATGATCCCATGATTTGTCCTTCTTCATCTCTTTGGGAAGGCTAGACAAATAGGGCCACTCCCATTCCTTTTGTTTTTTAGTAGCAGTGCTAAATAATCTTCTTGCTTTTGCTAAAACATTGCTCCTCATAGCCTTTATCCTTTCTTTAAATATCTTCAAGAAGTGAGCATAGAGATCTTGAAATAATTCCTGGTTAACAATATTTGGAAGATATATTTATACCAGGATCATTTCTTCTTTCTACACTGGATCAAGGTAAATATTCCTTTGAGAAAGAAAAACGTCCTCATCTTCATCATCATCTGAACTAGAGGATTCATCATATATTGCAGTGTTGTTCTCTTGTAGTCCTGATATGTTTTGATTTAGTGGACTATACTCCGTAAATAGATAATAATATTCTTGAGCAAGGGTATCCTTTATTACCTCCATCCTTTCAAGAGAAGGCTCTTTATCTTTATGTTGCTCAAGAAATTCCTCTTTCTTTTTAATCTCAACCTTACAACTAATAGATTGTTGATTCCCAATTATATGAAAGCTATTTCTGATGGATTGGATTGGCTGATTGTTGCTTTCAAGATGATGATAATGAAATTCATGACACTAATCCACTGTTGGTTTCCCTACATGATTAGTTTCTGTTTGGTGCTCATCATCATCATCAGATTGGTCAGAAGTTGAAAAATCATTAGTATACAAAATTTTACCAATCAAGCATATTGGGTTATCGGTTTGTTTATCTTTGAGCTTTTCCATAATTGTATTTTCTGACTCAAGACAACAAGGTTCAGTGAGTAAATAAGTAGAAGTGTTTTATTCAAATGAAGGTTTGTAGGCTGGCTGTTTGTTTAATATTAGATTAATCTCTTCTTTTGTTAAGAGAGAAGGAATTTTCATTTTGCTTAGGACAGATGAATAACAGTCTTCTTTTTCTTGAGTTGGCTGATTTTGAGGCCTGATGTCTTCTTGAGCCTCTTCTAAGGGACCTTCATTTGTATTTGTAGGGGAACCTTGAGGATTCTCTTGTTTTTCCTGGTCTACCTCAGTTCTAAACAACTCCTCATGATTTTTGTGACAGTTATTCAGAATATGGGATTCATGAGTTGTTCCTAATATATTTTCAAGATGCCATTCTTCTTTAATACCCTGAAATGAGTCATGACATAAAGTCAGAAACTCT
Organism: Pinus albicaulis; assembly: GCA_034641835.2. Lineage (NCBI taxonomy): Eukaryota > Viridiplantae > Streptophyta > Pinopsida > Pinales > Pinaceae > Pinus > Pinus albicaulis. The sequence continues at coordinate 204,594,565 of CM076583.1, forward strand.
GGTTGTGTTGTCTCCTCTCCTATTTCATATTTTGTGGGTTCAAAATGGCTTGTGTTTTCCTCAAAGCACTGCTCACTATTATTTTTTTCCATTTGGTCATGAAGTTCTCTTAATAGCATTGTACAAGATATAGGTAGGTAATCAAGAATTTCCTGACAACATTTTTCATTGCTTTCTTTGTAATCTTGTTCATCATACATATCTTGTAGTGTCTAGGTTTGTGTTTGATCTGGGAAAAGCATAGGTTGCTATGGATAATCAAAATATATATCATCCTCATGCCTTTCAAATATTTTATCAAGTATGTACACTATTTTCCCAATTAATTTCAACAATGTGTTTAGTTTAGATTCTCTGTCCATACTTGGATCCATGTTTGCAATAAGAGGTCACTGTATCTTTCTAACTAGTTCAGAGTTATTTACCAGTGGAGTCATTAGGTATTTTGGAAGGTGTGGAGCCATCGGGTGGAAGATTTTGAAATTTTTTGTCCACCAGCAGCATGATTTGGTTTTCTCAATGCATTCCCAAGGAGTTTACAAAGAATGGAAGGGTAATAGGCCTACTGGAGGCTAGTGGAGTCACCAGGTGGAAATTTTTTAGCTCTTATGAAGGTAAAATGTTTTATGGTTCAACCACCATGTTTAGTAGGAATCCAATCTGAAATATTTTTTGGGTTTTTCTGAGTTTCTATGGTTTTTAGAAAGAAAAATGAGTCTATAAGAGCTTGCTAGGCAACTATGAACTCAGTAGTCCCACTGTGATCTCCATTATGTTGGTGTGAGTTGTGGGATAAGTCCACAAGGTGTTCTTCATCAAGTTAAGGGCCTTAAGAGTTTTAAGAAATGTTTTCAAGCCATTTTATTCTCAGTATATCCCACCGTGATCACCATTATGTTGGTGTCCCGTGTTTTGATAGATTGGAAAATCAAAAGACAAGACAACATTAGAACCAATTTTTAGAGTTACAGGATCCAGTCCTCTTGTTCTCAGAGAGGGATCTCTCAAATTATTTGTTTTTGCGAAGGTTTACCTTGTATGCTTTGGATATTGGTTTTATACTAGTTATTAAGTGCAAGTGTTTGTTTGTTTGTTTGGTTGAATTGATATAGCAGAATATGAAAGGTCCAAGAAAGATAGATAGAAAGGAGAAATGTCAGTTTCATTGGGCAATGGAGTCAAAAAGAGGTCATGACAAAATTATAAATGGATAAGGGATATCAAAGGGAAAATCAAACTTGGCCGCGGGATCCTTTGGTTTTGGAATGAGATGGACATCAATGATTTGGAAAGAGAAGTTTAATTCTCAAAAAAGGGAATTTGAAAGCACAACTAGAACAATAAAGAGTTATTTCATAGACATGGCTAACCATGAATTCTAAAAATCACACTTTAAGCAAATAATGACTTCAAAACAACTTTTAAAATGAAATCTAAGATTTGGGGAACACCCTATTTCGTCACATATTTTATTTTAATTGACTTAGAAAACATAAAATATTCATTGATAATCATAGTCATAGAAGAGGGAACACCTAAGTACATCTATGATCACAACTATAAAGACCTTTAAGCCAATTGTTCAAGCAAGGACAAGGAGCATGATCATAACATACCTCCTTGGCTCACTGTAAACAAAGATACTTCAAAGGGAGACTTCAATAACACCCTTTAAGTGGCAACAGACAAGCAGGGAGAACCATACATCATGCTGAAATCAACTATTCGAACTATTAAGGAAATAAACAAGCAGGAGGACGAAAGAGAGACACTGAATACTCTAAAATACCTTAGCATAAGAAAACATAAAATAGTGAAGGATAAACAGGTCTAAGGTGCTTCCAAGAGTCATTTCTTAGCCTAAAAATTTCATCCTACTGTAGTAAGATTTTATGGAACAAAATGAAAATAGGGGAAAACATTAAACAGTTCAGAATAATTCACCAACATCCAAGCTCATGGATCCAATGATAGATCCTTCTTAAGAACAAGCATCTAACAACATCATCAGGGCTTCCAAGACTTCAATTTCTTCTTCAACTACTACAGACTATGTATTATTTCAGAGAATTTTAGTATTACAACTAGTGATCAACCAACCAACGTTTATAATGGATTCCTCAATGTGTTTTTATAGAGGGATGAGGAGGTCGAAAGAGAGAAAATATATTCTGAATTCAATTAATACAGTCAATGCTTCTCGGCCTTTGAGGGGCTCAAGGGAGAATTTTACAGATATTTTCCTGTATTAATTGGATGGCATTAAGTATTAAAGCTTGCTGGAAGCTTATGTTGACTTTAAGGCTCTGTGTCATTTCTATAATAACTCAGCTGATATTTTTGCAATTAATCCTTTGGGCCGAATTAATTTTTGGACTGAATTGAGGCGAATATCTGATGTTATGATAATAACTCGACCTCTGTTGAATGCTTTGAGGCTGCAGGTGTCATTGGGTAGCTGAGAGGAATCAATTAGCCTCTGATGTGGCGATGGAGGTTGTTTCTGACTGATAAACCTTTGATTTGTCTTTAATTGTGTCTTAATTCAGAGGATTAGGCTTTTGATTTTCAATCTTAGCTGTAATCCTCCAAAACTGTGAAAACAGTTTTCAATCCTTTGTTCTGTTGTGTTTAAGTCTTCAAAACTGATACTATTTGTCTTGATTTAATTGTCTGTGTCTTGTTGATGTGCAGGTGCCGCAAAAGGGCTCATATGGCATCAATGCCCATGAAGCATTGGTGAAATGTGAAGTTTGAACCCCGTGGAATGATTTTCTTTAAACCAAAAAAGCCTAGAGGATCATCATCCTTGGCTTTATAATTTCTTTCAAAATATTCGAAATTCATTTGAACCTGCAAAAAACACACAACTGTTATGAAATCTTGCGTTATTTGGTAGAACTGCTTCAGAGGTTGTGCGGGGGAGCATGGCCATTAGATGACAACATCCAACAGTGGAGATTTTCACATGGTGGTCAAAAGGAAAGTGGTGGGAGATTTTAAGTCAGAACCGGTGATATATGATTGACCAAGAAGATCAACAGTCGAGATTTAGTTGTGTATTAATAATGCAAAGGAGTCACATTTTTGTAAAAATAGAAGAAAATGGGAAGGGGTCACATTATTGTGAAAATAGAAGAAAATGCGAAGAAATAAGGTTAAAAACCCTTTGGCGGAGGAAAATGCAAAGGAATTGAACTTGGAGTTTCGGGATGATTGTGGGTCGTCGGATGAGATCATGCCACGAGATCAACGACAGAGATTGCAGATTGAAAACCCTTCGGAGGGGAGGAGGGCGATGGTGTATGGCCAGATTAGATCTAAGCCATTGATCTACAGAGATCAATGGTGGGAGGTGCATGTGATAACACACATTGTAAATGGGAAAAGTGGTTTCGGAGAAGGAAAACCACGGGTTTCACGCAGTGAAAGGGTGGGGAGGCGGTTTTGCCTTTTTGAACGTGATATGCATTCCCGCCCGACACGTGGAATTTCAAAATAGCTTATATCGTGCAGCCCTTAGGAAATTGACCTCCGCGCTTGAAGTTACGTGAAAACGAGCATCGACTGTTGGATCTAGGGTCTTAGATCTAACGTTGGATAAAAAAAATGATATTGGATAGCTGCGCGAGCAGATATCGAGTAGGATGGTTTTCAATATGGGTCGTCGAATCAAGGATTGGACGGCTGAGATGTGATCTGGGGTATAAACGAAATAACACAAAGGCAGAGAAAGGGTTAATGAGGGCCATTGATCTGCAAAGATCAACGAATGAGATTTGGCCAAAAATAATATGAATCAGGACACATGATTTAAATTTAAGTCGGAAAATGCAATCTGGACCGTTCAATCTAGACAAGTGAACAACCCAGATGCAATCGGAGGCATGTGATCGACGGAGGTGATGGACACTGGAGTGCCGACGTGATTATACATGGGCTGTCGATCTGCAGATCAGATCAATGGCAGAGGATGGATCGAGGGATTCCAATCAGAAGGGGGAACAAATGCGCCTGACAAAAACTTGCGATGCGATATCACGCAGGCCATTTGATCGGCCCAAGATCAATGGCTGATATGGTTTCAAAACATGCACCGACGGAAAACCCCTTAATACTTTATAAAAACCCAAAGTTCATGAATTGCAAAGGTTTTTTATGGCTCGGGGTGGATTATATATATCAAATGCTTTGGTGCCCATCTGCGGGGCTGTTGGTCTATATGGAAGATAACAGGTTCAGGGCTTTATATGTACAAGGGAAAATCACATCGGAACTTCGGTGTTGGTCTTTCAATCTACCCATTTTGAATTCTCCAATGCGATTAGTGCTTCGAGACTTTAACTCTTTGTCCCGGGAATAGGTTTATATGGAGGAAGGTGGAGGTTAATACAATAGGGCTTAATCACATCGGAAAAATGATGTGGGGCTTTTTGATCTACCCATTTTTATTTAAAAAACATTGTTTCGGCAGGTTTAGACCAAAGCTTAGGAGAAGTGGGTTTTATCAAAATAAAAAGGGAAATATGCATGGGAGATGGGTTTTAAACAATGCTTAGTGCTCGATTGCAGGCCCAAGGGTTATATGAAGCGGTGATTGGATTGGGGCTATGTAATAAGGGGCCAATCACATCGGAGGTCTCAATAAAGCAAAAAGACTTGCGCGCTGTGTTTTGTTCTGATGCGATAAGCGCTTGGGACCATAAGCACTCGGTCCTAGTACCAAGGCACATGGTGGGGAAGTGTTTAGGACTTAGCCCAAAGGGGCTTAAGCCTGCAGTTAAAAACATTTATTTTTTATGAAAATTTTCAAAGTTTTCTATGGATTTGGGGGTTTCGGCAAAGTTTAAAAGTGAGTTTTAAACTTTGTAAAGAGGATTTTTATGAAGGGAAAAGGGGAATGAATGAAAAATAGAGGAATTCCATGGGGAATAAAGGTGTAAAAATGAAGGTTATTTTTGAGTGAAGGAGGGGAAAAAAGGGATTTTGCAGCAGTCCTTTCTTCATGGAAAAACAACAGAATTTCTGGGTTCAAAAGGGGAACAATAGTGACGATTAACCAAAGGATAGAATATGTTCAGAAGACTTTAAGCACCAAATTTTTTTTCAATAAAATTGTTTCTTGAAGGTTGTCCAAAAATTATTTAGCCACCACTTGATATGACAAAATTTTATAGGTGGCTAACACCTCGCATATGATTTAGGGTTATGGGGATTTTCCTTTCCTTAATAGCTTTAATTTTGTTAGGGTCTACCTTAACACCCTATTGAGATAGAATATGACCTAGATATTCCACCTCATGTACTCAAAAGAAACATTTGGAGTGTTTTGCATATAATTGTTTCTCCTCCAATAGTTTCAACACCCTACCAACATGCTGAACATGATCCTTCCAAGACTTGCTGTAGATTAGTATATCATAAAAAATACTATCACAAATTTTCTAAGGAATGGTTTGAAAATTGAATTCATCAACCCTTGAAACGTAGAAGGTGAATTTGTAAAGCCAAAAGGCATGACCAAAAAAGTCATAATGATCCTCATGAGTTATAAATGTTGTTTACAGAATGTCTTCCATCTTCATTATAATTTGATGATAACAAGAATGGAGATCCAATTTGGTGTAGTAAATTTATCCATGTAATTCACCCAATAATTCATCAATGACAGCAATGGGAAATTTATCTTTAATAGTGAGCTTAGTAACCTCCCTATAATTCAAACACATGTTCCATGATCTATCCTTCTTGTGCACTAATTCTACTAGAGCATATAAATAACTTTGACTAGGTTGAATTATAATAGCCTCTAGCATTTTTGCTATCATACGTTCAATTTCGCTCTTTTGGGCATAGTGATATCTGTAAGGCATGATGTTTGGAGTAACACTTCCTGGAATATAATGAATAGGATGATCATGATCAAGAATAGGTGGGAGGCCCTACAGTGTCTCAATCACCTTGAAATGGTTTTCCAAGAATTTTTGGAGATCTGGATAAATAGAGGATTTCAATGTTTGAACCTGTAGTGAGTATAATTGCGCAATTAGGCCTCATTGTTCTTTCTTCGGAAGGATTTTCATGACATTAGAGATGATTATATTTCCTGGTTTCCATGTGATACCCCGTAATTCAAACTAGTCTATCAGATCTTAATAAAGGATTAATTGCTATTCTTTAATATTGTATTTCTATGATTAAAAAGAAGGGAAATAATCACTACAATATCACTATAGTTTTGACTTACTAAGTGAAGGTTGGATTTGTGGAAAATGTTTTGGAAATGAGAACAAATGTGAGTAAGCACCCAACAATCTAAGAGAAAGTGTTTCTCATCTTCAACACTCTTAGTAAAGAGAGAGTGGCTTTCATCTTCAACCCTCTTAGTATCACAAAGATTTAAATAACCTATAAATTGGAGAAATTATATGGAATTGTTAGAGGCTTTCGGGAAAGCTTTTCGGCTAAATTTTTACCATAGCCACATTAGCTGACTGTGTTTTTTCCAAGGAGACGATTCATTTCTTGAATAATATGGATAAACGCTAGATATTTTTTGTGAAAATTACTATAATAGAAAATATGACACTTGAAAGACATTTCTGAGGCTCGGTCTTAGGCACATTGAGGAATCATTTATGCAAAGACTGCCACTCTTTTCTGCAGCTCATCAATTTTACCCCCACAATTTTTTCTACCTTCACATCGTCTTTCATTAGTGATATTTCAACGATAGATTCTCGAAGAACCCCGCCATGTATTTCCAGGGGGTGCACCAGAACGCAGTAAAATTCACTACAAACTGCAATGTCCCAAAATATTTATATAAAAAATCAAAATCAAAACATTTGATTGAAAGAAAAAACCAAGGTCCTCATGGTATCGATAACGAAAATAAGAGTATATATATAAATAGACATATGCATCAACTAAAATTACGAAATCATAACTTGATTAAACAAATAATATGACAGATCGAGCAGCACTGAGCTTCGATTCAACCCAATATGATACCCCATGATTTATCAGAGTCCACCACCTGGAATCTAGAACTAGTGGCCTGTTGTTGGGCATCCATAACTAACAAAGCGCTTGCTTTATGATTTTAATTATGGTTGGTATGGGGAATTTGTAGCAGAACTCATGGTTCTTAGCAGAGAAGAAAAGAGAAGAGGAAAGTCGAGGATCAGGAAAATTCAACCAAGTCCATGAATGAAATGTTTTTCAAGTTGGAGGGAGTTGCAAAGTCGATGAATGAAATGTTTTGCAAGTTAGAGGGATTATCAATAGGAGACAGTGATAAAATATCTATAAATTATCTTATTGTTTTTTGTGCATTTTAATTGAAGATCAACTTTCTTACTTATTATATTTTGGTTTTTTTTAATAGATTTATTCAAATTTTAATTTTTTATCAAATAAGTATCTACTTGACATATTTTTCTAAACAATTCCATATCAAAAAAATTGAATATACATGAAAAACATGTTGTTTGACAAACTTTTATTATTTATTTTCATTTTTTTTAATCTGGTTTGGTTACTCATTGGATTCAAAATTCCACAATAAATTTTATATCTATAGGTTACATTTAAGTAAACTTATAAGGAGATAAACAAAGAATGCAATTACAAATATTTTTCTTCTCTTCCCTCAAAAATATTTACGCCAAAGACGTCATCATCTTGAATCATATTCGCTTTTTAAGGATAATTGTGTTTTTAAAGATAAATGTTTTTAGTACATTATTTATCTTAAAATATATTTTTGCTTCTAAATTCTCTTAATCATTTTTTTTTTAGTTTGGCAGGACTAAATTTTCATCATGTCCAATATATCACCCTGATCGGAATGGGGAATTGAACTGGTGACTTTACATCAATGAGTGTCTTAACAGAGCACTCGATCACCGCCTATCCAACACTGCGTGGAAAAAATTTCTGAATCTTTGAACGATTCCAAAATTTTAATTTAATTCATATTAATTGTTATGTGAATGGTAGCATTTAACCTCCATCTCTTTTTTTTCCTTTTAATTAAATTATTTAATTAAATAAAAATGTCATATGAATAAGTGTCACATGAAAGGAATTGCAATTTTTTATTCGATATGTGGTATTGATATCCCATGTTATTATAAAAAACTTATTTACAGATTAAAAATCTCCATAATAAAGTGAGGTGAATCTCTATGACTAAAACTCCTACGATTTTTTTTAAAAGTATATATTTTTAATTTATATATTAATTATTTTTATCATAAATGAATTATTATATTTTTTATTTTTTATTAATAATAATATTTTTTATTATTTTAAATAAAATTATAATTTACTTATTTTTATTTTTTTTAAATTTTAGTAATAGAATGAATTAAGTGTGATGTCTATTAACATTTATATGTCATTCACTTATATGGATATATTATAAGCCATTTAATTTATATAAATATATTAGTAATAATATTTAATCCATTTAATTTATATAGATATATTAGTAATATTCTTTAATTGTTATCGATCCATGATAAGAATTTTTTCCTTATTAAATTTGGAACGCATGTTACACAACTGGTTGGATAAGTTATCTAGTCATGTTTTGTATGGAGTTCCACTTCAACATCTAGTTCAACTTAAATTATAGAGATATACAACTAGAATTTTCACCAAGAGGTGCAAAGTAAAGTTGAGGAGTGGGTAATGTGGAAAATAATAATCAAGTGAAATATATGGACAATGAAATACGATCAAATAGTTTCTATGTATTTTTTTAAATAATGTAATAGGAGGTTAAATTTAAAAGGTAATTTACACTAACATAAACTAACACTTACATAGTTGTCCTAGAATAATGGCTTAGTAATGATGGTACTTCCTGCTCCCTTCTCATCCTACCCCTTACTATATGACGTTTGAGAAGTGGAGAAAGTACCAAGGTGGGATAAGAATCAACAAATGACAAATAAAAAGAGAGAAAATGAAGGAAAGGAAACCCTTTGCACTCAAGAACCATACGAAATGGATTCATGAACTCCCTCATACCTTCGATCAAACAAAAAAATTCATCAAGCTCCTACGCTCACAAGCATATCTTGCAAAGTGTGGCTACTTTATGTGAAATTCCATTGAAATTAAGGTATCTTCTTTTATTATGTAAAGACAATTTATCAAGAAATGCTAAAGTCATTTCATAAGTTAAAATAAAATAAGGAGATCATAAAAGTAATACTCTAACAACCAATTTTTCCTTAAGACTACTGAGAATCTGAGAGATGTAAACCCCCTAAAAATTTTATTAAGTTATATAAGTATGATTGCAACGCATAATTGTTATTAATACACCTATAACAATTACTATAACAAACACTCAGCACAAAAAGAAATCATAATGATGACCAAATTATTTTATGATTGTTATAATAGGCTTATTATTAGAGCAATTGATATATCAAATTATTTTTCACTTTTCTTAATAAAACCTCAACAACATCATCTTATTCATAATAATGACGATGTGAAGAGTGATCGTTAATTCTCATTTTTTAATAATTTTTTTTTCATTTTTTTCATCATAAATTTAAAGAAAAAAATTAATATTAAATCAACTTTGTTTTAAAATGTTTCCCTAAATTTAGTATTTAGTTATTATTTATAAAATTGTATCTTGTGTGTTTTCTCAATTAATTTTCATGTTTTTAATTATTAGCTTGTAATGGGTAATGGAATTGCTTTGGTAAGTTTCATCATCTTTCTCAGTGGTGGAGATATGGAAATCAGCAGGGGATATAGTAGAGTATATAAAGCTAAACATCAAGCTCTACTTTAGCCAAAATTTATTCCTTATTTTCCATAAACTCTCAAAATATTTCATTTATCTCATTTCATGCAATTTTACAAAATCTTTTCAAGAGTTTTCATGGATTTTCCCGATAGCCTAGAGGTAAGCAATGTTGATGTATATTGTTGCTGCAAGTTCTCATTTGAAACTTTCATTATGTTAATGATAGACAATTTTGTAGGAAAAAAATACGAGAGAACCCCTATGTCCCTTATGTTGTCATTGATACATGCCCTAAAATATCCATTAATACAATGCCAAGGATATTACATAGTGGGTAGAGATACCCTACAATCACTCTATACAACAATTTTTACAGTAAGTTACTTATCTATGTATTGGAGCTTATGTGCTAATCAACTTAAAGCAAGTGCAAGTGGTTGTTAGTAACGAAAGTGTTTGAATTTCACAATGTACAACTAGATTGTCCAAGATTTGAAGAAGATAACCATTTAACTTATGCAAGGTATGAATAAGATTCTTTTGAATTTTTTCTTTATGGTTTATCAAGTATGTCCATGCGGGTGACTCTTTTAATCATAGATGTCATCATCTTAATTCCCCACTTTCAAGTTTAATTATGGCATTGATATTATTTTGTCAATTTAATACTTCCAGTTGTCAAGAATTTTGCAACAAACAAGTTAAAGCATTACAATTCTCATGTAACAAATTACTTTTCACAAGATCCATGTACCAAATATCAAATTATCCGTTTGTGGGAATTATCATCAACATAGTTACTGGTAGAAAATACCTTATCATCGTCCTTTTCTCTCTGTGAATGCAAGATATCACAGCTAAATGCTTTTCAAAATATAAGAGAATTAAGATATGATGTAATGGATGTATATAAAGCTAGATATATATCAAGCTAAGAGAAGTGTTCTCAACCATAACATGCCATTGAAATTGTGTTGTGCACACTGAAATACAGCTTACTCCTTGAAAGAAAATTTATTATCTAATATAATTTATATAAATGGAATTAGTTTATAAAAAATTACATGAAATGTGTGATATTTTCTTGAAAAACCTATATAAATAAAAAAGTATAATGTGTGCAGAACTAATTTTAGCTCCTCTAAATTCTGCTAGATAAACTCATTAAAACTACTAAGTTGGCTAAGATATTAAATTACTAAAAACGATTGCGAAAAATTGAGAACAAGTGAGAATGCAAAATTAAATGTAAATAAAAAGTGAGAATGAATAAGTAAAAGTAATCAGATGATTTAATCCCAGGCTTTTTTTTTTTTTTTTTACAAATGAAAGCATTGTAACCCACTGTTAGCATTTAAATTGAGGCTCAGTACAAATTTTGTAGACTCTAGGAACATGGGTCGAAGAAAAGGTTTAGGGGATGTTCTGAAAATGTGAAGCATTCATTTTTCGTTGAAAAAAAAGTTTTTCATATATGAAAATTAATTGCAATTTTAATACCTGTAAAAGGATATGATTTTACTTTACTCTGTATTTTGTATTTTTTATCGCCTTGATTTAATATAGACTCTCTTTAGCATTGGACATATTGTCAATGGTCATTTTTGGCTAAAACCGTGTACAGCTCAACAACATCAATGACAATTTGTTTGTTGTCTATTTTCACTGAAATTAGAGTTAAAAACAATTGAAGGTTTTTCTCTTTTACAGTTCTTGGAAGCCAAAGCATTAAAATTTTGTTGTATACATGAGTTTCGCAGAAAAAAATTAAACTAGATAGTTTGATTTGTTTTCATATCTAACCTATTTGTTTCTTGGATTATTTTTTATTGGATTTGACGTATTAATATTGGAGGTATCTTATAAATTTCGTGTTTATGTTTATAATTAAGATATTCTCCCATAAAAATGATCTAGTGTTTTCATCTAGATTAACAGCTTAGAGAGCCAAAAGAATTGGTGAAAATTTTATATATGCAAGGCAAGGCGATGTGAGGGAGAGTTACCCATTGAAGACTATGAATAGTTACAAAAAAAATGAACCAGTTTTCGAGCAAAGATGACATAAGCTTATCCCAATGCTTAAATTCATGTTTACTGCCTCAGTCAAAATCCTCTGGGATTTTGAAATTCCCTAATAAGCACATCATCACCGCAAGAAATGGAAACCAAGTTTCCACAGTAAACCCTGCCTGCAACTCTCCTCCTCAACGGGACTGAGTTAAAAAACTTAAACATTGGAAATTACTTGATACCATTAAAAAAAAATTCAAATTATTCGCATGCACCTTGCTTGCGTGCTTGTCTCGAAGCATTCTTCATCTTTGTCATAGTTTCAATTGGTATTTGCAATCCTCTGGTAAATGCCTCCGGAGAATATTTTAGTCCTTCTGATACTCTTCGTAGGTCACAAAGTCCTTCAATTAACATTGAAAACACTGCATCACAAGTTCGGCATTTTCAAGGGCATCCTTTAATTATAATAATTTTAGATTTTTTGAGTTTTTAGCTGGAAATGGGTGAATTTTTTTTTGGTTTAAATTAGATTTTCTTGTTATTCGAAATGGATTTTTAATTTGAAAAGAGGTAAATGGAATCAAGCATATGTAAAACATTTTCTCTATCATGACAAAATGTTGTGTTTTTTCTCCTTGAAAAAAAATTCCAGTCTGCAAAATGTTGTTTCTCCTGATTTGATTATTGGATTTTTCCCAGCCATATTATGTCCATTCGTTTAAACCCATATCTTTTTAGATCGGAGACTTTAATTTGGTGTTCTGTGAGGGTACGAATTCAAATGAAGTACTCTTTGATATTAAATTTAAAGCTACACATTTATGTATGTGAAAATGATTTAATTCGAGCGTGTATACTACAAATAAGTTAAAATGGTAAGTAATCTGAACTCTGAGTATCATGAAATTATTGAAACTTTACATAATCATATAACCCTAATACAGTGAATGGATGCCTCATAAGCTTGACCGCTCTAATGATTTATGGAAATAGTTTGATTTTTTTTTTATGATTTCAATTTGTTGGATAAGATTTTAACTTATTTCTGAATGGATGTTCAAAAGTGGTTTTACATGCTTTAACCGATGCAATTCTGCAGCATTTCGCATCGAAACATCACTAGGAATCAAACATACCCCATCGATTCTTGAACATCCTATTGAAGGATGCTAAAAATTTCCTTTGTTTAAGTGGTTCTTATGTTTCATTAAGGACTGCAATATCTCATGGCTTTCATAAATATGGAATTGAAATTCTGCTAAGGGACAAAAAATATTCAAGGCAATTTTGTTTATTTACATATCTTTCTGTTTATACTTAAAGTGTTTTTGTTGGAATTTAATTCCAACTGCAACATAAAACAGCTGGATAGAAAATCCAATTGCTGTAGATATTTCAGCAAGCTGGATGTCTGAAAGTCATGCAATAAATTTGCAGAAGTTATTGAGCCTGCAGACAACCGTTTTTGTTTTCCAAAAGCCATCACGTTAACTCCCACCGCTTGCAGCATTCAATACGTTGATAAGCTTCAAAGATATTTGTATTATTTTATTGTTTAAAGTCAAATATGTTTTTAACATATAAATGTAATGAACAACAGTTCTTTTTGATGTTAGAGAGTTTGAGAAATAGAAAAATACAGAGAAGAAGACAGAGCAGGAAAAACAGAGTCGCTGTGTTTTGGAGCAGCAATGCATTCTACAGGCAGTTTCAGCAATTGTCTTTCAGTTTTAGCAACTGATTGTGCTGAGTTTCAGCAACTATCTGCCTGTTGCTGAAACACCAATTTGTGTTAAAAACAGAATTTGTAAAAACAGAGTATGGAGTTTTTGATTATTTCAGAACTGTAGTTCTAAAGAAGTCTGTAATTTTTATTTTCATTTTTATGGTTAATAAAAACAGACCTTTTCTCCATCTTCTTTGTCCAAATTTCTCTCATTTCTTTGTGTTGAATTGAGGAACTTTTCTTCCTCTGTTTTGTTCAAAATATTCAGAAATTTCCATCATGGTATCAGAGCTGGTCTAGGCACTTAGTGAGACAAAAACAGAGTTTGTTTTTCCACTACAGGAGCTGTAAGAAGCTTATTGAGCAGATTTCTCCAGTAGAGAAAGTTCTTTCTTGTTTTAATTATACAGTCAGTATCTTTTCTTTATTTATATAGTTAAGATGGCAGATGCTGGAACTCGTTTAAAAAATTCACAACTTCCACAGTTTAATAGAAAAAATCACAGTTATTGGTCCATAACTATGAGAGCATTATTTGCTTCTCAAGGATTATGGGAGCTAGTTGAAACTGGCTACCCTGAACCTGCAGATGGAGCAGCATTGGCTGCTTTAAAAGTAGCAGAAAAAGACTTGTTGAAGAGCGACAGGAAGAAGGATGCCAAAGCCCTCTTTTTTCTCTTTCAATCAGTACATGAGAGTGTTTTCCCACGGATTGCAGCAACAAAAAAATCCAAAGAGGCATGGGATATTCTCAAAATTGCCTATCAAGGCATGGAGAAGGTGAAGACCGCAAAGTTGCAGATGTTGAGGAGATACTTTGAAACACTCAGCATGAAGGAATATGATACAGTAGATTCATTCTTCACTCAGGTTATTGGGTTGATAACCCAGATAAGATCTCATGGTGAAATTCTTGAAGAAAGAAGGATTGTAGAGAAGATCTTGAGAAGTTTACCCTCAAGGTTTGAAGCTGTTGTGGTAGCAATAGAAGAAACAAAGGATCTCTCACAGTTCACAGTAGATGAACTGAGTGCTTCTCTTATGTCTCATGAACACAGACTGAGTAGAGGAACATATTCCTCTTTTGAGAAAGCATTCAAGACTCAGATGTCTTTTGGCCAAGGAAAAGGTCGAGGCAGAGCAAATAACAGAGGTCGTGGAAGAAGCCAAAACAAAGGCAGAAATAATCCTACAAGCACAAGCGGAAGGAGCTGCAATCAGAACCAAGATGAAGGTTCAAGCAAACAACAAGCTCATGGACAAAGGTATGACAAATCCCAAGTCCAATGTCATTATTGTAAGAAATATGGGCACTATGCCAATGAATGTAGGAAAAAGAAAAATGACATGAATAGTAGGCAAAATGCTAATTTTGCAAATGAAGAAGATAAGAATCCAAAGATTGTGTTGTTAACATGTAACGTTGCACAAGACAAACAAGAAGATTTTTGGTTCTTAGACTCAGGTTGTAGTAATCACATGACTGGAAATATAGCAATGTTTGCCAATCTGGATGAAAATGTGAAATCTGAGGTAACAACAGGAACTGATAGTAAAATATCTGTCAAGGGTAAGGGCAGAGTTAGTATCCTAGCAAGAAATGGAGAACATATGATTGTGCGAGAGGTATACTATGTACCTGGTCTGAAATGTAATCTTTTGAGCATTGGACAGCTCATTGACAAAGGTTACAATGTGTTCTTCAAAAATGATGTGTGTACAATTAGTGACATACCTTCAAGTAAGAAGATCATTGCAAAGGTGTAGATGACTAGCAATAGAATGTTTCCTCTCAAACTCAGGGCAGATTTGAAGGAAGGAAGAACTATTGCAGCTGTAACATAAGAAGTCTTTCAAGAACAAGTGAAAGATGAGAATTGGTTGTGGCACTTGAGATTTGGACATCTCAATTTCGAAGGCTTGAATCTTTTGCACAGAAAGAGAATGGTAAAAGGATTTCCATTGATTGAGAAACCAGACAGCCTTTGTGAAGGCTGCATCTTGGGAAAACAACACAAAGAAAGCTTTCCAGCAGAAAAGAGTATAAGGGCAAAAGCACCCTTGGAAATTGTTCACTCTGATGTGTGTGGACCAATTCAAATACCATCATTTGCTGGAAATAAATATGTTTTAACTTTCATTGATGATTACACCAAAAAGACATGGGTGCATGTGTTGAAATGGAAGAGTGAAGTGTTTGAGAAATTCCGCCACTTCAAAACTATTGTTGAGAAGGAGTGTGGGAATTATATCAAAGTGATCAGAACAGATAAAGGTGGATAGTACATCTCCAAATACTTTCTGCATTTTTGCAGAGAGAATGGCATACAAAAGCAGTTCACCGCGAGGTATACACCTCGGCAAAACGGTGTTGCAGAAAGGAAGAATAGGACCATTTTGGACATGGTTAGGAGTATGCTGAAGGAAAAACACTTGCCACATGAGTATTGGGCTGAAGCTGTCACTTGCATAGTTTACATCTTGAATAGATGCCCAACTAAAGCTGTCATGAAAAAAATACCAGAAGAAGCATGGAGTGGACAAAAGCAAACTGTCACTCACATGAGAGTATTCGGCTATGTAGCATATGCACATGTACCGGATCAGCTAAGAAAGAAGGTTGAAAGTAAGGGGGAGAAGTGTGTCTTTATTGGCTATTGTGATGAGTCAAAAGCATACAAACTCTATAATCCATCCACTAAGAAATTGATAGTAAGCAGAGATGTGTAGTTCATTGAAGATGAAGCTTGTGATGGAAGCTTAGAGAAGACCGTGAATGTGAAGACAATTGTGTCTCACGAAGAAGAAGAGGAAGGAACAACAAAAAATAATCCTTCCTTGGTGGGTCCTTCTCCACCACATCAAGTACAAAAAACCACACCACAAGCTGGAATTCGAACAACCTTGAGAAGTCAAGGAAGTGCTTCTCCAAGCACACCGCAGGGATCAGAAATACCCTCAAGTTCAGATGGAACTCCAAGCACACCAAGAAGACCAAGATTCATAAATTTGAATGAGATTTATGAACAAGGAGAGGTAAGTAACAATACCTGTCTGAATTCATTATTCGCTTTATATTGTCCTGTTGATGACCCAATTCATTTTGAAGATGCTGTAAATGAAGATAAATGGATTGAAGCAATGAATGAAGAAATTGGTGCAGTTGAGAAGAGTAAAACATGGGAGTTAGTGGACCTCCCTGAAGGCAAGGATGCCATTGGAGTTAAGTGGGTCTATAAGACCAAAAGAATTGCTGAAGGCAAGATCGACAGGCATAAAGCAAGACTTGTTGTGAAAGGCTACAAGCAGCAAAAAGGCAAAGAATATGATGAAAGCTTTGCACCAGTAGCAAGGATGGAAACAGTCAGAACAGTGTTGTCTATTGCGGCACAACACAAATGGAAGATTTATCAGATGGATGTTAAATCTGCATTCCTGAATGGAGTGTTAAAAGAAGAGGTTTATGTTGAATAACCTCCAGGCTATGAAGTTGAAGGCCAAGAGCATAAAGTCTGCAGACTGAAGAAGGCTCTTTATGGGCTGAAGCAAGCTCCAAGAGCATGGTACAGCATAATAGATGCTTATCTGATTGAGAATGGGTTTGAAAAGTGCGATGGTGAACCCACACTCTACATAAAGGAGAATGATGGTAAGATTCTTATTGTTGTTTTATATGTAGATGATCTAATTTTTACCGGCAATGATGCTTCTGTCATTGTTGATTTTAAAGCAGTCATGAAAAGTGAATTTGAAATGACTGACTTGGGCTTCTTAAGATATTTACTTGGAATTGAAGTAGACCAAAGTGAAAATGGTGTTTTCATTTCCCAAGTTAAATATGTAGAAGCAGTGTTGAAGAGATTTAACATGCAAAACAACAAGGCAGCTGTGACTCCAACTGTAATGGGATTGAAATTGAGCAAAGAAGACAGAAGCAAGGATTTTGATCCAAAGTTGTACAAGATCATAGTTGGTAGCCTCATGTACTTGACTGCAACTAGGCCGAACATTATGCACGCTGTGAGTTTAATCTCCAGATTTATGGAAATACCGAAAGAGACTCATTGGTAGGCAGCCAAGAGGATTCTAAGGTATGTGAATGGAACGAAGGGGTTTGGTATTTTATACTCCTCCTTTGAAAGTTTCATGTTGACAGGTTACACTGACAGTGATTGGGCTGGAAGTGTTGATGATAGGAAAAGCACATCGGGATATGTGTTTCATATGGGATCGGGAGCCATCTCATGGGCTTCCAAGAAGCAACCAATTGTGGCTTTGTCAACAGCAGAGGTAGAGTATGTGGTAGCAACAGCAGCAGCATGCCAAGCAGTGTGGCTAAGAAGAGTTCTCAAAGATTTGTGTCATGAACAAGAACAGGGCACAACCATTTACTGTGACAATAGCTCAGCAATAACATTGTCTAAAATTTTTGTTTTTCATAAAAGGACAAAGCACATAGACATCAAGTTTCACTTCATACATGAATTGGTTAACAATGGTGAGATTTTTTTGCAGCACTGCAAAACAGAGGATCAGTTAGCTGACATCTTAACAAAACCATTAGGAAAGAAAAGCTTTGATCATTTCAGGAAATGTTTGGGTATGCAGAAAAACCCAGCAGTTGAAATTAAGGGGGAGTGTTGGAATTTAATTCCAACTGCAACATAAAACAGCTGGACAGAAAATCCGATTGCTGTAGATATTTTAGCAAGGTGGATGCCTGAAAGTCATGCAATAAATTTGCAGAAGTTATTGAGCCTGCAAACAACCGTTTTTGTTTTCCAAAAGCCATCACGTTAACTCCCACCGCTTGCAGCATTCAATACGCTGATAAGCTTCAAAGATATTTGTATTATTTTATTGTTTAAAGTCAAATATGTTTTTAACATATAAATGTAATGAACAATAGTTATTTTTGATGTTAGAGAGTTTGAGAAATAGAAAAAGACAGAGAAGAAGACAGAGCAGGAAAAACAGAGGAAAAATAAAGTCGCTGTGTTTTGGAGCAGCAATGCATTCTCCAGGCAGTTTCAGCAACTATCTTTGAGTTTCAGCAACTGACTGTGCTGAGTTTCAGCAACTGTATGCCTGTTGCTAAAACACCAATCTGTGTTAAAAACAGAATTTGTAAAAAAAGAGTATGGAGTTTTTTATTATTCCAGAACTGTAGTTCTGAAGAAGTCTGTAATTTTTATTGTCATTTTTATGGTTAATAAAAACAGAGCTTTTCTCCATCTTCTTTGTCCAAATTTCTCTCATTTCTTTATGTTGAATTGAGGAACTTTGCTTCCTTTGTTTTGCTCGAAATATTCAGAAATTTCCATCAGTTTTCACTTTTAAGAACATCATCACCGCCAGAAATGGAAACCAAGTTTCCACAGTAAACACTACCAGCAGCTCTCCCCCTCAAGGGATGTAAAAAACTTAAACATTGGCACTTACTTGACCTAACTTAAAATATCGTTCAAATTTTTTTCAAGTTATTCGTATGCACCTTGCATGCCTACTTGTCTCAAAGAATTCTTCAACTTTGTCATGGTTTCAACTGGTATTCTCAATCCTCTAGTAAATGCCTCCAGAGAATATTTTAGTGCTTCTGATACTCTTCATAGGTCATAAATTCATTCAATTATAACTACAACACAATCTAATTTTGGAAAAACGGCCTTCATTATTATAGTTCTCCACATAAATACAGCCATATCGGATCATTTTCTTCAAAAAAACATTTTTGTTGCCATAACATAAATAGCATAGATGGGATAACATTCATTCCTATTCATTTCACAAAAAATTCTCAAGACCCCTCTATGTCACGGGCAGTGACAAAAGCTTCAAAAACAACATTATAAGTATTAGAATTAGGAAAGGTTCCATTAAAAAGCAACTCAAACCATCTCATCCATGAGACAGTAAGAAATTTCTACCTGGCTTAGCATTGCACAGCAACACACCAATCATTTCATTATGATTGGGCAAATCAACGGCCATACCACTTTGATTCATCGTCTCCCAAAGGGGAACAACATACTTTTGAAGCGTATTACAGAAGAAGCTCAGGTTGGGAAAACACTTGTTAGTATTCTCTTCATTACGTCCAGAAACTTCAATGACTTTAAGAGCAATTAACGAGATTGGTCAAGAAGGCATTATATGCCGCTATGTTGCTCGGCAGCCATCCCACACCGATGATAATTTCCCCAAAGGTAGTTTTATCCTTACTCTCATTACCTTAATTAGTCCAATCCCTCCAGTAGCAATGCATATGTGTCAGAATATGGGGGTGATTTTATCCTTCATCTTATCGAAGAATTCCACGGCTGAATTCACATTACTAGACTCACTGAGAAAAAAATTTAGCGCGATGACATCCTTCTGGCATCCATACTAGTCTAGCGCATCGAATGACATACTCGCCTCCTCAATCTTACCAGCTTGCACATAATTACCAAACATTGTGTTAGTGTCAGTCTTTGCAGCCTTCCTCCAGTGATCAAACATACTCTTACAAAGTGATTTTAAGATGTCAAGGTCAAATTTTGTCATTTCAATGAGTCTTCAAGCAAAATTTGGTCACTAGGTATTAGGTCTAGGGTTTTCTTTCATTCCTTTAGAGATTTGTCCAAATGTCGGTCCATGTCACCATTCAGCCGAGTGTACCATCATTCAGAGAGTTTTCATCATCATGTCAAGTTCCAAAGGGTCATTTTACACCTTGTTCATGCTTCAGTTGTGCCTAGGTAAGTTTCATTTCCCTCTCCTAGGGTTTTGAAGGTAATTTCTCTTGGATGGTAAAATCATCAGAAAAAATTGTATCCTGATGTTCATACACCTTCCCCTATTCTTAATGTATGTGGTTAAACACTTCCCATCACTGAGATCCCCCAAATTCCTGATTTTTGCACAAACCCTAGTTTCTTGCTACAACTTGGCAATTTTCTAGGCTAGGCCTGTGTTTGGCCCTTTTGGACCCCTTCCCCTCACTCAATCTCTGAAATTCCACTTTCCCCTGCTTCCTAACATCCCTCCCTACTTCCAAAAATTTTCTCAAGAATTTATAAGCCCCTTATCCACTTCATTTCGCTTCATTTCGACAAATCCCTTGTTCCACACATCGGGATAGGTTTCACTCAAATGATGTTTCAGAGCAATAAAAGATGAATTTTGGAAAAATGAGAGATTTTTTTGTCCACAACGTGCCAAAGAGGAAAAGCCTCCTTCACTTTTTACACAGGTATCATGGTTTTAGAGAAATTTCAAAAATACAATCGCCTTGGGAGAATTAATGCACCTCTGAAGTGACCTTGGGAAAATCAAGATTTCTCCTAGCTTGGTTGGCCAAATGACTTTCTTGGTGAGTCAAATGCTAACTAGACACAAATAGATTTCCAATTAAATATCATGAGCTCAATTTTGAGTTGAGGAAGACCTTCCAAAGTTGACTGCAACAGCACTCTGCCTTGAGGCAGCCTCATTCTGCTCATTTTGACCAGTCTTGGGAGATTTGATTTTTGACAGGGTAAATGAACTCCAAATTCAGGAATTCCACTTGGGTTGGAAAGTAGACTCAAGGATATTTCCAACGAGCTATCACACGCCCAATTTTGACTTTATTAAGAGCCCCAAAAATAGGCTCAAAGTGGTGTGGCGCATTGAGTTTTTGGGCGCGGCGCATAGAGGAATTTTGCCCAATTTTCACTTTTCAGCTCAGAAATTCGCCCAGTTTTGACTAGTTTCACTTTTGGGTATAATTTTTAATATATCTTGATGTAATTTTGTAGCTATGATGAAAATTTGGCATGTTTTTACTTTTTATATAGGATTCATTCACTAAAAAGTGAAAATTGAGTGAATGGATCAGTTTCCTAGCATATAGAGGCAAGTTGTTTGGCTACCTAGATTTCAGCTCCATGTTTAGAATTGGTTGAAACAGCTCCTAGAAGGATGAGCTCGAACCCTAGAGGCATGGGAAGGGATTGGGCTGGTATATATCATGTATTTTCTGAGTCATTTTCAAAGGTTTGACTGGTTGGATACTTGGGAAAATTTTGGCACCTCATTGTACATTCATTTCAGATTTTTGGCAAAGGAAAGACCAGAGTTTTGCAGCACTTGTTGGGATCCTTGTGGGTTATGAGTTTTGATGATGTTCTTATCCATTTTATTGTAAGTTTCATTAGTGTTATATGTATTCCATTTACCTTCTCTATGCTTCTGAATTAAAAAAATGAGTATTTGAGGTAGAATTCATTGATTTGCTGGTGCTCTGCCTTAAACTTTTGTTTAGTTTTACATGTTTTTTCATCAGTTTGAAGAGGATCCTTGCACTCTCTTTCCATATTCAGCTCCTCAACATTCTTTTCTATCCATTCATCGGATCTAAGACATCAAATCCGCTGCCTACCTCGCCCCAACTTGAACTCTGCAGGAATTTGGCCTCATCCCCAAGCCCAAAATTGTCTTTCCCCTTTTTCCAACAAAATCCCAAAAAATCAAAATCAAACCCTCCTATTTGTTTATCTAGCCTAAGATCAGTTGTTGTTTTAGTCATCTCAAGCCCCTTTGAATATTTTCATCGAGATTGACCCGGAGAGAGCCGTCTCCTGTCCTCGTAGGGCTAGCTACGAGGCTGAGCGTGGTTTGGTGTTGTCCTTTTTCTGCCTTACTTCAGCCTAAGGTGGATTTGGGAACTAACATAGTGGTGACCATACTGGGGAATAAAATGGTTTGCTTGTTGGTGTTAATTATTTTATAAGTTACAGACAGAGCCTGAAGTTAGCCAGGTACCCTTCGAAACGCTCTTGCTTTGCATTAGCGGAAGTAGATAAACACTGCGTCAGTCAATCTCCGGTCTAGCTTGTGAATGTGACACTTGAATTGTGGATTGTCTTGCCCCAGTACATGTATCAAGTTCAGATCTGATTGTTGATGGTGGACAACGATCAGACATAAGAAGGCTGAAATCATTCACCTGGTGACTCCAACTCAATGTACAAACTCCACTGGAGGACTATCTCTTTCTCTGAGAAAATGGAAGGATCTTACACAAAGTTCAGGTATCCAAAGTGGAATGGTATTCAGGATCTAGTCTGCTTTCTTGTAAATTAATTCTTCGCTGTTCTTGAAGCTGTCCTGAGAGTTTTTCAGAAATTGTTGTATGATAAAGGTGATCAAAATCTTCACTCGACTTATTCAAAGAGTGTAAATACTGAGTTTCCCTTTGATCCTGGCCTCCTTAATTTTCCCACATCTTATGATGACTCTCTTCAAAATGATGACCTTAAATAAAACCAAAATGATCCCGTAGCTCTTGTATATATTCCTACACCTTGTATAGTCCCTGATAGGTATAAACCTCTTCTTTTACCTTCTGTTCTCCATGCTTTCCCTATAAATTATTACCTATATTTGCCGAGATTTGACGGTGAATGTAACAATGTCAACGCTGAGCAACATGTGTAGAATATTGAGACTTTTCTAGACCTTTTTGAAGTTGATGAAGAAGATGTTAGTATTAGACTTTTTGCTCTTTCTTTTCAAGGCCAAGTGAAGAGTTCGTTCAAAGCCCTGCTTGATGCGAGCATCCCAGATTTCCAGTAGTTCCTCAAAGTTTTCATGTGGTGGATGATCAGACATAATCCTTTCCTTATTATAGAAGAGTATAACAGTGAAAAAGGCGCAGGGGAAACATTCATGATTTCTGGTTAACCAAGTCTATTTTTCGATGCAGTGTTTGATATAAGACCTTCTCCTAGATGTTTGCTCTCTTGCACTACCCGGGTGCCTTTGATCCAGAAATGGAGTTTCAGTTGAGAGAAAGGAATCTTGCAACACTTCAAGAGATGCAGAACAGTGCAGTAAATGTAGAGGCTCATTTGCTGATCCGAAAGGCAAGGTTGAAGGAAGAAGAGACGAAAAACATAGATCCGGAGAAATCGATATCTCTAGAGGTAAAGCTAGACATGTTGGTAAGTGCAGTGGAAGATATGATGCAAAAGAACACCACAAGGAATGAGAATAATATTCAAGCCCATGACTTGATGATTGAAGAAGAGCAGGTTGTTGATCCAAACCATTTTGTTTCTTATCCCAGTTGTCATAGTGATTGTTTTATAGATCATTTTGAAGAAGAGAGATCTGTTGATATGATATGTATGCTTGATGATGTGTTAAATACTGATGATTTGCCTCAGTTCGATCAGTATGATGATGATTATGTTCTCCAAACAGAAGCTAACCTTGCAGACAAACCAACAAATATTTTGTGGAAGGAGGAAGAAGTTCACTTTCAGCAGCTTGTGTACAATGATAAATCGATACATATCAGCTATGAAAATGATGAGGAAAGTGCAGCAAATTTTGAAGTAAGTGAAGGATCTTTGCCTTTTTGTTTTGACTCGTTTCAATTCATCAGAAAAAACTTCCATGTAATCAGAAGTCAACCGCCAACAAGTCTCGATCTAGACCATCTTGAGGGCAATGAAAACCTTGTTCAAGATTTCTCATATTCAGATTTGCAGCCCTCGAAACCCATTGATTGTCAAGTTGCAGATGAAAACATGGAAGTTGGCACACATGATCAAATGCTACAAGGTGACTCCATTCCATTTTGTTTTGAATCATTCCAGTTTTTGAAGGGTAAATTGCATAGTAAATCTTCAAATGAGCAGCCTGTAAGAAATCAACAATCTCTCAGTTTTAATGTCGAGGATGAGACAGGTAGCGAAATTATTGAACAAGTTGTTGATGAGAAATCTTCCCCTGAAATGACTGATGAAATCATTTTGGATACAAAATCCTCCCTAGCTCCATATTTGCAGCCACCAAATGAAATTGAAGGTCAGATTACAAATGAAGTCGTGGAAGCTGAAATACATGATTTAATGATGCAAGAGGATTCTGTACCCTTTTGTTTCGAAGCATTTCAGTTTATAAGGCAGAATCTTCGTAATATCTCTCAAGAAAAAGATGAACAACCAGTAGGATGTCAAACAGTTTCAATGGATACATCACAGCAGTCTTCTCAAGTTTTTGATGATCCTATTGCTGATGTGTTGGATGATGTTTGCAGTCAAAGTCTTTCTCCATTGACTTTATGTAAGCTTGAAACGTGTACTAATACAAACTTTATCCGGTAGCCGGTCTCTTTGTCATTTTCAGCAGGAGTCTCATCACAAATCTCATCACAAAGCTCAGATCAAAGTTTGCATTCATGGTATGAGGAGAAGAAAATTAATCCATTGGATGAGCTAAGTCCTAGTGTGCATTTTGAGATCCTTATGCAACATGAATTTCAAGATCCTTATGCAGTGTTTTTGGAGGCGGATAGAGAATCCATAGTATTCAATGGATCTGTTCACAAGTTTTCATGGGAGTTTCCTTTCAGTAGTTCTCTCTTGTTGTTCATAAATGAGAACTTGCGGAGAATCCAAACAACAGCTGCAATACTTACATGGTTGCATTGGTTGTTTCATTTCACTTGATCAGGTGATGAATGGAACAATTAGAGTAGGTTGTATTGAATAAGCTTTAATTTGAGAATCTTTTCCAGTTTGTCAGTTGTGTTAAGTATCAAGTCAGTTTTTAGTTGAGTGAGAGTCAATTTGTGTCGTCAAGTCATCATTTTTCAGTCATGCATTTCAGCTTGAGTTTTTGATTCCATTTCCCAATGGATGAAGGCATTGTCTGCTTTCCAAAGATCTGTAGTTCTTGGCACCTCCAAGGAGCTACCATCCCCATTGGAGCCAATGTTAGTGTCAGTATTTGCATCCTTCCTCCAGTGATCAAACATGCTCTTACAAAGTGATTTTAAGGATGTAGAGGTCAAATTTTGTCATTCAATGATTCTTGTTAAAGTGGGGTCTTTAGGTGGGTCTAGGGTTTTCTTTCATTTCCTTTAGAGAGGTTACTTGTCTAGGTCCATGTCATATTCAGTAGTGTCATGTTGAATTTCTCATGTCATGCCAGATTCCAAAGGGTCATTTTACACCTTGTTCATGCTTCAGTTGTGCCTAGGTAAGGTTCATTTCCCTCTCCTAAGGTTTTGAAGGTAATTTCTCTTAGATGGTCAAATCATCAGCAAAAATTGTATCCTAATGTTCATACACCTTTCCCTATCCTTAATGTACCTTATTAAACACTTCCCGTCACTGAGATCCCCCAAATTCCTTATTTTTGCACAAACCCTGGTTTCTTGCTACAACTTGGCAATTTTCTAGGCTAGGCTTGTGATTTTCCCTTTTGGACCCCTTTTTCACTCAATCTCTACTGAAATTAATTTCCCCTACTGTTTCCATAACATCCCCCTCCCTACTTTTATAATTTTCTCAAGAAATTTAGAAGCCCACTTATCCCTTCATTAAAACTGTTAACAATCCCTTGTTTCACATGGAATAAGTTTCCTCAAATGATGGCTTTGAGCAACAAAAGTGAATTTAGAAAACGGAGAGAAGTTTTTTGTCCAAACATGACAAGAGGAAAAAGAAACCTCCTTCACGTTTCTGAATATTTTCCAAATAAATGTCAAAAATACAATCGCTTTGGGAGAATTGATGCACCTCTGAAGTGACCTTGGGAAAATTAAGATTTCTCCTAGCTTGGTTGGCCAAATGACTTGCTTGATGAGTCAAATGATAACTAGACACAAATATATTTCCAATGAAATATCATGAGTTCAATTTTGAGTTGAGGAAGACCTTCAAAAGTTGACAGCAACAGCACTCTGCCTTGAGGCGGCCTCATTCTGCTCATTTTGACCAGTCTTGGGACATTTGATTTTTGACAGGGTAAATGAACTCCAAATTCAAATATTCCACTTGGGTTGAAAATTAGACTCAAATTACTTTCCAACGAGCTATCACACGCCCAATTTTGACTTCAGGAAGTGCCCCAAAAACAAGCTCAAAGTGGCGCGGCGCATTGAGTTTTTGGGCGCGGCGCATAGAGGAATTTTGCCTAATTTTCACTTTTCAGCTCAGAAATTCGCCCAGTTTTGACTAGTTTCACTTTTGGATGTAATTTTTAATCTATCTTGATGTAATTTTTTAAATATGATGTAAATTTGGCATGTTTTTACTTGTTCTAGAGGATTCATTCACTAAAAAGTGAAAATTGAGTGAATGGATCAGTTTCCTAGCATATAGAGGCAAGTTGTTTGGCTGCCTAGATTTCAGCTCCATGTTTAGAATTGGTTGAAACATCTCCTAGAAGGATGAGCTCGAACCCTAGAGGCATGGGAAGGGGTTGGGCTGGTCTATATCATGTATTTTCTAAGTCATTTTCAAAGGTTGGACTGGTTGGATACTTGGGAAAAGTTTGGCACCTCATTGTACATTCATTTCAGATTTTTGGCAAAGGAAAGACCAGAGTTTTGCAGCACTTGTTGGGATCCTTGTGGCTTCTGAGTTTTGATGATGTTCTTCTCCATGTTATTGTAAGTTTCATTAGTGTTATATGTATGTCATTTACCTTCTCTATGCTTCTGAATTAAAAAAATGAGTATTTGAGATAGAATTCATTGGTTTGCTGGTGCTCTGCCTTAAACTTTTGTTTAGTTTTACATGTTTTTCATCAGTTTGAAGAGGATCCTTGCACTCTCTTGCCCTCTTCAGGTCCTCAGCAGTCTTTTCTATCCATTCATCGGATCTAAGACATCAAAGTCGCTGCCTACCTCACCCCAACTTGAACTCTGCAAGAATTTGGCCTCATCCCCAAGCCCGAAATTGTCTTTCCCCTTTTCCCAAAAAAATCCAAAAAAATCAAAATCAAACCCTCCTATTTGTTTATCTAGCCTAAGATCAGTTGTTGTTTTAGTCATCTCAAGCCCCTTTGAATATTTTCATCGAGATTGACTCGGAGAGAGCCCTCTCCTGTCCTCGTAGGGCTAGCTAAAGGCTGAGTGTGGTTTGGTGTTGTCCTTTTTCTGCCTTACTTCAGCCTAAGGTGGATTTGGGAACTAACACATTGATGAAATGGTATCCATGGAGATGATGCCCTTGGTCTTCATTATCTCAACGCAGTCCCACATCGAGTCAAACAACTTTTCTTTGCCTAGAAAATCCACGAGCAAATTCCACACGAGGGGGTTGTGCTTCTTGCCAAGCCTCAAACCATACGAATGAAAAAATTTCAAGGTAGCCCCATTGGACATTTTGAGCACATCCTCGAACAACTGGGTTGAAACCCCAAGCCCCAACTGGTTCAATGAGTTTTCAACTCCCATTGCTTCAGAATTGAAGGACGGGTAGAATAGCGGTAGCGGCATAAACAGTCAGTACATTGCTTCAAAATTGAAGGACAGGTGGAATAGCAGTAATGAAAGAAACAATCAATACAAAAATAGGCAAGGAAAACGTGGGCAGAAAGCAAGCTAACAGATGACAAACAAGTGGCAAAATCTCATTAGTGAGAAGGGAGAAATTGAAGCTCTCCTATTGACTGGGGTGAAGAGTGTTTTCCCACTCCAAGCCAACAAAAAAAAATACCTCCGATGTAATTAATATTATTTAATTGTTATCAATTCATGATAGCAATTCTTTTCTTATGAAATTGGGAACAGGTGTTACATAATTGGTTGGATAAGTTATGTAGTCATAGTGTGTGTGGGTTCCACTGTTAAGGCACTCTGTTTGCAAGGTCACCGATTTGAAACCAGTGGTAATTAAGATTAGTTTAAACTACCAAATAGATATATATATATATATATATATATATGATATATTTTATAATAATAATATAATTTTTAAAATTACTATTAAAGTAAGAATTAAATTGGTGTATAATTTTGTTTACTTTTCAAGATAATTGTTTTTCTAAAATAATATAATTTTTTAATTATTAAAATTAATAGTAATATACATACTATATTTTAAATTTATATTTATGATTTTTTTGAGGAAATATATGCTTTTATGTTTTTAACTATTTAAAAAAAATTAGATTTTCTCATTTTAAATTATAAAATTTTCTTTTTAATCAAATATACATGTATTGAGGTAGTATAACATTGTTATATATTAGCTTTTCCATTAAAATTAATAATAATTTTAATGAAATATAATTTTTCATTATTTTTTAAAATATATAATTTTAGTGTTTTTAAAAATCTCAAAAACACTTAAAAATAATAATTTTATAATTTAAACTTATAATTATAATAATTTTACGAAAATATAATTCCAATAGGTTTGGAAACTTTTTCAAAAAAAAATTGATTAATTAGTTAAAAGTAAAACATAAAAAATGTAAATTGTATACATATAAAAATTAATTTGTCAATCTCGTGCTCTCATGATATTTTTGGTGTTTGTAGGAAAAATGTTATAAAAATTAGGGTACACACTTCAACAAGTTATGAATGGGTACACAATCCCATGTGGACTTGGCCCACGTAGTATTGGTTGTTTTTTATATTTGCTGAAAGTTAGTTATACTATTTTTATTTTTAGTCAAAAATGTTTGACTTTTAATTAGTTTTTAAACTCATAAATAGATTTTTAAAGTTCATTAAAGTTTTGAAAAAAATAAATATTAAATTAAATATTTTGAAATTATTAAAATTTGAAATTCTATTTTTTGATTGGTTCATTTACATGAAATGACTAATTTTGTAGTGTTTAAAATTGAATTGTGAGAAATATATATATTAATAAAAAAAAATAAAAAAAAATCTTTTATGCAATCAAGTGTCATAACATTTAACAAAAATTGCAACAAAGTGTCATAACATTTAATAAAGAGTACACCTATCAAATATAAATATTTATGAAAATGAATTGTTATTGTATGAAGTACCAAACCAAATGTCATAACATTTAATAAAGAGTGCACCTTCTGTTTAGTAATTTTTTTGTACACCTCACTTTTTTAATACTTATTTTTATACTTTCTTATAAACAGGTTATATTGTAATCATTTTTTAAGTCAAAATGTTTTGATGTTCTATTTTCTTAATGGATCATATAGATGAAATGATTAACTTTATAGTGGTTATAAATCGAATATATATATATATATATATATATATATATATATGCCTCTCAAATATTATAATGGTATACACATAGAATCTCAATATTTATGAAAAATAACATACACATCAAATTTCATTATTTATAAAAAATTCATTTTTGACCTATAATTAATGTGTATTTCAAAAATAATTACAAAGTTTATTGAAATTTTTGAAAAATTTTAACAATCACATTTTTATTTTATGATGTTGGTTTTGGTGGTTATATATATATATATATATATATGATGATGATGATGGCGGTGGTGGTGGTGGTGGTGGTTAGTGTCCACTTAGACCAATCTTTGGTCTATCAGACCTAAAGAAAAGAGTTGTTTAATTTGATTTAAGATTTCATTCCTTTGCTCCAAAAGCTTGGAGAGAAGCCTCCTGAGCTCACTATAATTTTGACATCTTAAAACACTATGAAGGTTAGTATTACAACAAATATTATGAAATTGAGCTCTAATGTGGTTGTATGCGGGACACTCTAAGAGGAAGTGATTTTCATCCTTGATGTTCATATTCTCACAGAGATGGCAGATTCTTTCCTTCCATGGTGTTTTAGGAACTGTCCAATGACCTGTTTCACTATGGAGCTCATGAGAGTTCATTCTAATCTTGGCTATATTAATTTTCCTCTTTGAGCTAGTTAAAACAGAGAGATAATTTTGATCTTCTAAGGTGGGGTTGATGACCTCCTTATAATACCTTAATTTTCGTTTAGCTGCTAGATCTTTCTCACGCCACGTTTTTTCTTTGAACTTAGAAGTAACAATTTTTTTAATGTTATTGATGTTTTCCAATACAACATTCTCGTCGGTCTCCCAATGGTTTAACCATGCCCTGGTGTCTTTATACCAACCTCGTTTAAGCCTTAGGTCGTTTTGGCTGGAATTTAAAGCTAGCTTAGGAAGTCTATGGTCTCCTATGCTATTGAGCTTGTGCTTGTACAAAAAAAGCCTAGTCATAGCTAGGCTCAATAGGGGAAAGACCCACTTCTATAATGAGAATAGGATAGGGTGTATTGCTTTTAATTTTAAGGTTATATGTTATAAAATGCTTCTGGATTTGCTCAATCTTTCTCCAGGATTCTCTAGAGATGCTACAACCCCAAACCTCACATCCATATAAGATAACAAGAGTGACTAAAGTTTCAAAGAGGAACTTCTTTCTATCCCACATTATGAGTTTTTCCATTTTACAATTATTGTCAGGACCAAAATAAGCTTTCCACCCCCCATTAATCCTTTTTTGAATGCTATAGTTACAATTGAGCTTGTGATGAATATCAATTCCTAGGTACTTGTAAGAAAACACTTCCTCCAAGTTACTATTGTCATACATAAAATTAGCGTAAGTGTCCTTCTTGGATTTGATAATCATAGCTTGTGTTTTCTCAGTGTTAACAAACATACCCATGGTAGAGCAGAAATCCTTAAGAAGTCTAAGTTGCTTATCAAGATCAGATGGGCACCTTGCGAGAAGAATGATATCATCATCATAGAGAAAAAGGATGATGAATATCCCAGCCAAGATCGTGCCAGCACATCATGCTTCCTCTAAACAACCTTCTACCTTGTCGATGTAAATTCCAAATAGGGTAGGGAAGAGGGGGCAACCTTGTTTAACTCTGATATTACACTTAATATCTTTCAACCACCCCTCATTGCTCTTTAGCTTCGCAATTACATTCTCTTATAACCTTATAGTGGCTGCTCTTAGCTCAAAAGGAACATTTAGGTCTTCTAATCTATTCCATAGGTTATTTCTAGGAACCATATTGAAAGCCTTTCCAAAGTCCACAAAGCAACAGAAGAGATTGGATTTATCATTGCAGCATTCCTCCACAACGATCCTAAGCATAACGAGGTGGTCCATTGTTGACTGTTGCTTTCCAAAACCCGCTCTTCCTTTAGCCCGCTTACCTTCACTTTAAAGCCAAATTCTCAGCTTATTTTCCAAAATAATACCATATAACTTGGCTAAGAGAGGGTTGATCATATTTTCTCGATAATTAGAGGGGTTGTTTGTATCCCCACTTTTAAAAATCAAGATAATGAGGCTCTGAGTCCAAGTTTTAGGGAAACCTTGGTTGACTGCTTGGTTAAAAAGCTTGTGGATGTGGGGGATGAGGACGGGACCTCCAATTTTTAAGATTTCCGCCTGGTAACCTTAAATGTCTTTAGATTTCCCATTTTCCAGGCGTTTAACCCCAAAATCATTATCTTCTAATGAGAAAAATTCTTTCATTGTGAGCAGGGTTTCAAAATCCCTGCCATTTGGAGATTCATAAAGCTTTTTAAAATAGGAATTCCAGTCATGTAAAACAATTTTATTATTATCTTTAGTTTTCCTATTTAGAATCTGCCTCCAAAATTTCTTAGGAGCCAACTTAGAGAGGTGTAAGAGATTCTCTTGTCTTTTACGAATATATTTCCATTTTCTCCTTTTAGTTAGGGCTTTGTAGAGTTTTATCTTGTTAATTTGGAGAGATTCATCAACAAATTCCTTAATTTCTCTCCTCACACTTTTATAATATTTGTCATACCATGGGTTGGTTTTGCTATTTATTTTATTACTTGAGACTTAAATTGAGAATTTGTTAATAGAATATGAGAGGGTTGTAGTAAAATTATGATAGGGGTCATCTATGTTGTCTATACTAGATAAAGGAAGAAAATTAGTTTTTAATTCATTTAGAAAGAGATCATTTTTATTTCTATCAAAGCTTAAGTTCTTTTGACTATAAGGACTATATTCTATGGGATCTCTATGCATGACAAAATTGAGAGTTATGAGTAAAGGCCTATGATCAGGGTCAGGCTCGTTGTCATCTAAGATGTCAAAATTTATTATTTCGTTGCATAAAGGGAGATCAGAAATAACATAGTCTACCACGCTCTTGACAAGGCCATGGATGCAGGTAATCTTGCTAGAATTGGGCCACTTCTTTAGAAAGTTGCAAATTATGATATCCTGAGCACTACAAAGCTTGACTAGCTCTGACCCAAACAAATTATCCCCAAGGTCTTCAGAGCTCCTTTTGTACCGTCTAGCTAGAGTAAGGTCTTTGTATAACCAAAGAGGATTGGGGTTGGAATGATTTCTTAGAAGAATAACTTGGTTTCTTGATGTTTGAGCATTAAATTCACCCATTAAAAGGATATTACCTTCATTTCCTAGGCTAGAAATATCACTCTCTAAACCATTGTAAGGACTATTTTTATCTAGATTCTTTTTCTTATAGAAGTTAGAATTAATGGGGGGCGAATAACAGATTGCTATGTAGGTATTTTTATCATTAATGTCAGTAATATCAATTCAACTATATTGTTTGTAAGGGTTGTTTTTATAAATCCTAGCATGGGGGGAGATGTTCTTCTTAATGTAGCAATCTATGCCCCCAATGCCTCTACTGGAGGATCGCCTGTTCCAGGTAGACCATAGTGCAAAGCCATCTATGTTGGGGACCTCAGATTCTTCATGCTAACAAGTTTCAACAAGAAATATAATATCAACATCATTTGAGAGCCAACTTAGCTTGGGGCCTTTGTTCCATGGAAAGCCCCGACAGTTCCAAGAAAGAATTCGGAGCATGTTGAATTTCTATTTATTACTATATTTTTTGTTTCTATCTCGAATAACTGCTTTTCTATTTCTGATTATTGCCCATTTTCCTTCCTTCCTAGCTTCTTTTACCTTTTGAACCTCCTTTCTTAATTCTTCTTGATCTTCTGGAATGAGATCTTCATTTATAAATATTCCCGTTCCTTTTAGACTTGAGGTTTTACTAAGTATGTCATACTTATGGTAAGTAGAGCTCACCTTTATTCGGATAAGCCTTCCTTTATTCTCAGTTAATTTCCCTAACCTTGTTGCTTCTGTGAGACACGTGGTTTCAATTTGTAATCTATTATTTAATTATTTCTAGGCAGGCTATGGCTAAAGTATCCTCATCTACCTCCTATTTCAATCCAAATATTATAAGGTTCAAGGCCTTTTTATTATGCTCATGATCTAATTCGATCAATTTTTTCATTTCATCTCTAATTGGTTTGATATCTAATTTACCTACCCCACTATTTAGGGTGAGATTGTTGTTAACTTTTTCTTCTAGTTCTTTAATCATGTCCTTCATTTTATGACTCTCTATATTATCAGCATCACCTTGTTGGGATGTTTGGTTCGTATCTTGGTTTTGTTTTTCTATGACCTGCAACCTAGTTTCCATTGCCTCCATTTTATTCTCCAATAGTTCTATTTTATTTTCTATTTTTTTTTGGATCTTGTCTTCAACAGATGTGAATTTGTTTTCCAGCATGGCTTCTAACTCGATTTGTAGCTTGACTTCTCTTTCTTCTCTACGTTTCTCTAAAGACTCTATATACTCATAAAGGCTTTGTAGAGTAACTGTGCTAGGTATACCTTTGGTAATCTTTGGTAGCTGTGGTGAATTATTCATACTTGAGAATATATGAGCAGATATGTATTAGAAAAAGATAAGGAAGGTGTGCACCTGAATATCAGCAAACTGGACATCAGACCTCAAGTGCCCAGGTTCAAAAATTTATCGAGAAAAAATCACCGTAGACCCAAGTAGTAATGGAGAAAATTCACCGCAAAACTTTCAGTACAAAATTTCGCCGTAGACCCAAGTAGTAATCCAAAAAATTCACCACAGACCCAAGTATTAATCGAGAAACCCAAGTATGAATGGAGAAAATTCACCACAAAATTTTCACTATAGAATTTCACTGCAGACCCAAGTATTAATCCAGAAAATTCACCGCAAACCCAAGTCATAAGCTAGTTAATTTCGATTCATGTGCTTATTTTCATTATTTGTTAGATAAACTTTGATATTAAAACCCTCATTATTGGATTATGATTTATAGGATAAAGAGAACCTTAAGTGCGAAGGAAGTTCCAATGTGAATGAAGTAGGTGGGTATGCCATAAAAAAATTATGTGATTTTTTATAATGATAAAAAAGGAAGGAATTTGAGTTGGAAGAGGTCATGGAAGACCCTAAATAAGATTGATATGCATATATAGTGGAGAACATTTTAGGAATTTTGAGTATAATGATTTCAAGATCAGACACCCTGAAGAGGCCGAAAGAAGAGGAACTACACTGGCTGAGAATGATGAGAGTGAAGATAAAGGGGAATGGATTACAAGTGAAAAGAAAAAAAAGGAGTGTGCCATGAGAGAGATATATCCAAATTTAGGATGTAGAATTGATTTAACAAAAATGTTTATGGAGGAAATTCAAATCCAAATAAGTTCATTGAGTAGATTGGACAAATGGAAAAATGATTTGAGTTTGATTATATTGAAGACACTTTAAGGGTGATGTTTTCTTAGACAAAGTTGAAGAACCATGAATCATTTCGGTGGGAAAACTAGCACTTGGATAAATAGAATGAGTTGAAAGATAAGATCAAGAGTTGGAATAGATTGTTGGAAAACTTAAAAGGTTAACTTATTGTTTTATATTGTACAGCATGAATGAATAAGTGGAAAGATAAAATCAATAGTTGGTATAGATTGGTGGAAAACTTAAAGAGTTAATTTCAAGTTTTATATTGTAAAATTTGAATTTGCTAAAAATATTGTACAACTTGAATTATGTGAGCATAGTTATCATACTACTTTCACGAACTTATGGTACTTAAGTTATTTTTGTAGAAGGCATAAAAAATCACTCCCAAAGAGATTTTATGAGTTCAAAAAAATTGATGAAAAGTAAACTTTTTATATGAAGCTCACAAGTTAAGTTTCATTTTGACCATTTGAATACATGCACACTCATAATTTTCATGAGAACATAATTGTGCTCGTAATCCTTTAATAGTTGTGTAATTATAGTTGCAATGTGATTTTGACTAATTCTACAACCCATTCAATGAGCTAACTATTTCAAGAAGTGATTTAATTTGTGACTATACTTGTCAAATACTAACACATTCAATTCATGATTCCTTAGCCATATTTGGAGTTATTACAACCATATGGAAGTGCTTTTCATTGAAGAATAGTTTTATGTCTAGGAATATGTTTACATAGAGTCTTATATTCTACATTTGGTGAGCCTTAAGGTATTTTTCTGTGAAGTAAATAATTTGTATTTCCTTCAAACCAAAGAGTACATTTTAATTATTTGAATTATTATATGGTCAGCCACTAAGAAAAATCAAGCATACCTAGATTTTTAATCTTTTCAAAAGAGAAGAAGACAAAATTTTATATACGAAATTAAAACCCAAAATACATATGTTAAACAAAGGACTTCCTAGGTCTTGAAGAGATTAAGAAATAAAATACTTAACAATTAGAAACTAAAAATAGGAAACAAAGAGTCAAATTAAGAGGAATTATCTTAATAGGTGGCTTCATTAGGTATGGGCTCTTTGTTTCTGCTTGGAGAGCAACCAGAATCAAGCGGAATTCTCATATGTTTATTGATATGACCGAACTAATGAATCAATGTTATTATTTGTTACTACATGTGATTCAAAGAGAGGAAAATATTATCTCTACTTTCATTTTTATCCATCAAGGCCTTTCCAAGAAGAAACTTGATATGAACATGCAGATGTATTGATTATACTTACCTCGTGTGTTCTCAACATTATGAACCAAATCTACCACTTCTACGAGAACTTCCATGTCTAATAGGGTACGCATTTTATTAGCTAATTCATATTCCACCTTAGAAATCTCCACTTGGATAGGTTAAGGAGTAATATCTCGAAACCATATAGCTGAACTTTCTTCCCTAAATTGTGTATGAGTATGCCATGTTCCCCTC
Source organism: Pinus albicaulis (assembly GCA_034641835.2). Taxonomy (NCBI): domain Eukaryota; kingdom Viridiplantae; phylum Streptophyta; class Pinopsida; order Pinales; family Pinaceae; genus Pinus; species Pinus albicaulis. The sequence continues at coordinate 204,630,914 of CM076583.1, forward strand.
ATTTCTAGTAGTAAGTTGCCCCATGGTTAACTCTAGCTCTCTAACATGACATGTTATTTGTGTTCAGTGAGGAAATATTATAGAGAGAGTTAAATATTCCCCAAGGTTTGAGACAATATCGAGAGAAAAAGGAATGCTCTTAGCAGTTATGGTTCTCATGAGGAGCCTCCTAGACAAAATAAGCCAACAATTCTTCTCTTGAGATGGGAAAGATATTCATAACTATTGAATCTTTAATTAGTGCATATCGAATGAGTTGACACTAAACCAAATATTAGGATAAAATTAAGAACATGCATAGAGATATTAAATTCAAACATGAGTTCTTGGATGTTAGGACTATATATAGGTTCAATGTTGGAACCAACTTTGTGATTTTTCCTGTATGGAATCCAACCGGATGATACTCTTTCAAGGCACAACCAAGGCTAAGAGCTACACAAATTAATCAATTGAATATGATAGAGGCAAAGGAATGGAGGGAACAATAATTTATTTCTCGATTGTGTACTGAGATCCCCAAAGATTGATGCTTAAATAGGTGAGAACCTCAAATAACAAGTTTTGAACCTACTTCAAGGGTATGAATATGACCTCCATGAGGGGCATAAATAATTTTCTTCTATCACGAGTTAATTTTTGGTGCCCCAACCCCATACACTTGGTTTGAAGCATGAAATTAAATAAATATTTGTTGGGTTGGTAGTGTTTGATAAATTTTCTGAGGTATGAGTTGTTGTGATTATATTTCACCTAATGGGCATAAAATACCTTAATTATGAGCTAAAATAGAGAACCATTCACACTAGGTGGGAAGACCCCCTCAAAGAGTGCAAAAATCCATCTATATGTGCTCCATTCCATCAAATAACTTGAGATGAAACTGAAGTGGTGCATCTACTATATGCGTAACAATTTAGTGGAGATATAACCCATGCCTTTCACATGAAAAAAAATGTAAACTATTATGGAGGTGTGCTACCACGTCCCTTTGGAATGTGGCTTGATAGGACGGTGAAAGCACACCCCCCATGATCTCTCGATCTGAGCATCCCATTGGGAATTGGTGAACTTTAACGTTACTATTATTTTTTTGTGTTGTACTCTCCTTTTTGTTTTTCTTAATTTTCAAAAACCAAAGGATTAGAGTGTGAGTCAACCTAGAGATTTAACCCATTTTCAAAGCAGTGGATGAGCTCAAAGGCCATATCAGGACCACTCAATTAGAAAGTGTTGAGGAGCAGCTTTCTAATGAAATAAACAATTCTTAAATTTTCCACTTCGATCAAAAGATGAAGATAGTCAAAACAGAACCTGTGAGAGTAAAAACCCCAGAACCTAAGAATCTCGTGACTCATCATAAAATTGATTGTGGGAAGTTATAGGGACCTAAGACTATAAATTTGTTAATTGTCGAAGTTAGGGCCGTATGTTGATGCAACCCTGTAATAGAGATTGGATCTCTAGACCACGGAACCCCGTGACCTTTACTTAGATGAATATTTGAATGCATTTAGATCAAATTATTTACAAAAAGAATCAGTAGAACAACAAAGAGTCAGGGTCCCTTCTCTCTCTTTCAACCAAAAAGGTGGAAACATGTCATTGGGAGGAGATGACGACAACAATCACTTGCTGTGATGTGGCCACATGGAAGAAAGTTTTGGAGTTTCTGGGTACCTAAAGGGCCCAGATATATATGACATCTGGATCAATCATGGCCTAAAACACGGGTTGGTTAACATGAGAAAGATTCCACCCTAACGGTATACCCCTGGAGTTAGAATTCCAGGCAATACTTCCTAATTGTATTCTAAAAGGATTTGGGATTTCGGGCAAGATAGGGCAGGGGCACAACAACATCCAAGTTCAAGATCATGAGTAACTAGCATTCTTCTCAGCATGGAGGAACCCCTAAGTGGTAGTGAAACTTCCACATGTATCAGATATAAATGATTAAGGAGTGGCCACCTATGGATAATATCATTGCCCATCTCAAAGCAACCTCACCCAAAAGGAACTTTAATAGGTGAACAAGATTGGTGGTTAATCTAGCGTTAGTCCCTAGAAATTCAGAGTCAACAAAGAAATATTTTCATTTTAGGGTAAAAATGTGAAGGTTGGTTAAAATTTCATGGGAAACGCGGCCGAAAATTTCATTTTCCCAACAATTCGACCAAAATTTTATAAAATTTCGACCAAACTAATTCTCTTGTTTACATTGACAGCGTGGGTAAACATACTTTTGGCCAGATATGGGAAAGGTGACAACAAAATTTCAGCTGAAATTTTGAAAATAATTCGACCAAACTTTTTCTCATAAATATACCAGCCCCGAGACCGCAACAAGTTTCAGGTTTGTTGTCGGTCGGTTAGTTACCATAGCTCTATTGTTTTCTGTCTCGCTCTGTTTCTCTATTGTTGTCTTTCTAGATTTTTTTTTGTTTGCTGTTGTAGGGGTGAGGAGGGGAGCAAGTGAAGGTGAGAAGGTTATGCTCTATTTATAGTTTATGCCCTTTTATTTTTATTTTTATTTTTAAGATTTTATTTTCTGTGCTCGCAGGTTATTTCTAATATGCGTCCTCAATGATCTGAAGCCTCGTCACCTCGATGTCTGCTCATTTCACCCTAGTCATCTCATTCTATGCTCATTGTAGCCTGGTCATCTCATTGTCTGCTCGTTGCAACCTCATCGCCTCGCTGTCTCATTGTCTCTGAATTTCCAGGTAGACAAAAAAACCCTAAGAAGTCCCTACATAATTTTTTTGGTTAAAATAGCTATCTAGAATCACTACTATAATAGATCAAAACCAGATTCCAAAAAAATTAAAACATAAAACATACAATAAACTTTCCCAAACATATAATAAACTACGCCAACCACATTTTACCAATAGAAGATTACTCAACCACTGGCTTGTATCAAATTAATTCATACAATAGGAGGGAAAAAAACAAAGCTCCAACATACAAATTATTGCATACAACAGTTACAAATACCACTAGAAATAGCCACAATAGTACCCTCTACGACTCTCCTTTTTCTCTTTCTCCACATTCTATCTCCTCTCTGCAACTTCAAATAAGGGTATCATTCCCATGTATTTTCTTTCGTGTCAGTAATGACTTATTTCCTTCCTGTCACAAATTATCCTGCCCATTGAGTGACTGGGCCGTCACGAAGTATTTCGTTCCCCACAGGCCTGATAGAAATCACCCCCAGCTTGAACATTTATATGCTCTCCAGTATTTCCCTTTTCAGGACCTTAATGGACTATAATACAATAGGTTTTTGGATACTATAAGGTTCCTTTAATGTGCATTATAATTTCTCTTAGCAGTTTTCCAATGGACTTCTTTAGGTGAACTTGTGAATATGGAGACAAAACCAACTGAAAAACTGATGTCGGATCTTGTGGAAGTTAAGTAGATGATACTTATAACAAGACTCTTGTATAATGTGCTATCAACATCCTTTTATTCATCATAATACATACTGAGTTTAGGATTTACTTCAAATGGTGAAATCTTGTTTATATTTTTCTATGCATATGACTTTATTATCATAGTAAGTGATAAGAAGTTGATTGATATAACTAAGGAAGACATGAAGAAGCAATCTTTACCCTTATCTTTTATTCCTTTTCTTAATGGATGAATGGTGATCTATTTTCTTGTGCAGTGTGACCTTCTACCTGAGCTTCTGTGGAATTGGCTTTGCTTGTCTTCATGGAGGATGACCTTTATTATACAAGATTATGCATGCACTAGAAAGTTGCACACACTATTATTAGCTTAGTTATGTCGATTACTATGAAAATGAGTATGATAAATATTTTTAAACTAAGCAATGTTCACCTATATTAGATTATTGTGTTTACAACTAGTCTGATCATAGAAGATGTGATAATTGTTGTTACCTTTTCAACCTATTTATATAAGATATAGTCTCATTGTAACCTCATATTCAACAGGCTTTTATTCCCTATCTGTTTTACACTAATTAATGTTTACCTGTATTAGATTATTGTGTTTAAATCTAGTCTCATCATAGAAGTTGTCATAATTGTTGTTACTTCTTCAACCTCTTTATATAAGCTATAGAGTCATTGTAACCACATATTCAATGAGCTTTGATTCCATGTTTGTTTTACACTAAGTAACGTTTAGCTATATTAGATTAGTTTGTTTACAATTAGTTTTATTGTAGAAGTTGTCATAACTGTTGTTACATGTTCAACCTCTTTATATAAGCTATAGAGTCATTGTAACATCACATTAAATGGGCATAGATTATTGTGTTTACAACTATTCTGATCATAGAAGCTGTCATAATTGTTCTTACTTGTTCAACCTCTTTATATAGGCTATAGATTCATTGTAACCTCATATCCAATGGTATTTGATTCCCTGTTTGTTTTACGATAACTAATGTTTACCTATATTAGATTATCGTGTTTACAGCTAGTCTAATCATAGAATTTATCATAACTATTGTTACTTGTTCAACCTCTTTATAATCTATAGTGTCATTGTAACCTCATATTCAATGGGATTTGAGTCCCTTTATGTATTACACTAAATAATGTTTACATATATTATATTATTGTGTTTATAGCTACTCTAATCATAGAAGTTGTCATAACTGTTGTTACTTTTTCAACCTTTTTATATAATCCATAGAGACATTGTAACCTCATATTCAATTGGCTTTGATTCCCTATCTGTTTTACACTAAGTAATGTTTACCTATATTAGATTATTGTATTTACAACTAGTCTAATCCTAGAAGTTTTCATAACTATTTTTACTTGTTCAACCTCTTTATATAAGTTATAGAGTCATTGTAGCCTCAGATTCAATGGGATTTGATTCCCTATTTTTTTTACAGTAAGTAATGTTTACCTATATTAGATTGTGTTTATAGGTAGTCTGATCATAGAATTTGTCATAATTGTTGTTACTTGTTCAACCTCTTTATATAAGCTATAGAATCATTGTAACCTCATATTCAATGGCCTTTGATTCTTTGTCTGTTTTACTATAGGTAATGTTTACCTATATTAGATTATTGTGTTTACTTCTAGTCTGATCATAGAAGTTGTCATAACTGTTGTTACTTGTTCAACCTCTTTATATTAGTTATAGATTCAGTGTACCCTCATATTCAATGGGCTTTGATTCCCTAAGTAATTTAAACCAGCCTGATTTACACTAAGTAATGTTTACATATATTATATTATTGGAATAACGTAACCTATGATACTTACCTATATTCAATTTTACATTTGGAGGGAGCAGAAGGAATTGCAAGAGTTGCAGGCCCTCTAATCATCATTAAATTTCATAAAACATTACTCAACACTTCTCCATGAGACTTCCTTCGATTTCCAGTGTTATTATCAATCTGATCTATAGTTCTTGAAGTTGAGCTGCCATGGCCACAACATTGAAGCAACACCAAATCCAACACCCCAAACATCAGAAATATTGATCCTCTAAATCTCAACATCATCACCCTCATCTAATAGTCACGAGGTTAAAATTATTTTTTATCATAATAAATTGGTTAAAAATTTAGATAAGGTATAATGTAATTATTTTATTTTTGGTTAATACAGTGAAATATAGTTTTAGAAATAGATTTAACATTTTGAATTTTTTCTGAAGTACTTAGATTATGTAAAATTTTCTCAGGTATTTTTATTTTTAGTAGACTTGGATATGCATTGAGATTAATATTGATCTGATATAGGTTTAGATATATATTTATATTGATTACCTAATCTTGACTTGAACTTCACACAGTCCCCGAAAAAAATGTTCGGGTAATAAAGATTCCATGTGAGCAGCATCCAAACAATCGCGAAACATATCAACCTGTATGTCTACCTAACCTGTAATATTACTTTGTTTTTTTATGTGTATTGCATGTCAGAAAAATTGCACATTCTCAACATTCAAATTTCCATGCATATAGTCGCAGCTTGTCGTGACAATAAAGATCAATAATGGGATGATATGTTATTGTTGGGTAAATTACTATGTCCCAATGTGAAGTTAAAAATTTCAATGTTACATATCAACTTATGATATGTTGATAATTAATTTATGACTTATAATGAAGGCCAATTAAATTTTAGCTACACATTAATTTCATGCCAAAATTACCAATTGCATTTGAGCCAAACATTAATTTATTCTCCCGAGAACTTAATATTGTTGCTTGTGGTAACGTACATATGAACACAAAAGCTCCACCAGACATACATTCATACATGCATATATTAAAAATTAGTATACATACATCATGTAGAACCTATCACTAATAATACTAGTGTGCAGAATAATTGTCTTCACACAGCTTTCACATGAGCACAACAACTCCACCAGACATACATGCATACATAAACTCCTACATGTACATGTTATTTCTCCCATTTCTCTCATAAACTCAAGGAAAACTTTAAGGTAACCATTTACATGTCATTTCTCCCATAAACTTTAAGGAAAACTTTACTTTAAGGCATTTTATAATGTTTTTCGAACCATGTACATGTCATTTCTCCCATAAACATTAAGGCAAAATTTACTTTAAGGAATTTTCTAGTGTTTTTCGAACCATGTACATGTAATTATGTCATTTCTCCCATAAACTTTAAGGAAAACTTTAAGGTTAACCATGTACATGTAATTTCTTCGATAAACTCAAGGAAAAATTTAAGGATAACCATGTACATGTCATTTCTCCCATAAACTTTAAGGCATTTGCTATTGTTTCGGGAACCATGTACATTTCATTTCTATGTCATTTATTCCATAAAATTTAAGGAAAACCATGTACATGTGTCATTTCTCCCATAAACTAAAGGAAAAATTTAAGTCATATCATTTCTATGTCATTTCTCCCATAAATATGTCATTTCTCCCATAAACTATAAAGAAAATTTTAAGGCAAACCATGTACATGTCATTTCTTCCTTAAACTCTAGGCAAGGAAAAATTTAAGGCATGCCATTTCTAGAGGTGATTTCTCCCATAACCTTTAAGGAAAACTTTAAGGAAAACAATGTATGTCATTTCTTCCATAAACTCAAGGCTTTCTCCCATGAACTCAAGGCAAACTTTAAGAAAAATCATTTACATGTCATTTCTCCCAGAAACTTTAAGGCACTTTATAGTGTTTTGGGAAACATCTAAATGTCATTTGTATGTAATTTATCCATAAACTTTAAGGATTTTTCTAGTGTTTTGGGAACTATGTACATGTCATTTGTATGTAATTTCTCCCATAAACTTTAAAGAAAACTTTAAGTAAAACCATGTACATGTCATTTCTCCCATAAACTTAAGGCAAACCATGTACATGTCATTTCTCCCATAAACTTTAAGGAAAACCATGTACATGTCATTCTCCCATAAAATTTAATTTAATATACTTTTAATGAAAATGCTAGTGTTTTAAGGAAAACCATGTACATTCAATTTCTCCCATGCATTTGCAATAAATTTTAATTCATTTGCAATTAATGTTCATTTAATATATTTTTAAGTAAAATGCTAGTGTTTTTGGAAACCATGTACATGTCATTTCTCCCATAAAGTTGGCATTTGCTAGTGTTTTTCGGAACCATGTATGTGTCATTTCTCCCATGCATTTACAATAAAATTTAAGGCTTTTCAATAAAGAAAATTCTAGTCTTTTTGGAAACCATGTACATGCCATTTCTCCTATGCATTTGCAATAAAATTTAAAGCATTTGCAATAAGGAAAACTCTATTGTTTTTTCAAACAATATACATGCCATTTCTCCCATGCATTTGCAACAAAATTTAAGTCATTTGCAATAAATGTTCATATAATATATTTTTAATGAAAATTATAATGTTTTTGGAAACCATGTACATGTCGGTCGTTTCTCCCATAAAGTTGGCATTTTCTAGTGTTTTTTGGAACCATGTACATGTAATTTCTCCCATAAAATTTAAGGCATTTGCAATAAGGAAAATGCTAGTGTTTTTGGAAACCATGCACATGCCATTTCTCACATAAAATTTAAGGCATTTGCTAGTGTTTTTGGGAATCATGTACATGTAATTTCACCTATAAAATATAAGGCAAACCATGTAGCTGTCATTTCTCCCATTCATTTGCAATAAATGTTAATTTAATATATTTTATTCAATTTCTTTTTTTTAGGGATAAAAAACCCACTAAAAATGGTTGAAAATTGGACATTATGCATATATTTTTCTTGTTATCCCAATCCAGGGAAGGAAGTGATCACATATGTGCTTTGCAATATTACAACTAACAAGGTCCTCCATAGGAAAATGAAGATATCGAGAACAACAACAAAAAATGCGGCATATTATATTGCATTGAGAGAAGGCTTGGTAACAACTAGGGACTGTGGATCAAATGGAATTGTAGTTTTCACCAATTCTGAACTTGTGTGAAACCAGGAGAAATGCATGTACCAAGTTAAGAAGGAGAAACTAAAACAACTGCATGGAAAAGAAAACAATATTGTTAGACAATTTCAAATTTTCACTATAAAACATTGTGTGAATATTAATAAGATGTATGGTGATCTATTGTGTGGGGCAATGCCAATTAAAGATTCATCTATTAAATATTAATTAATAGATGAATTAGTGTTATAGGAGGGAATTCCAATTCAAGATTCATCTCTCAAAGATGAATCAGTGTTGAGATGGTCGCCTTCAAAATTTATTGATGGATATTGTAACATGCCTTTGATATGTGTGTGTTTTTTACTTATAAATGCATCATTTTTAATGACCATGTGTTTTTTTCAATTATACACAAAGTGTGCTCCCACCATGTAAGCACAACTTGCTGAACTTGACATTTTTCTAAAATTAAAATGTGTTTTTTTCAACAATTTTTTGTTTAAATTGAGCTTCACACTTCAATTTGTGCTTTGAAATTTGTGTTTTACATAATTTGTGTACTAAATTACATTATTTTTTTTAAATATTTTAAATAGTAATCTAAAAATAATTGTAAATGTCCACAATAGATATCCATATATGTATCATGGAGGATGAAAGGCGAAGATCAATAGAATCCCATGCCTCTATGAGAGAGGGGGATCTTGGATTGAAGGGTGTTCATGGTATTTATATTAATTTTGCATGTTTTTAAATGAAAGTTGAATATATAATATTATCTCCATACATACATGTATACATGTGAAATTTATTTATTTATTGAATATATATATATATATATATATATATATATATATATATATATATATATATATCCCCATGTACATACATGTATACATATGGAATTGATTTTTTATCAATATTGTGAGTTAAATTAGTTTTTAATAAATTTCATTTTTTATTTTTTAGGAGTTAGGAGGACAAGAGTATCTACTCCATGAATGGAGGATGGCCATGGTTTACGCAATCTTGGCATGGTTCACACAATTTAATAAATCATATGTACATGTATTTATATGTGTGAATTCATTTTTGAACTGATTATATATTCATATTTTTTTATGAAGCTTCCCTCTTGTCATGTCAGGTTGGTGGTGGTACACATTCCCCTAGTGGCCCATCTATAGGTGGTGGCCAATTTCGTGAGTGTGGTGATATTCATTCCCTCGGAGGCAAATGAATGGGTGGTTGTGTTGGTTCTCAACCAATCAGTTGTCATTATAGTTCTCACTAGTCTCAAGGTGGGCATGATGTTGGCCAACCACATCGAGGTGGCCACCAATATAAATATTATTTCATTCAATCTGTACAAATTTTTTCACTTGTTTTTTTTTATACAAAATTTTATATATTGATGCAGAGGGTGAAAATATTGCTCCAAAAATATATAGGCCAGAACACATTATTCAAGAAGAAGGTTTGACCTGAGCATCCATCTTACCATATCCAATGTTCATTGAATTTTATTCCATGACTTTTCAAGGAGTCAAAAATCTTTTAAAAACAATGTTGTACAAAATATGTATCATGTGTATGATCGTCACAGATATAAAAGTGATATTATTTAATAACATGCCCATTTTCACTGGTGCTTTCTATATGATCAACATTTTTTTTAGCATGTCTATATAGAATATGGACAAACATGGAGACTTGTTCAGAATGATAGTATTCACTCTGTATTTATTTTTGTAGAAAAAATGTATAGGTTTCTACAAAATGAACTATTGACAAAATGGTCCCTGGTGGAAAAACTTCACGGGATTTTTTGAATTGCAGGTCTTGCCATCGATGTCTATGGGAATGTGTGGTGTATTTATAAATTTCTGCCTCAAAATTTCTCAAAAAATATATCACAAAAGTTTCTTCTTCTTATTAATCAATTCTTTTAGCACTTGTAGTACTACTTGAACTAATCTATGTATGAATATATTCATATCTCTTCCATTTCAGTTTTATGTTGGAAAATGATTGATAGTTTGTATCAGTACGATATTTGTTTTGAAATTTAGTCAAATTTCCACAATCATCACTTTTTTTACCACCAACACATTTATTTTGCTAAAATAATTCATGGCTTTATCTGCCACATATAATTTGAGATATGAAATCATGGATAGTGGAAGGAGGCGATGAATATTTTGAATTTTTTTTTACGAAAATTAAGGAATGTGTCATAATATAATTGAAATTCCACATGATAACGATAACAACAAGTGTCACGTATAGTGATAGGTTTAACATACCATGGTTTTTGTTGAACAAAACCACTGATTGAGACATCAATTTCACAATTCTCTTCTTTGAACTTGTTGAAAAAATCTATCTGAGTGGTGTCCAAGAAATGTTTTGCATGTTCTTCGTACTGATTTCGTGTTTCGCATCACATCATTTTCTTTTGGTGAAACACGTGAATTTTTCACCCAATATTCATATATTATTTTTATTAACATTTTATCCAAGTCTATCTTTGTATGCTTGCCTAAAAATATTTTTCCAACAAGTGAGTTCATTAGTTAGATCTATTTGCAATCAAAATTTCCGATGTTTGTGCAAAGTTTTGTGTCAGGTTCCTAATTCTTCTGCCATAGATTTTACCAAGTGATTCTCTTTACTACTTGATAAAACCAATTCCATTTGCATTTCTCTGTGTATCTGAATCACTTTTCTTTCTAGATATTCCAATTGACTTTAGAGAACTTTTTATATTTTGTATCACATTTTCCTTTATTTTTTATCTTTTTTTATTTTCGAATACCCAATAAAGTCATAGCTTATTTTAATTTCTTTGATGATAAGAGACTTTTCAACATTTATTCTTGAACTACCACAATTTCATGTTGGAAGAAAGAATCAATAATGTGGCTAACACAATATGGTATAACATGGTCAACTTTTTTATCTCCATATGTGTCAGTGTCAACATTTTCTAACATCTCATCATTAATATTGATTTCATATCTACATATTAGAATTGAATGTACATAATAAGTTTACATATTCAATAAATAATTAAATTAATAAATATTTCTAGTTTCAATAATACAGATTCAACATATATATATATATATATATATATATATATATATATATATATATATATATATATATATATATATATATATATATATATATATATATATATACCTGGTGATTCAATTTCTTCACTTGAATTTCTTTCAAAATTTTCACCATCTTCAATCATTGGTTCAATATCTCTTTCACTTTCTCTTTCAAAATTTTGTATCTCATAATCAATTTGAGGAATATATCTCATTGCAAAATATTTTTCAAATTAGTTCATCAAATAAAAATTAAGTTTCATAATACACTAGTCAAATTTTAAATATCAAATTTATAATATTTACATTTATATACCTGCTTCAACCTCTAGTTAAGGTTGATTTTACCTTTCAATATTTGAGCATTCTTCTCTCTTTTTTTTCGATATTCACTCCCATGTTCTCTACATTCCCGAGGGTCTCTTGTTTGATCATATTTTATCTTGCAATTCCTTTGATTTCCCATGATAATTGAGTGTGAATCTAAAAGAAATCCTTCAAAAATTTAGACAAAAAATCAATTAAAAAAAGCATCACAAAAGATTTAACTTTAAAAGAAAAGACTCATTTTAAAAATTTTGCACGAAAGACATACTTCAACCCAAAACACTTACTTTAAAAATTCCGCCAAAAAAATGTTTTTTAAAAATGAAATGAAGCTCAAAATATTTCCTTCCAAGTCCTACAAAAAAAATTCATTTTAAAAGTTTGACAAAAACTCACTTTAAATAATCATTATTAAAGATTTACTTCAACCCAAAACACTTACTCTAAAAAAATTTCACTTTAAAAAGTACCTCCAAAAAATGTCCATTGAAAATTAAGCCCAACCTCTTAAAAAATATCACTTTAAAAAATACCTCCAAAAAATATCCTTTAAAAATTAAGCCCAAAAACCTATAAAAAATTGTCTCTTAAACAAAATACCTCCAAAAAATGTGCTTTGAAAATTAAGCCCAAAGATCCTCTAAAAAAATATCACTTTAAAAACTACCTCCAAAAAATTTCCTTTGAATACTAAGCCCAAATAAAGTCCTTTGAAAATTAAGCCCAAAAAAATTCCTTTGCAAAATCACCCAAAATAAAGAAATGTATTGATTTATGTGAAAATAATGATTCTGTTTTCTTTAATTTATATAGCCGTGAAATGTTTTTTTGCAGGGGATTCATTTAATTTTCCAACCGACATAAATTCGATTAAAAGTTTGGATGAACTTTTATAAAAACTTTGGCCGAAATTTTGTGTCACTAGAATTAATGGGCCAGTGGGGCAAAAAAAAATTATGTCAAACTAACGCGTCTGCAACTACATAGCAACTCGGCTCTGAACATATTTATTCAACTTTGGAATGATTAAACTCCATCAAAATTTATGAATTAACTGTCGTAACCAAGACAAGAATTTTCATAATTCAATCTACTTTAAGGAAATATAACTTTTATGGAATTCCATAAATATTTACTAATTTTAATTAATTTTGTAATAAAATGGGTGCAAACAATTTCTAAAGGTCATTATTGTTTTCACTGGAAAATCGGACAAGCAAATATGACATTATTAAATGTCAGGCATAACAATTTAAAGGGCCGAGGCACATTAGATAATTTAAAAAAATTTAAAAATCTCTAAGGTCCAGAGGAAAAATCAAATTGTGCACTCAAGACACTAGTAGAATGCTCCTTTGCACGCATTTTTCTTCGATAGGCGTGCCTTTGCGCGGCTTTCCATCAAAAATCCACACGGACCTGAGAGTGGTGGAAGTCACTATCCAAGACCATAAGGCACATTCCAGGAAAATGATCTCACACTTGAAGCCGCCCAAGGACAGTCGCCTTAGCCTCCTTAGGACCTCAAGGGAGCACACAATAGAATCAAGTGGCACATAATGGAATCCACCCCTTCTCTTGGGTCACCAACCATAAATGTACCAAGATAGGGAAGGAGAGTTTGAATTCATCTATAAAAGGCCACGAAGAGATGAAAAAAATGAGAACACATTATTATGTTGACCAAAATTGCTTTGAGGAAATCCAATAGCGTGTAATCCGGAGAAGAAGTGGAGAGGGGATTCAGTTGTTGGCCATCCAACAACTCCAATTATTTGGAGAGAGAGAGAGACCTTGCACCGAGCAGCTAGAAGGTAAAAACGTCCTTGCATTGGGTCTTAGAAATCCATAGTTCTAAGGGCCCCCTGGCAAGTGTGTAAACGTACTATCTTTCATTCCTAATAGCAAACAATAAGAGGGGACATTGATGCCATCATTAGTGTTATTTTTTTTTCTAACTCTATATGAGCTTTCATGTTTTTGTTTAGTTTAGTCTTGTTTTATCTCTATATGTGCATAGTATATCATTATTTAGTGTGTTTAATGTTTTATAATATTTTCACTAACCTGCTAACTCTTTTGTTAATATTCCTTTGACCAAAATCTTAAGAGGCAATGACCACTCCTCTTATCCAAGTGTGGTTTGGTACACTTATGCACCAAATCCACCAACAAAGGATAGGCGACTCCACTAATTTTTCTTTTTCTAGTTAATGTGGTTGTGCCTATTGCAGAGACCTTTTCTCTGCTCTGGAGTTTGGCTTGGACAACCCCTCTTCTCTTCTTCTCTACCCGTTCACCCTCAGTGAGAGGCTGAAGTTCAAAAGCTCGAAAAGAAATTCGCCAGGAAATTTGCACACATTTTACACAAAGAGATGCGCCTGATTGTGCGCATTCAACATTGACTTGCATGATAGATTTCGCGCTTGTGTGAGACATTTGCGCGCAGAAGCTAGAGGAAAAAAAAATTGTTATTTTCCTTTATTTCCTATTTGTAAAGTGACTGGCATCCCATAAAAAAATTTGGCAGCACTATGTGAGGTGTCCCATGACTGGTTAAAACTCACTGTTGGTTGCATTTGAGTAATTCTAGGTGCTAGTTTTAAAATTTCAAAGTTTATTTTCACAAAAAAAACCACATATTTTAAGTAGGGAGTTATTTACTTGCAATCTGAAATAACTTATTTTTTATAAACATAGACACCAAAAACACATAGATAATTAACAGGAGTAAGTGGCCCTAATCCACACAAGCTTAGCTAAGTTTTTCATTTTTCCTAGTTTAAAGTCATTAATTTTAGTTTTATGACACTAGGATTTCGGACAAAGATTTAACTATCCTTAGAGAGCAAGTAATATCTACTGCCTTTGCACCTTTTGGTGACCCTAGGCAAGCATATGAAAACTCTCTTCTGACAATTTTCCATATCACTTTAGTTGATCACTTAGATTAACTAGCAACATTGTAAGCAGCCCATATCGGCACATGATTTTCTTATAGCAAGGAACAACCAAATGTAGATTAATAGTGGATGTGTAAAGGATCGTCGAATATCCACATGTTAAAACTATGCAATTGTTCACTTCTTTCTCACACACTTTCACACCATAAGTGAATTAAATCCACCTTAAAACCAACATAACTAAACTCATTAACTCTCCCCACAGGGGTCACAAGAGAAATTATATTTTAGGTTAAGACCAAGGGGGTAGGCATCCAATAAGCCGCCTTGGTTAGTTTACATATTGAAACATAGAATTTGATGTTTTATGGAGCATTAAAATCCTTCTATCTGCCCAGGGAAAAGAAAACTTGAGTGCCATAGAGACCCGATTCAGAGGGGGTTAAGCTTAGGCCCAGTGCGTGCGGTATTATTTGGGGCTACATGAACCGTCTAATACTCAGTACTGGTAGTTGATTTACCAAGAATCTCAAGTCCTGAATGCTCACGTGGGATGACAGTACTTAGTGGCCAAATCTAGGGCATCCTTCCCTATAGGTGACGGTGCAGGAAGAACTAGATCCTCTACCCATTGCCTTGGTTGATTCTTCGGCTGCTGGAAGGTGTCGCCAGGTCTTTCAGAACGTTAGCTCAGTACCCATCAGAATATATCTTCGTAAGGCCCAATTAATATCGAGAGTGTGAGGATGTATAGGTCTCTACGATTTTGAGTATCATGCACAAAAAAAACCAAAACCATTTTTTGATTGTTTGTTCACATAGAGATAATATAAAGGGAAATTAACTTATATTTTTGCTTCCTTTTATGTATGTGGTCACCAATTTTTCTCTGATACTTCACCTCTCATATAACTGAATATTTTTTTCCAAAACCATACCTTATCGACACCATAACAGACCCAACATTACCTCATCGATCTAGACGTCTTTTAGACCTCCCCCCATTAGTGGCAGGAGTTCTAGGTATTTCTCCATTTAGGCGCCAAAGACAGAACACTACCACCCTTATCGGGTAATCCTTTATTGGGGTATATTTAGTTGGGAACCCTCGACGGTCACTCAATGCCACACCAGTGGACACCCCCACATCATCACCACATTCCACTCCTCTCACAACCCCTAGGGGGCATTGGATCGCTACCCATTCAGGAAGCCAAGTGAACTCGCAGCTGAGAACGTCATAGACAAACCATATACCTAACTCGAACACTGCGTCTTCACAGTGTGAAATGGATCTCAACTCACAGTCACCATTATTAGCATTGTTAGACTTGCTCGATCTAGTGAAGTTAATGAGCGACACTATTTCACACAACCCAACATGGCCACCCATGCCCATAAATCTCCCTTCAGACATTCCAAAGATTGAAGGGAAGCAAACGAAAGACCCAGGAAATCACATTATGAATTTCCACCTCTGGTTTTCGTCGAACAACATCATTGACGATACTATTTGACTGAGACTATTTCAGTGCACTGTAACAGTACAAGCTGTGAAATGGAATGTGGAGAAACCATCTACTATGCATGGAAATTTTAGCGCCCTCGCTACTGCATTCCTTACCTATTTTCAGTTACCCATACACAACGACTCCGGGATGAGATTACTAAATCACTTTAGACAGACACCAGCTGTCCATATCTCGGATCATCGCCATGAATGGCGACGACGTCATAGTTTGTGCAAATACAACATTGACGATCGAGTTCTAATAGACTTTTTCCTAAAAAAATTCACTGCAGAGGTTTCAAAAGTCATAGCAACTCAAAAACCTACGTCAGAAGAGGACACCATCAGTAAGGCCCATTAGCTCGAGCTAATTTACACATAGTCAGGATATATTTACAATATCCTACCTAACGCCCTTCGCCTGTAAACTTACAAAGAATTTCAAGGCGCGTTGAACTCCACAGATGGTTTGATTGGGTCACTGCCCCAAAATCACCTAAGCAACAGTGTTCAATACCCAAGTTACGCATATGGTTCTAACCAAAACATCTCGCAACCCTGCTACTAGAGTCATCATGCACCTTCGCAAAATATGATTAATAGGGCATCACCGTACCACCATCAGCAAGGAGGTCCATATCCTCTAGCTCAGGGGACCCAATACGCAGCTAGAAATGCTGATAGAAGAGCTTCCCCCCAACATCCATTCACCAACTAGAGACAGGGGAAGCTGGTTGCCTCACTCTCTTGAGTTGTCCAACTTTCCACCTAGGGAGTTTCTGAGTACGTTAAATACTGTAGACTTTTTGATTGGGTATTTGGCCCAATATCACCTAGGAAGAAATAGTACACATGAGACTCAGGGAGTTACCATGCGTGTCGATACTGAAGATAATTTGATCTGATCTTTGGTCTGAGATCACCTAGGCAGCAGTAGTACCATTTGCGTTGATATTGTAAACTGTTTGATCTAGTCTTTGCCCCAAGATCACCTAGGAAGTAGTAGTACCAGGTAAGTTGATACTGCAGATGGTTTGAGACAGGTATTTGTCCCAAGATCACCTAGAGAGAATTTGTACCATGTGCGTAAAAAATGCAGACAGTTTCATCTGGTCTTTGGCCCAAAATAACCTAGGCAGCAGTAATGCCATGCGTGTCGATACTGCAGATGGTTTTATTGGGTATTTGGCCTAAGGACACCAATTAGAAGTAATCAGTATCCTGGATAATCATACGATTCTACTTAGAACGTATCAAAACTTGGCTATCATGAAAGTCACCCAAGCACTCATACACCAACCAGGTACAATGGAACAAATATCCCCATCCCCCGAACACAATGGACCACTGCCACAGTGTAATGTGTCGGTAAATCTTGTGCAACCCTTCCCAGGCTCATCAGCAACCATACAACCAAGATAATTATGACAATCCTCCAAATGCTGCAAAAATAAGCCAAGGAAAAAACAAAAGGGGGATCCTGGACAGGGGGCAGTAACCACCAAGGCTCCCCATGATTTCAGTTTGGGGGCAACCGAAATCAATACCGGGAGACAAGTAACAAATCCCAAGGGAAAAATGGAGCTCAGAGTATTTGATCACAGAACCGAAAGAAACACAGTGATAAGCACCTCATAATGCCCAAACGAGGCTCCACACAATCACACCTATGAAAAAAACAAAATTTGGTGCTGATAGGTATGCCCTCTCTTATTTTATGTTCATTCAGCACATGTCTTAAATAATATTCGAATGAGAAGATGCTTTCACTCGGGATATTTTTTCGCATTTATTATGAAAACCATCCATCCTTCCATCCACTAGAAGTACCAGAGCAGATATCATTCTACCCTCGGCATGATAGAGTCTTAGAAAAACTCTACATATCCTGACATCATTTCTCCATAAGAAATTAACCATAGGTTCCAACCACCCGACCATGTTTATCATTTCCCCACCTTGCACATGATAAAAATCCTTGTAGGTCAATAGAGCCTCCCCTCCATGGCACCTGATGAGTTCCATCATTAGATTTGGAGGGTTTAATCGTCACCCTTTTTCCTTCTTAGATCTCTTTCTCTTGAATTTTTATTATTATTTGGTTTTATAATGCTAGTATAGGTGGTGATTAAGGGTAACATACTCTGAGTACCTAATATGAGCTTGAGTGCAAAAAATCATTATTTATTAAGAATTTTTATAAATATTTTATCATCAAGACTTAGAGGAAACAACAAGGAGGAGTTAAAGGAGGATTTTCCACCCTAGATTCTCTACACCAATTCGAACTCCAAAGGCAACCAAAGCATCCCAAGGATTCTCTCTAGTAATTCAAACTCCAGAGGCAGCCAAGCAACTCAGAAAGGAGTGTAGTCAATCTTTGTTTACTGGGAGTCAAGAGAACTCAATCACCATTTTCTAAGGAGATTTTGGTAGCTTCCCTATAGAAAAAATAGAGAAGAGCTAGGGCTAGGATGAGTTAGTCTATTCTAGTCTTGATTCCATTAATAACTATTATTGTGATCTATTGCGCTTTTTGTTTTATTCAAGGATCAAACTTTCAGATATTTATGCAGTTATTATTTTATGAAATGAGAAGACTGGTTTCATTCGAATGATTTCATTTTCAGAGGGCTAGGCTTGTGGGTTAGGGCCCAATCCATATGCCTCAGCTTCTCTGTTGTTACTATATTTTCCTTT
This sequence comes from Pinus albicaulis, assembly GCA_034641835.2. Classification (NCBI taxonomy): domain Eukaryota; kingdom Viridiplantae; phylum Streptophyta; class Pinopsida; order Pinales; family Pinaceae; genus Pinus; species Pinus albicaulis. The sequence continues at coordinate 204,649,894 of CM076583.1, forward strand.
CTGTCATTTATCTAGTTTCGCTTCTGCCATTTAAGTTAGATATGCTTCTGATAAGTTTCATTGTTGTATAGTTTTTGTGATGTTGTAGTTTTAATTTCTTATGTGTAGTAAATAGAGGAAAAACTCCAAAAGAAATTTTCAAGTCTCCCCCTTCTCATCTCTGTCAATAGAGTTCGAGTAGGGTAGACCTTCCCATAGGCTAAAATTGCTTTATGTTTGAGTTTTTGGAATTACTTGTGTTACTAAGCCCAAGCCTTTCTTTCACTGTTTCATCCTACAATTTTGTCAGTTTCCCATGCATGAATCCGCAGCTGTGTCACACTTCTAAGCACTCCTCTTACGCTTCCATTCTCCTCATTTTCTTCTCATCTAAACGTTGTACTTACCTTTCTTTTCCAAATGCACTTAAGCCCTTCAAAGCCTTATTTCTCTATTTTTTCCTCTTTTCACGGCCACCTTACCCTTTTTACGAAAAACATGTGAAAAATAATTCAAAACCATTGAAAAACCTGACCTCCTCCTTTTCTCCTCGACTCTCCCACCACCATATGTCACACTTAGAAAATCACAACATTTAGCTTTTACCTTTAACACTTACCGCTCATCCTTTGCGATTGCGATATTGCGAAATCGCAAATCTCACTTCGCACCGTTTACCTTTCTCCCTTCACACTTACCTTGGTTCTTGTGATTCTGATATTTCAAAATCATGTCCCATCATCTGTCCCACCACCACTGCGCCCATCGCAAAATTTCACTTTGAAAATTTTATCTTTTACCCTTAACACTTACCACTCGAGTCTTGCGATTGCATTATTGCGAAATTGAAAGTCGCATATCACATAATTTACCTTTTCGCATAACACTTCCCACTTATTTCGCCGATGCGATAACTCCGCCATGCCACTCATCACAAATCCTACTTTGCACATTTTAGTTCATTTCGTTAACCTTTACTATGACCCCTTTAAACTTGCGAATTTGTGATTGCGACATCGCACATCGTAACTTTTGTCCTCCATCTCACTCTGCCATCGCATATTTCCATTCATTTCCACCCCAAAGCCATTTATGCCATATTATAACATTTTATAAGGTGTTAACTCTCTTTTTCCATTTGTAAGCCATGTTTCATGCGCTAAGCCCTCAATTCACCACTTTAGCCCTTTTCTACCCTCCAAGCTACAAATTAACCCTTTTTCAAGTAGAATTAAGTCATTAATATTTTAGTTGCATGGATAGAAGCATGTTAGATAGAATATAGGATAAGAAGAGTGCATTTAGCTAATTTTCCAATTTAAGTGTTGTTTAGAGTTAGTTACCTTTCTGCCATTTATTTTTAGCAAGTTAAATTAGTTCCCTCCCTGTCATTTCCTTTCTGCAAATTAAATTAGTTTCATTATTGTCATTTATTTTTAGCAATTTACTTTAGTTTTCTTTCTTTAATTTCCTTTGATCAATTTACTTTTCAGTTCTTATCATAGTTTTAGAAATAGCACCCTTTTGTAAAGCGGAAGAGGATAACATGAACAAAGTGCATCTGCTATGTATATAGCACTGTCACCTCCAAGTTTGTACAAACCCTGGGTTGATAATGTAATGTAGGGCAGCCCCTAGGAGTTGCAAGACTCTTAGTACAATACCAGGGCTCACCACATTTTGGCTTCGTTGTTGTGGAGGTGTCTAGTAGATGTTTTTATTTTGTTTTTGCATTCCTTTCTTCTTTGCTTTATTTTCATGTCATTTCAAAAATATTGAAAAAATACAAAAATAGTTGATTTTCATGCCTCGTAGAACTAGGAATACCCAAAGGCAACTCTTACCTAAAACCCCCACATCACCTCCTAGCCACGTTTCACTCTTCTTTAGTGGCAATGATATTTAACCCCTAATAAGAGAGCCTTCTGAATATTTTGAGGATCCTATTGGGGAAGAAGAAGAAGACCTTTTTTCAACTGAGGGACCTACTTCACCTATCTTAACCATGGCTGGGACCCAGACAACCTTTCCCATAAGAGAGGTAGATGGGGAAACTAAGATGAAAAACATTAGCCCCTCAGCTCTTCCAAACTTTCATGGACTTACCTCTAAGGACCCTGACACATTCATGTTTTAATTTTTTGTTGTTTATAACACTTATGACTACACCTCTGATGATCATAAGTTGAAGCTATTTCGATCCACCCTTAAGGATGGAGCCTTGTGCTAGTTCATGGGTTTGACTAGGGATAGCATCACTACCTGGGGACAGATCGAAGAGACCTTCAGAAGAAAGTACAAATACTACTATAGGTCCAAGGAAACAAAGGATGAGATATTTAGGATGACTCTAGGGCCCGATGAATCCCTAGAGGATTATGAAGAGTGGTTTCAATTGAAATATAAGAGAACCAACTATACCCTTGATCCTGACTCACTTAAACTTGTACTTCTTCAAGGGATCAATGAAGAGATGATAGAAACCTTCAATATGTTATCAGGAGGAGATATCTACCAACAACCCTATGAAACAATTAGAACTATCTTTCGGAACCATTCTAGGGCATTTAGGAAGAAGGGCAGAGCTAGGAAAAGTACATCCAATACTCCTTCCTCTTCCACCTTCATAAAACATGAGATTGAAAACATGCTAGAGGACTTCAAGAGTGACATGATGCACAAATTTGATTTGAAAATGGACACAGTGCAAGTCAAAAGGAAGCAAGAGGAAGCAGAGAGAGCCCTGGCCATATTTTTTCCTAGATGTACCAAGAAGCATGCAAGAAATGAATGTCCACTAAATGTCATATACATTTTCTTAGTTTGTGAAGAGAATCATGCCACAGACAAGTGTCCCTCTTTACCTGGACTTAAATATGTATATCAAGGTGGAGAAACAATGCCAGAGAAACTATGTTTCATCAACTAGAGAAGGCCTCATGGCCCTCGACCATATCAACAAGGTATGCAAAGTGCACCTTACTCTTACTATTATAGCAATCAAAGTGCACCCATGCAACCTTGTTACACCCCCATTACTCCATCTTGGCCTACACCTCCTACTTGGCCTTCCAATCCTTCATATCATTCTTAGGTAGTAAACCAATCATTTCAGCAGTATGTTCCACAACAACCTTAGTGGGACAATCCATCCTAAGGGTGGAGGCCTCAAAAAAATCAATTACCTACTCTAATGCCTCCACGCCAACCTCAACCTCAACTTACTCATGCTACTCCACCTAGGCTACCTATACATGCACAGCCCAATCTAAACCTGAAAAATCGAAAGGCACAATAGGTTCCTAGTGGAGAAATATCCCAGAGCAACTCTGTTTCATCAATAAGAGAAGGCCACAAGTCCCTTGGCCATATCAATAAGGTATGCAGAGTGCACCTTACTCTTACTATTACAACAATCAAAGTGCAGCCATGCAACCTTGGTACACCCCCGCTTACCCGGACTTAAAGTTGTATATCAAGGTGGGGAAACAATGCCAGAGAAACTTTGTTTCATCAATCAGAGAAGGCCTCAAGGCCCTCGACCATATCAACATGGTATGAAAAGAGCACCTTACTCTTACTATTACAGCAATCAAATTTCACCCATGCAACCTTGGTACACCCGCATTCCTCCATCCTGGCCTACACCTCCTACTTGGCCTTCCAACCCTTCATATCATCCTTAGCCAGTAAACCAACCATTTCAGCAGTATGTTCCACAACAACCTCAATGGAGCAATCCATCCCGAGGGTGGACGACTCAACAAAATCAACTACCTGCTCTAATTCCTCCACCCCAACCTCAAACTCATCTTACTCATGCTGCTCCACATAGGCTACCTATACTTGCGCATCCCAATCCGAGCTTGAACAATAGATAGACACAACAGGCTTCTAGTGGAGAAACATCCCAGGAGGTTAATCTCAGGTCAGGAAGAGTACTCCCAGAAAACCATCCCCCATATCCAGTTGTAGATGTTGAGGAGGAAAAGGAAGAAGATAACACTCATATCCAACAACCTCCTTTTCTCGATCGCTTGATCCACCCTAGTCAGCACACCCTAGAGGAGACTGAACTCCTTGGAGAATTGGAAAATTTCTATGTAAAGGTACACTTCTCCATGCCATTAAGGATGTCCCTATCTACAATAGGTTCATCAAAGAAAAGTTGATCCAGATCTTGGGGGGAGGCCCCCAAGATCTAAAAATTTGAAATGGATCTATCAAGATCTGCAAAATTAGAATGCTAGAAAAAAACGAGAACATAAAGAAAATAAAACCACAAAGAAACTTGTTTTATTAAAATAGAGAATAACTATATAAGCTACATTTTGGTGGACAATCTCTCCTTTTACAAAGTGAGACTTGATATTTATAGCCTTTTTTTGAGTTACAATACCATGGGTAGATACCATGGGTCAATACCATGGGTGGATACCACTTACAATACCATGGGTAAATTCCATGTGTGGATGGATAACATGGGTGAATGAATACCATGGGTGGATGCCATTTTCCATTTCGGATCATTCCTCCCTACTTAATAAGAAATGTTCCCCATTGCGTGAAGTTCCCTTCTGAGAAGCCTTTGTTGAATATGAAGAGCCACTGAAGAGAAGGGTTTTGTGTAGTTAACCCTTAACTATGATGAACGAAGATCTGAGGATAGAGATACCCTGTAATGCTTGTGACCAACTGTGATATTTACAGTGTGCAACCTAGCAAATTGACTTCGATGAAGTGTGGCTTTTTGGATGAACCAAAACCATGACAAATTAAGATCCGAGGATAGAGATACCCTATAATGCTTGTGACCAACTATGTTACTAATAGTGTGCAGCCTAGCAAATGGATTTCGATGAAAATTATTTTGTGTGATTGACCCATAAATGTGATGTTTATTGTTGATGAAGTAGCAGGTGCCTACATAGCTTGGGGTGGGAAGGAACATCTCCAAATAACCCAAGCCAAACACTGCTATGCTGAAACTGAAGCAGGTGCCTACTAAAGAGGGGTGGGAGGGCACGTCTCCAATGGGAACCCTCTCTGAATGCTGCTCCAGATTTAAAATGAACATAACTCGAAATATTTATTATAACCTATTTTTGGAAATGGAATGATCATTATTCATCTTCCCATGTGTTTTAAATCACTATCTGGGGACTCTATAATCTCATATTCACATTGGAACTGTCACGTCATCACAAAATTTCTGAAAAAATAGTTGATTTTAAATCAGCGATAAATCCCTCGTCCGGACTCCGATTCGACCGATTTTTTTTTTGAAATCGGGTGACTTTTCAAGGGGAGTGCAGATATGTAATCATTTATTTGAAATTTATCACTAAAAATTTCAATAAATGATATGAGATCCGCCTTCCATGAATTATCGTCAGAAAAATTGCTGCAACATTGTTGATTTTGAATCAGTGATATTTCCCTCATCCGAACTCCAATTCGGCCGATTGTTTTTTTGAATTTGAGTATTTTCTCGCAAGAAATCAAAATATGGTCTTTATTTTCGTAATTTTTTCACCAAAATTTTGAGATATGATCTGCAAACTCGCCGCCCAAAAAACAATTCATGGAGTTTGCTAAAGAACGCTGCAAACATTGAAACTGAAATATTTTTCAAACCCTCATTCCCATCGAGGTGTAACCTAAATCTGATACCACTAATCCAGATCTTGGGGGGAGGCCTCCAAGATCTAACAAGTTGAAATGTATTTTACAATATCTGCAAAATTAGAATGCCAAAAAACAAGAGAGGAGAGAACACACAGTAAGTAAAGCCACAAAGAAGTTTTATTAAAATAGAAAATAACTGTAAGGGCTACATTGTGGTGGAAAATTTCTCCTTTTACAAAGTGAGGCTTTTTATTTATAGCCTTTTTTGAGTTACAATATCATGGCTAGATAGCATAGGTGGATACCATGGGTTGATATTGTTGTTTAATCTTTAACATTAGTCATTGGTTTATTAAAATGTTGACAAGTCATGCATCAATCTTTGTATCAAAGGATGAAATACTTCAAAAGTGAGTCGAAAGGAGACAAAGCAAAAAAGGCCACGTGCGTTAAAGCCAAAGGCGGAATTAACAAAAAAAAGAATGCAGTATAAAGCCAAAAAGCTAACAGAAATACAAAAGACAATGGAACGTTACACTGAGCGCAAAACCTATGTATTAAAAGAAATTGCCGCCGCGTGAAGACGCACATGAGGGAAATTCCGAGGGGGTCGAGCAGTGAGGAAGGGAAGAGAACCATACCCCCGCGGAATTGTGAAAGCGTGGCATGGTGGGGACCCGAAGTAAAAGGGATGACGTGGCAGAGCTAATGTGAGGGACCCGAGGATCGATATGCTCTGTTTAGAATCTGCCTTATGGCAAATATATTCAAGAATCGTCGGTTTTATATGGTAAAAAGGTAAGGTAAAGTCCTTTAGGTTAACTGGTACTGAGGCCCGTACCAGTATTAAACCCGGCATGAGGCACCCACCTGCACTCTGACACACCCATAGAGCCTTTTCCATTAAGTTTGTTTGAAGAGGAAGTTCGGCCCATTCTCTCTCTCACTACTGGCCTTTTAGGGGTAGGAAGTCTGGAGGAGATTTCCACGGTGTGCGTCCATCTCTTATGGCTCATGTCTCAAAAAGGGGTAGTATTAGATATTCCTGGTTTCCTCGCCACTGCCATTCGAACCCAGTTCCAGGAGCTTCCAGAAACCCGTCAGTTCCGCTTTTGTTCAATGGTTTTCTATCTCTTCTTGTACCAGCACGCCGATAAATTTGAGGGTTTGGGGTTAGACAAAGTATATCGTGAGAATTCCCAACCCCGACCAGTTTTCGACTGGAATTTCTCTGTACGTCAATTACCTAAGGGAGAGGGTTATTCCAGTTTTTTGAATAGTTTCATGTCTATTGCCTATACCATTATTCATGACTCGCCTTCGCCTAGGGTCTTTCCAAAAATGAAAAGCTAGCTGCAAGCCGGAAAATCCTAGAGCACTGGGGATTGGTTTCTATTCGATGAATACACTGAAATTCGGGTCTATGGAGCCGAAGTTTCCCCTTACCGGCTGCCAGTGTTTCCTGTTCGTCGAGTTTATGCGCTCGAATACATCCGGCAGGCCCTCAAGGCCGATCAGCTCCATTTCGTTCCTGCCAAGAAGGGTTACATCCTAAGGCTCCCCATTGAAATCGGCCCCTTTCTGGTGAACTTGAGACATGCCCTCCCAATCATTGAGAAAATGCTGCAAGTTCTGGACCTAAGGCTGGGAAAAGGTTGGGCTTATGACCGTCGAGAAATTATCTCAAACAAAATAAAAAGGAACAAGTCTGCGCCTTATATGCATGAGCCGAGGCCATTCACAGAATGGAGGGCTAATCTTGAAATTTGGCCTTTGGTTTCGCAGATGGAAACAAATTCATCTGCTACAGGGGAGGAAGAGAACGTCCATAAAGACACAGGCGGAGAAGAAGCAGGCACATCAGGAGTAGTTCCCCCTCACAAAAAGCAAAGAATAGCCTCCAGTGAGGCAGAAGTCATAGGAGAGGAACAACTGCTAGAACCCTTCACAGTGTATGGTCAATTGGATAAAGGCAAGGCCGGGATAAAGGTGCTAAGGGACAGTACCACTTCTTCCGACTTCACAGAGGTCACACAGGCCATCATAGAGCATACCTCACCAAGGGAAATTGAAAGGGATCAGGCAAATAGAGAAATTCGAGACAAATATAAAGCTGAGCTGGGAGGGTACGTTGAGAAATATCATACCAGGCTCTCTGCCTCCATGAACGCGGACACCGAAAACCTAGTATTATCTATGGCCGAAGCTATCTTGGACCCTAATTCAGGTGTCACTAGCTATCAGGTGCTCGAATATGCGATCGACATGAAGAAAGTGCCAGCCAACGACATGTGCGACCTATTCTAGACTGTATGTGATATGATGAAAGATGAATTGATGCGAGTCACCCTCGCGCTGAGGAAGTTGGAGCAGAAACATGAACAGTTGAGGGCTACCCTGAAAGTGAACAGATTAGCTGTTGCGCCCGAGCAAATCAGGTACATTTCCTCCAAGACCAAATCAAGGGAAAGGATACGGGGGAAACAAACCCACAGGCGGCTTTGATTGAACAGTTGCAGAAGGAATTCACGTCCACAAAGAGTCAGTCCCACATACCGGCCGCCCACCATGTCCAGACAGCTGAACTGGTGCAAGTAGAGCAAGAGAAAGCACAATTGTCTATTAAGCTATCAAAGGAAAGAGAGGAGAAAGAAAAAATGGCTGAGCCAATCACCATACTACAGACTAAGGTGACAGAGCTACAAGCTAGATGGGACTCACATAGATGCCAGCCGACCGTGGCTTCAAGTGGAACTAGCTCACTGTCTGAGCAATTGGCCGTAGCAAGAGCTAAAAATGAGGTATTGGAAAAGCAAGCGTCCACAGCAAGGCAAAAGATCATAAATTTAGAAAACTCTAAGGCTGAGAACACCAGAATAATAGAAGAGTTGCAGAGAGAAATAGAGCAGGAAAAGATGATGACGGTCGATCAGCAAAAAACTATCGTCGACATGAAAAGCCGTGCAAAGGGAAATCTCACCCTCCTTGAAGCTAGGAGTATAATTTGGTCTGACATAATCTGAGCTGTGACCGAACAATGGGGATTCTTAAGGACGATGGGAGAGAATAAGTCTGCTATACGCTATCTTAGTAGGAAACTGCAAGAGGCAGACCTCGATTTGTCCAACAGGGCCCAACATGCGAGAGAGTATATTTCATTCCTGAATGAGCTGGGATCAGATGACATGGAGAAGCACAGTATTCCAAGCCGATTCACGGAGGCTATTGAATGTCGTAAAATCATCAACAAAGAGATGGCCCGAGTCACAGCTTCGAGAGCTCTCCAATAGGTGGTCGCCAACGTGGAACGATTCGACGCAGTATGGGGTGAGATCATGACAGCTGGACTTCCTTCCTGTTGGGACCCGACCACTCCTTCCGTGCGCTTGCCTTTGGCACAATATATAGTGCGCTTGCAAGAAGAAAGAGATCGAACCGACCTCCAGACAGGTAAAGCTGCTCAACTCAAGGACGACATGATTGTTTCATTCCTTCAAAAAGAGTTCACCCTCCTCCATTTGATAAAACACAAGCTTCCTACTGGGGTGAGTTTCCACGCCCTCACAGAGGCCTTTGTTGAGGTGGAGGGGTTCTCTGCAATGCCCAAACCAGCTGCAGACAGTCAGCAGAGGTGCACTTAGTTTACGAGCCAGTATGCCAGTTCATCTGCGAACGTGCCGCCACCAGAATCAGCAACTACCTCAACTCTTCCGCACCTATGATATTTTGTCAACTCATGATTTGGCCTCAACGGCCTATTTAATTTTTACTGAATTAGTTTCTTTTAAGTTTTGAGTGGGTTGTTTGCCCCACTCCAGCATTTTACTTTTCATCAAACTGCTATTTAATTTTTTGTTTTTGAAAACGGCCAAGAGCCTGGCTATCCATGATGGGAGGCCTGATTCATCATCATGAATTTTGCTGTTTTGAGAATGAAATTTAACAAATTTTCGTTATGCGAAGAAGATATTTTTCCCCAAAAATATCTTCTCGCTGAGATAGGAAGAAGCCTATATAAGTAAGATCCAATGAGAAAAAGCGGTTCCAGATTTCCGGAAGAAACTCGCAGTGTAAAAGTTTTTGTATGCTTGTCGTGGAATTATAAATGCAAATACACAGAGCCCATGGGGTTTCAGCGAAGAGAAGTTATAGTTATATATGAGGATTCCAGTCTTAATGATGTATAGTTCGTGACTCTTTCTTTGTGATATTGTATCATTGTTCTCTCCACTGTTGTCAATTTCCTTTTATCGTGTCTTGGAATGCGAGTAACTTGCCAGCTCGGGTATGAATTTATCATTGTTTGATACTCATGCTTTACTGGTCTATGTTGCTTTAAATATGGCTCATACACGATATGTCATTCCGCTTAAGACATCATTCATATTTCCTCTGTATTAAACGTCGTGAAATGTTACTCTTACTGAACTGATTGATATGTATGGATTCTTAGTTCTTAAGCCCATATTATGTTGAATTATGTTTTCCGAGCACCATTTCATTGGTAGTTGGTACTCCCCTTTCACTTTCTGTGCACCAAATATCTTTCTGTTTAAAATACCTATATCTCTTTGAGAAACTGGCCCTCTCTGATGAAAGTTGTCTCTAAGTTGTCTGAAGTATATATGTATTGAAGATTCCCTTCTTGTCTTTACAGTGTCTTTATAACTTGATAAATCCGAAGGTAGTTTGGTCCCATTCATATGATGATGCTTTGCATAAGTTGAAAAGGGTATAGAGTCCTAAGCTGATAATAAGCCTGAAATATACTTTATACTCCCTATTGTTTAAGATGTCCTAGGCACTGGTCTTTGGAAACTCAAGGTTGTCTCTAGGAGCTACAACATCTTTTTGGCGCCGTTGCCGGGGATCAAAGTTGAAGAAATTTAAATCCCTGGGCCTCGACAAAATCCATTCACTCTTCAGTCAGGTGAGCACGAAGAGTTGAGAGTTGTGCACCCCTCACCTTGGCGACTCCACAATCATTTTACAGTTAAACCTGTTTGCAGTCCTGGCTCCCCGTAAGCCACACCTAAGTTCAAATACATCTCAGCCAAGGACACCTTCATTTTCTGACCCAGAAAGAATCCTACATAGAAGAAAATAGAGGGGAAGACCATTTTTTCATACTAAAATTCCACCGCTCTCTCTAGAAGACCTCCCTTCTTCCTCTTCTCAGGTCGCCCAGTGGCAAGATTCTAACTCTGCTCTGGGTGAAGCCGGCTATTACTCTGACTACCTACCCGCGGGAAATATCCGAGTTAAAGACGAGGCTGAGTCAGCAGATACCACCCATTACATCTTCCATCCTACTCCAGAAACAGAAGAAGTTAAAGAGGTCATGAAAGTATCTACTGTTACCACTCCACCCTTGTCTCCATCATCCCAAGCTATCGTCCATTATATCCCTATCATCATTTACACTTTGCTTCCACCTAATCCTCCACTTACTCATCAAGCCCTCTTATTACCTCCACCTCCTCCTCCAATGGCTAATGTCCCTGGTTTCCTGTAAAACAGATATGCTCCTTTGGAGCTACCTGCAGTACTAAATGACTTGCCACAAGACTATTTGAATATTTTGCCCAGATTCAATGGGGAGAATGAGATTGAATCCCATAAACATATAAAAGTATTTTTCTCTTTCGCAGAGAATTTTAATGTGGAACATCTGGATGTGGTCCTAAGGATGTTTGTGCAATTCTTAGACGGAGAAGCTAGAAAGTGGTTCAAGACACTTGGAGCTCGTTCTATTACTACATGGGAGGGAATGGAGGATACTTTCATCAAAAAATGGGGAGAGAAAAAAGATCATGGTAATATTCTCACTGAATTCAACACTCTGAAAAAGAAACATAATGAAGGGGTGTCAGAGTTTATCAAAAGATTCAACAAATTGTACCTGAGTCTCCCTGCTGACATGAAGCCTCACCAGACTGCTGCCAAGGTTTTTTTTGTGGCAGCGTTTGATTCTGAATTCGGTTTCTCCTTGAGAGAGAGGAAGCCGGCCACTCTGGATGATGCACAGACTGACGCATTGGAGATAGAAGCTAATTTTGCCTCTACTGGCAAATCCAAGGGGAAACACGAGCAGGATACTATAAGGAGGGGGAAAGAGGAAGTATCCACCTCAGGTCAAGACAGAGATTCGGCCAATGACAAGATCGAGGAAATGAATAGGATGATCAAGAATCTCTCAAGTAAGCTGGTCAAGCTTGAGATGGAGAACAAGAATTCACCCTCAAAGAATTTCCAGAATGCTCCAAACAGAGGATTCAATCCTCAACACAGAAAAACACCCTTGCAGATACTGCAGAGGGGACAGAAGGAGCAACAAGATCAGGTACCGCATCCTCTATACTTGGAGGGGCAAGTAGAGGCTTCTCCTGAAGATTCTGCCTACGAACAAGAGGAGGCATGACTTGTCTTCTCAGACAGTGATGACATAGAATGTCCTGTACATGAAAGTGACGAGGGAGAAGTACAAGCTCACTTAGAGATGAAGGCCAATGAAGATACTGAAGAGCCCGAGATTGATGATTACTGTAAACAGTTCGTTGACTTCATGCAAGCTCAGTTCAATAGAAAATATGACCTCAGGTCCTCCAGAAAGAGAACCCGCACTCAAGATGAAGAGGAGGAAACACCCCAAAATTCAGCACCTTCTCAGGAGGAGACAGCTCGGAAAGTCCTCGAAAGGGGTAAGAAACCTCTTGACCAACCTTTACATTCAAACACTCAAATTCCTTCATCTTCACAAGTGACCACACCTCCTAATGTTAAGCCAGTCATCAAGGAAGTCAAACCTCTCCCCCTCGACAAAGACTCTAAGGAGAAAGAATCAAAAGAGATGTCTATAGATAAGTCCTCCTCCGCTTTCAGTCTACAAAAAGAGCTTGAGAAAGTGAAAATCCCAGTTCCCCTAACCGAATTGTTAAAGCAACCTGTATATCAGTCCCAGGTCACGTCCTTCATGCTTCCCCCAGAAGTAATACACATCCCTGACAGTCTCAACTTACAAGAAGAAATACCTATGGTAGTGTTTGGTCCACATGTCAAAGAATTAGACCCCTCTACACCTCCCTTTTACGTGTCTTTAGTGATCCATGACCTACTGCTCCACAATTGTATGTTAGACTCTGGAGCCTCCCACAATCTGATGCCTCTGTCTGTAATGGAACAATTAGGACTCCAGATCACTCATCCATATCAGGATCTATACTCATTTGACTCCAAAAGAGTTAAGTGCTTGGGCATGATTAAGGACCTGGTGGTCAACCTGGCCCAAATCCCAGCTAAAAGTGTAGTAATGGACATTGTGGTGGCTGACATTCCAGCCCGTTTTGGTATGCTACTATCAAGGTCCTAGGGAACAAAAATTGGTGGTTTAATCAAACTGGATCTAACATATGCCACCATCCCAATATTTGGCGGGCGGGAGAGGAGATTATACAGGGAGACCAAATTTCTAAAAATGGTTACCAAAGCTGACAGTTCAGAAAATTCACCGGTTTACAGTAAAGATAGAGATTTTTCGTGCTTGATGTTAGAAGAAGATTACAGTTATGCTCAGGAACCTTCCTTATGTCAGATAAGGACTCAACAATCCTCAGAAGGTCTTGAAACAGGGGTATGGACTCTACATTTCGACGGGGCAAATTCAAAGGAAGGTAATGTTGCTGGAGTTTTATTGATTTCCCCTACAGCCAAATGGGTCCCACTGTCCTTCAAATTAGAGTATGAAGCCACCAATAACGTGGCTGAGTATGAAGCACTTTTGCTGGGGCTACAGGCAGCCAGGAGTATGAATATACAAACCCTGAAGGTCTTGGGTGATTCAAAATTAGTGGTCCGACAGATCAGAAATCAATGTCAAGCTAAACACCCTCGTTTAAGAGCTTACAGGAATGAAGTATGGGACATGGTGGAGAAATTTTTCTCAGCTTTTAATATTTAGTTCATGCCCCGGGAGCAGAACAGGATGGAAGATTCACTTGCAGTAGCTGCTAGCACCTTCCGGCCACCCCAAAATCCCCTCCTGAGGTATGAGATAGAAGTAAGGTACTGACCTTCAATTCCAGACAATGTCAAAAACTGGCAAGTGTTTGAGGAAGATGAACAAGTGAAGAGGTTTCTAGAGACAGTTAGGGAGTTCTCTAATATGGAAATCGACTATTGTGAGGGGGATGATGTTGAGAACCAATCAGAAAACAAGTGGGAAGAAAAAATGGCCAGGAGAAAAGTGTTACATCTGAAGGGAAATGTCATCCCTAGAGGCTTGGTGCCCCTAGAAAGGTTGCTTGACAAAAATGATGTCCCCAGGCAGCCCAGCAAAACGACAGACGAAAACCAGGTAGAAGACCTAAATCTGGGTACTGAGGCTGAACCCAAAATTGTGAAATTATCCAGAAAGATCCCGGATGGCTATAAGGAGAAGTACCTACAATTATTTCAGTCTTATAGGGATGTATTTGCATGGTCCTATCGATACCTGAAGACGTTTGATATCAGCATTTTGCAGCATGAAATTCCCCTGAAGGCATATGCAAAGCCTCACAAGCAAAAGCTCAGACAAATAAACCCTCTACTACTCCCCTCCATTGAGAAAGAAATCAAGAAGTTGTTAAAGGCTAAAATAATTGTGCCATTGAAGTACTCTGAATGGGTGGAAAATCTAGTCCCTGTCCGAAAGAAAAATGGAGAAATAAGGTTGTGCGTAGATTTCAGAAATTTGAATAGAGCCTCCCTGAAAGACAATTACCCATTACCAAAGATGGACCACATTCTGCAGAAAGTGGTGGGGGCCTCTAGGATGTCTATGATGGATGGCTTTTCGGGTTATAACTAGGTGGCTGTACTCCCAGAGGACCAGAAGAAGACTGCTTTCACCACACCCTAGGGTACATTCATGTACGCTAGGATGCCTTTTGGGCTGATTAACGCAGGAGCCACATTTCAAAGGGCTATGGACATAGCTTTTGTTGGGGAAAAAGATAAATTCCTGGTGGTCTATCTGGACGATATTACAGTATTTTCGAAAGATGACGCTGAGCACATTCAGCATTTACAGAGAACTTTTGAGAAATGCAGAAGGTATGGACTTTCCCTAAATCCTCAAAAATATTTGTTTGCATTAGAAGAGGGTAAGCTCCTAGGGCACATTGTAACTAAGGATGGGGTCAAGATTGATCCTAAAAGAGTGGAGGTTATAAATGGCATCTCCCTCCCCAGGAATAAGAAAGAAGTCCAAGTGTTCTTAGGGCGTATCAATTTTCTGAGAAGATTTATCCCTAACTATGCTGAGATAGTTAGGCATATAACAGATATGTTAAAAAAGAATAATGAGGTGAAATGGTCACCAGAATCGAGGCAGGCCTTTGCCAGGATAAAGAATGCATTTGTTGAGGCTCCTGTGCTGGCAAGGCCATATTTCACTGAACCATTTATGATTTTCTCTTTCGCATCACCTCATACGGTAGCTGGAGTTCTCCTACAGAAAAACGAGGATGGGTATGAACAACCCATTGCTTTCTTTAGTCAGGTGCTTCACGACGCAGAATTGAAATAAAATATATTGGAGAAGCAGGCCTATGCCCTAGTAAAGTCCCTCAAGGCATTTCACGTTTATATTCTGTCGTCTCACATTAGTGCATTTGTACCCACCGCAGCGGTTAAAGATATCCTCGTTCAGGGTGACAGTGAAGGAAAAAGGGGTAGGTGGATTGCAAAGATACAGGAATATGATCTGGACATCATACCCACTAAGTTGATTAAAGGGCAGGGGCTAGCGAGAATTTTATCAGAGTCGAATCATCAAGATTTGGGCATCAATTTATCTATGATTGCAAATGAAGATTCTGAGGAACAGACAGGGCAGCAAGAAGTGGAAATGGCCACTCAGAAAATACTGATGAAGTACCTTACTAGTCCTTGGTACAAAGAAATAGTGGAGTATCTCCTAACACTCAACTGTCCACCCAGCTGTGATAAATCAAAATATAGAGCATTAAGGCTTAAATCACAAAAGTACATGGTTGCCAATGGTCAGCTATATTGGAAAGATATTTCAGGCATATTGTTATTATGCCTCACAGAAGACGAAGTGAAAAACATAATGACCGAATTTCATGAGGGAATCTGTGGAGGACATTACAGCTGGAGGAGCACAGCTCAGAAAATTCTGAAGGCTGGTTTCTACTGGCCCAAATTATTTGGAGACGTTTTCGCTTGGGTTAGAGCATGTGACAAATGTCAGAAATTTGCTGAAAAACAAAAGTTCGCAGTTGTGCCCTTGATTCCTGTACACATCGATGGACCTTTCAAACAGTGGGGAATTGACTTCATAGGCGAGATTCACCCGCCCTCAAGTGGACAGCACAAATGGATCCTGACTGCCACGTATTATTTCACGAAATGGGTGGAAGCCATACCTGCACGCAATGCTACAGACACAGTGATAATTAAATTCATGGAAGAGAACATTATATCCAGGTTTGGATGCCCTGCTAGAATAGTGACTGACAATGCCCAAGCCTTCAAATCTACCAAATTTGTGAATTTCTGTCAGCAATATAACATATCTCTGGGTCACTCTACAGCTTATTACCCACAGGGAAATGGTTTGGCGGAATCATCAAATAAAACGCTGGTGAGAGCTCTAAAGAAGACAATAAACGAAAACCAGAGGAATTGGGATTCCCAACTGAAGTTCGCTTCGTGGGCAAACATAATTACTAGTAAAAGAGAAACTGGGAAATCTCCCTATGAGTTAGTATATGGACGAGCATTTGTGTTCCCTATGCAATTAGCTTTACCCATGGCTCGTTTTATGCAAGAGACTTAGGAGGAACCTGATGGCATGATTAGAAGAATTAACCAGCTGGTGGAACTCGAAGAAACGCGTGGTCAGGTGAATCAGAGACTTGTGGAGTACCAGGAGAAAATGAAGGAGCTGTTTGATCAGCACGCCAAAGACAGAAAGCTACAGGTGGGATATCTAGTGCTCAGGTGGGATGTGCGAAGGGCCGATAAAGATAAGCACGGTAAATTCGACCCCCTTTGGTTCGGTCCCTTCAAGATTGTAGAACAAGGAGGAAATAATACCTTTAAACTGGAGAATTTGCAGGGAGATCTGCTTGACGCTCCTGTAAATGGAAAGTTCCTCAAGCCATACTTTCAGTTCTGAAGCAGGCCGAGAGAGCCTGATTGTATTATACTGTACATTAGCTGCTGTTTTCTTTTTTTTTTTGATTGAATAATGCATGGGTCATGATGATTTATGAAGGGAGAAGTCGGAAGTGCAAAAGAAGTGGCGTTCATAGAAGATAAACAGGCAGTCTGCGTAGTTCTCGACACGTTTGAGGATGAACGTGTTGTCCCCAGGTGGAGCCAATGTTGTTTAATCTTTAACATTAGTCATTGGTTTATTAAAATGTTGACAAGTCATGCATTAAGCTTTGTATCAAAGGACGAAATACTTCAAAAGTCGGTCGAAAGGAGACAAAGCAACAAAGGCCACGTGTGTTAAAGCCAAAGGTGGAATTAACACAAAAAAGAATGGAGTATAAAGCCAAAAAGCTAACATAAATACAAAAGACAATGGAATGTTACACTGAGCGCAAAACCTATGTATTAAAAGAAATTTCCGCCGCGTGAAGATGCACATGAGGAAAATTCAGAGGGGGTCGAGCAGCGAGGAAGGGAAGAGACCCATACCCTCGAGGAATTGTGAAAGCGTGGCATGGTGGGGACCCAAAGTAAAGGGGATGACGTGGCAGAGCTAACGTGCGGGACCCGAGGATCGATATGCTATGTTTAGAATCTGCCTTATGGGAAATATATTCAAGAATCGTCGGTTTTATATGGTAAAAAGGTAAGGTAAAGTCCTTTAGGTTAACTGGTACTGAGGCCCGTATTAGTATTAAACCCGACACGAGGCGCCCACCTGCACTCTGACACACCCAATCCTTATGCGCCGCGTGCCCCATTTTCAGTCTCCTTACGACACTTGCCTTCATTCGTTTTACCCATCCATCTTTTTACCTCAAAATACCCAGTCCAGAGATAAAAATTCCCCCGTATTTCACTCCAGTAAAAAGTCGCAGGTTTCCGTCTACGGCATATACCAAGTAGGAAAGAGCGCTTGGTCTACCCAATCATTGTCAGAGTTCCCTGTGTCGCTTTCCCGAGCAGATTTACCTTCCGTTCAAGTACTCCGTCATTCATACTCCCTCTGTTTTCCTTTTGATTTTTCAAATTCTTGAATGTCGGCCATGGGAAGGGGAACGCCCAAGAAAAATGAACCAGAGACTCCTCAGGTCCGTGAATCCAGGAACCCACTCGGGTTCGACCCTCTCATCGACCTGCAAGCTGGTATCTGTGACCCTAAATACCCATTTGACATCCGCAGCATTAAGCCCATGCTTTTTAGTCATCACGTTAAGAACACACACTGTTACCAGGTAGTCGTGTCTAGCCTATACCACCAAATTGCCCCTCAATTTCACTCTGTGGTTGATTTCATCTCCTGGCTCAGAGATGTTTTCAACGAGCATCGAGGCACCTTCACCTCTCCTCAGGGGAAATTTTTTTTTTCCTTTCTCCCGATATTATCAAGCAAGCCCTCCGCTTTCCTACCAGCGCCACATATATCATTTTCAGAGAAGCAGCTTTGGCTGCCCAGTTCATCAAACAGACACGGGAGACCCGGCAAGCCTTCATCTCCTCTATAAGCGGCAACCAGGTTACTTCTCTTCCTGCCATAGAGCCTTTTCCATTAAGTTTGTTCGAAGAGGAAGTTCGGCCCATTCTCTCTCTCATTGCTGGCCTTTTAGGGGTAGGAAGTTCGGAGGAGATTTCCACAGTGTGCGTCCATCTCTTATGGCTCATGTCTCAAAAGGGGGTAGTATTAGATATTCATGGTTTCCTCGCCACTGCCATTCGAACCCAGTTCCAGGAGCTTCCAGAAACCCGTCAGTTCCGCTTTTGTTCAATGGTTTTCTATCTCTTCATGTACCAGTACGCCGATAAATTTGAGGGTTTGGGGTTAGACAAAGTATATCGTGAGAATTCCCAACCCCGACCAGTTTTCGACTGGAATTTCTCTGTACGTCAATTACCTAAGGGAGAGGGTTATTCCAGTTTTGTGAATAGTTTCATTTCTATTGCCTATACCATTATTCATGACTTGCCTTCGCCTAGGGTCTTTCCAGAAACGAAAAGCTGGCTGCAAGCCGAAAAATCCCAGAGCACTGGGGATTGGTTTCTATTCGATGAATACACCAAAATTCGGGTCTATGGAGCCGAAGTTTCCCCTTACCGGCTACCAGTGTTTCCTGTTCATCGAGTTTATGCACTCGAATACATCCGGCAGTCCCTCAAGGCCGATCAGCTCCATTTCGTTCTTGCCAAGAAGGGTTACATCCTAAGGCTCCCCATTGAAATCGGCCCCTTTCTGGTGAACTCGAGACATGCCCTCCCAATCGTTGAGAAAATGCTGCAAGGTCTGGACCTAAGGCTGGGAAAAATTTGGGCTTATGACCCTCGAGAAATTATCTCGAACAAAAGAAAAAGGAACAAGTCTGCGCCTTATATGCATGAGCCGAGGCCATTCATGGAATGGAGGGCTAATCTCGAAATTTGGCCTTTGGTTTCACATATGGAAACAGATTTATCTACTACAGGGGAGGAAGAGAACGTCCATAAATACATAGGCGGAGAAGAAGCAGGCACATCAGGAGCAGTTCCCCCTCACAAAAAGCAAAGAACAGCCTCCAGTGAGGCAGAAGTCATAGGAGAGGAACAACTGCTAGAACCCTTCACAGTGTATGGTCAATTGGATAAACGCAGGGCCGGGATAAAGGTGCTAAGGGACAGTACCACTTCTTCCGACTTCACAGAGGTCACATAGGCCACCATAGAACATACCTCACCAAGGGAAATTGAAAGGGATCAGGCAAATAGAGCAATCCAAGACAAATACAAAGTTGAGCTGGGAGGGTACGTTGAGAAATATCATACCAAGCTCTCTGCCTCCATGAACGCGGACACCGAAAACCTGGTATTATCTATGGCTGAAGCTATCTTGGACCCTAATTCAGGTGTCACTAGCTATCGGGTGCTCGAATATGCGATCGACATCAAGAAAGTGCCAGCCAACGACATGTGCGACCTATTCTAGACTGTATGTGATATGATGAAATATGAAATGATGCGGGTCACCCTCGCACTGAGGAAGTTGGAGCAGAAACACGAACAGTTGAGGGCTACCCTGAAAATTGAACAGATTAGCTGCCGCTCCCGAGAAAATCAGGTATATTTCCTCCAAGACCAAATCAAGGGAAAGGATACGGGGAAAACAAACCCACAAGCAGCTTTGATTGGACATCTGCAGAAGGAAGTCACGTCCGCAAAGAGTCAGGCCCGCACACCGGCCACCCACCATGTCCAGACAGCTGAACTGGTGCAAGTAGAGCAAGAGAAAGCACAATTGTGCAGTAAGCTATCAAAGGAAAGAGAGGAGAAAGAAAACATGGCTGAGACAATCACCATACTATAGACTAATGAGACAAAGCTGCAAGCTAGATGGGACTCACACAGCTGCCAGCCGACCGTGGCTTCAAGTGGAACCAGCTCGCTATCTGAGCAATTGGCCATAGAAAGAGCTGAAAATGAGGTATTGGAAAAGCAGTCATCCACAGCAAGGCAAAAGATCACAAATTTAGAAAACTCTCTGGCTGAAAACACCAGAATAATAGAAGAGTTGCAGAGAGAAATAGAGCAGGAAAAGAAGATGACGGTCGATCAGCAAAAAACTATCGTCGACATGAAAATCCGTGCAAAGGGAAATCTCACCCTCCTTGAAGCTAGGAGTATAATTTGGTCTGACATAATCTCAGCTGTGACCAAACAATGGGGCTTCTTAAGGACGATGGGAGAGAATAAGTCTGCTATACCCTATCTCAGTAGGAAACTGCAGGAGGCAGACCTCGATTTGTCCAACAGGGCCCAACATGCCAGAGAGTATATTTCATTCCTGAATGAGCTGGGATCAGATGACATGGAGAAGCATGGTATTCCAAGCCGATTCACAGAGGCTATTGAATGTCGTAAAATCATCAACAAAGAGATGGCCCGAGCCACAGCTTCGAGAGCTCTCCAACAGGTGGTCGCCAACGTGGAACGATTCGACGCAGTATGGGGTGAGATCATGACAGCTGGACTTCCTTCCTGTTGGGACCCGACCACTCCTTCCGTGCTCTTTCCTTTGACACAATATACAGTGCGCTTGCAAGAAGAAAGAGATCAAACCGACCTCCAGACAGGTAAAGCTACTCAACTCAAGGCCGACATGATTGTTTCATTCCTTCAAAAAGAGTTCACCCTCCTCCATTTGATAAAACACAAGCTTCCTACTGGGGCGAGTTTCCACGCCCTCACAGAGGCCTTTGTCGAGGTGGAGGGGTTCTCTGCAATGCCCGAACTAGCTGCAGACAGTCAGCAGAGGTGCACTCAGTTTACGAGCCAGTATGCCAGTTCATCTGCGAACGTGCCGCCACCAGAATCAGCAACTGCCTCAACTCTTCTGCACCTATGATATTTTGTCAACTCATGATTTGGCCTCAACGGCCTATTTTCTTTTTACTGAATTAGTTTCTTTTAAGTTTTGAGTGGGTTGTTTGCCCCACTCCAACATTTTACTTTTCATCGAACTACTATTTAATTTTCTGTTTTTGAAAACGGCAAAGACCCTGACTATCCATGATGGGAGGCCTGATTCCTCATCATGAATTTTGCTGTTTTTATAATGACATTTAACAAATTTTGGTTATGCGAAGAAGATATTTTTCCCCAAAAATATCTTCTCGCTGAGATAGGAAGAAGCCTATATAAGTAAGATCCAATGAGAAAAAGGGGTTCCAGATTTCCTAAAGAAACTCGCAGTGTAAAATTTTTTGTATGCTTGTCGTGGAATTATAAATGCAAATACACAGAGCCCGTGGGGCTTCAGCGAAGAGAAGTTCTAGTTATATATGAGGATTCCAGTCTTAATGTTGTATATTTTGTGACTCTTTCTTTTTGATATTGTATCATTGTTCTCTCCACTGTTGTCAATTTCCTTTTATCGTGTCTTGGAATGCGAGTAACTTGCCAGCTCGGGTATGAATTTATCGATGTTTGATACTCATGCTTTACTGGTCTATGTTGCTTTAAATATGGCTCATACACGATATGTCGTTCCGCTTAACACATCATTCATATTTCCTCTGTATTAAACGTCGTGAAATGTTACTCTTACTGAACTGATTGATATGTATGGATTCTTAGTTCTTAAGCCCATATTATGTTGAAATATGTTTTACGAGCACCATTTCATTGCTAGTTGGTACTCCCCTTTCACTTTCTGCACACCAAATATCTTTCTGTTTAAAATACCTATATGTCTTTGAGAAACTGGCCCTCTCTGATGAAAGTTGTCTCTAAGTTGTCTGAAGTATATATGTATTGAAGATTCCTTCTTGTCTTTACAGTGTCTTTATAACTTGCTAAATCCGAAGGTAGTTTGGTCCCATTCATATGACGATGCTTTGCATAAGTTGAAAAGGGTAGAGAGTCCTAAGCTGATAATAAGCCTGAAATATACTTTATACTCCCTACTGTTTAAGATGTCCTAGGCACTGGTCTTTGGCAACTCAAGGCTGTCTCTAGGAGCTACAACAGATACCATGGGTCAATACCATGGGTAGATACCACTTACAATACCATGGGTAAATTCCATGTGTGGATGAATACCATGGGTCGATTCCATTTACAATACCATGGGTAAATTCCATGGGTGGATGGATAACATGGGTGGATGAATACCATGGGTGGATGCCATTTCCCATTTCAGATCAAAATTGCTTCAAGAAGCCTGGTCGAAGGAAGAGAGATACGCCCACCATCAATGTGGTTGGACAACTTTCTAAGGTGATGCCGGGGAAGGTGATATTTCCAAAATACCTAGACCCTAGTAGTCCATTTTTTGATGTGCATATAAATGGTTTCATATTCCCCAACACTCTGATTGATCTAAGGGCTACGATCAATGTCATGACCAAGGAAACTATGTGGAAGCTTAATATCCAAGGGACTTTGAGGAAAATGACAACATCTCTACAACTTGCAGATCAGTCCACAGTAACTATGGAAGGAATAGTTGAGGATGTTATGGTTACCATTGAATCTTGGGAGTATCCTACATATTTCTTGGTATTGAAACCAAAAATAACATTTAATGGGTATCCTCTTACCTTGGGGAGACCTTTGTTAGCCACTGCAGATGCTTATATTAGTTCTCGAGCTAGTAACATAACTATAAAAAATGGGTCGTTGTCTAAACAAGGAGAGTTATACCCTCCAGCCCAACCTTCCATTGATCATTATCTCCCTATACAGTTGGAGGATAGATAATATGAGTTATATAACACTACCCCTATGTGTATCATAGATATGTTTCTTAGAGGGGGCAGCTTGATGAAGATGAAATCATGACCATGCCATTAAAAACCAGTCCTCCACTAACACTCCTCTCGAAACCTTAGTCAAAGAGTTTGAAATCCAACCTTGGATGGAAGTGCACTCAGTTGATACAACCTCTAAACCACCAAGGATATTGAGTTTAGCCCATCCATATCTCTAAAAATCAACCCAAACCTCTTGAATGAAGAAGAGAAGTAGCTATGCCATCTTTTGGAAGAAAATATTGAAGCATTTTCTTGGGATTACAAGGACATGAAAGGGGTGCATCCTTCAGTATGCAGGCATCAGATTTACATCAAAGAAGGATGCAAGCCTTTGAGACAACCCCAAAGATGGATGAACCCTGATCTAAAGGACATAGTCAAAGAAGAGCTGTAGAAACTATTGGATCTAGGGTTCATATATCCTATATCTGATAGTGAGATGGTATCTCGTCTTGTGCTAGTACCAAAGAAGAATGGGAAGTGGAGAATTTGTGTTCAGTATCGAGAACTTAACAAAGCCACCAAGAAATACCATTTCCCTTTTCCCTTTATAGACCAAGTCCTAGATGGACTTGCAAGGAAGAAGTTCTTTTCCTTATTAGATGGGTTCAGTGGGTACAATCAAATTCAAACTAGCCCTGAAGACCAAGATAAGACTAATTTCACTTTCCCTTGGGGTTCCTTTTCTTATAGATTCCTACCCTTTGGATTATGCAATGCCCCAACCACCTTCCAAAGGGTTGTCCTGAGCATCTCTTTTGAGTTATTCCATGACTCTGTCGAAATCTACATGGATGATTTCACACCATATGGGGATGAATTCTAGGAAGCTCTCTCCAATTTGGGTAAAGTACTAAGAAGGTGCATTGAAATTCATCTCTCCTTGATCCAAGAAAAGTGTGAATTCTTGAAGAAAGCAGGGGTTGTATTAGGACACTCCATATCCCAAGCAGGAATATAGGTAGACCCGAAAAAAATCGTTATCATCAAAATGTACCTGCTTCTCAAAAGCAGAAATATGTGATGATTTTCCTAGGCTTAGTTGGTTACTACAGAAGGTTCATCAAATATTTCAGCAAGATGGCCTCGCCATTATTTGGGTTATGAACTAAGTATTCTGAGTTTATTTGGTTTGGTCCTTATCAAGAGGCTTTTGAGCTCATTAAGAAACAACTGACTACCACCCCCATCCTCTGAGGTCTGAATTGGACTTTGCCTTTCCACATCCACACTGATGCATTTAAAAAAGTTGTAGGGGCAACATTGGGACAATTAGAAGACAAAATCCCTTATGCCATTTATTTCATCAGCAAGAATTTGTCAAAGGCGTAGCTGAATTATACTGTTACTGAGAAGAAGATGTTAGCCATTGTCCATGCATTGAACAAATTCAGGAATTATGTCACTGGATATCTGACCTTTTTCCACACTGACTATGCAACCATCAAGTATTTAATGAAAAAACTAGATGGAAATTCTAAGATGATTAGATGGTTTTTAATTTTGTAGCAATTTGATTTGACTATTGTTGATAAACCTGGAAAGGAAAGTGTTTTTGTAGATTTTTTGTCCAGATTAGTTCTCCCTGTAAGTGAAGAAGGAATGGCGGATGACCAGCTGTCAGATGAACACCTCTTTTCCATATCAACACTCTCACCATGGTTTGCCAATATAGCTAACTACTTGGTTACTGGAAAACTCCCTCCTAATATTGCATTCAAGGAGAGGAGCAAAATGATTAGAAAAAGCGCCCCTTCCACATGGATTGGGGGAAATATTTTCAAGCTAGGCCCTAGTCAAATCCTAAGGAGATGTGTGAGGGAGGAAGAATTTTTTGATATCCTCTCTAAATTTCATGACAGCCCATGTGGAGGCCACTTTGCTGCAAAGAAAATTTCCTACAAATTTTTCCACACATGATACTATTGGCATACCCTTCACCAAGATTCCATAAAATACACTAGCAGGTGTGACCAGTGCCAAAGGATGGGGAAACCCACACAAAGGGATGAAATGCCTTTACACCCTCAGATGGATCTTGAGCCATTTGATAAGTGGGGCATGGACTTTGTTGGACCTATCGATCCACCATCCGAAAAACAGTATATCATAGTCTACACTGATTACCTGATAAAATGGGCTAAAGCAGAAGAAGTGAAGGTAGAAACCGATGAGAAAGTAGAATAATTTCTGAGGGAGAATGTGTTTTAGAAATTTGGATCCCCTAGAGAAATAGTCACTGATCAGGGAGTACAATTCCCCTCTCACCTCATTGAGAATATTTTGAGGAAGCACAAGATTAAGCATAGAACTATTACTACCTATCACCCTCAGGTGAATGGCCAAGTACAGGTAATTAGCAAATCTTTAAAGAGTATCCTTACCAAAGTTGCGAGCAGAAGTAGAAAATATTGGGTTGATAGATTGGTAGAAGCTACTTTCGCCTACAACACTACTTGGAAGACAACAACAGGATTCTACCCTTATGAACTAGTCTATAGTAAGAAATATATACATTCAGTTTAATTTGAGTTCAATACTTTAAGAATGGAAACTAAATTAAATCTAGATCTATCAAATTCTAAACAATAGAGGTTGCTGCAACTAAATGGATTGGATGTGTTCAAAATGCAAGCACGTCTTCATAGAGAGGTAGTTTAGCTAAAAAGGAAGGTATGGCATGAAAATAACATCAAAGAAAAGACCTTCCA
This sequence comes from Pinus albicaulis, assembly GCA_034641835.2. Taxonomy (NCBI): domain Eukaryota; kingdom Viridiplantae; phylum Streptophyta; class Pinopsida; order Pinales; family Pinaceae; genus Pinus; species Pinus albicaulis. The sequence goes on from CM076583.1 coordinate 204,675,716, forward strand.
AGAAGGAGATTGGGATTTTTTGTGTGATTCAAGGTTTAAATATTTTAAAGGAAATTTGATGACAATATGGTTAGGACCTTACACCATGGAAAATTTTTTTGATAATAGAGCAGCTCAAATCAAAACCATAGATGAGGAGCGAATCCCCTTTCTTGTCAATTGTCACATACTTAAAATTTACAAGAAGCCTTTGTCAAAGGCAGAGTTCATAAATTCAATAAGAAGTGAGGTGTATGTGATGGGAAACTCCATAGTTTCCCACACCTCCTAAAAAAAAAGGAAAAAATAAAAAATAATAAGCTTGTGGGTTGAAAACATCAATGGAGGCAGCTCACTTGCTAAAGAAAAAGAGAAAAATAGAATAAAGATCCATGGCTGAAAAAATCTATAAGGCACCCGAGGAAATTTTGTGGATTGAAAACCTCCATGGAGGGAGCCCACTTTCTTTCAAAAAAATAAAGGTGGAAAAAAAATACGTCTGCATCTTTGTGTTTTATGTGTTTGTTGTTTTGTAGGTTGTTAATGGTTTCGGGAAACATAGGGAAGTATTCATCTTCTTTTCCCTTCTTCTATATTACCATCCATCCCATCCTTCACTCCATTCATCTTCATAACTTCCTCCATCACCTCCATACACCGCACTCCTCCATTCATAAGCACAATGTAGCAAGAGAAGCAAAATACAAACATCAGGAAGTTCCTTAAAAAAAAAAAAAAAAAATTCATGGACAACAAAGAAGAACAAGAAGGAAAGATGCATAAAAGACTCGAGGAGAACGAGAATGGCACCTATTGGCTTGTGATTCTTTTGAAGGGATAATGCAACATCAAATTCAAGCAAATGAAGAGTTGGAGCGGGTAAGATGAAGGCCTAATGCTTCAAGTGCAGGTCGGGCAGCCCCCACTTCCACCACGCTACATCATTTGTTGCCAATCATGGATTAATGCCCATGCTAATCATTGGGTAGGAGTTAAAGAAATTAACAATAACCTCATATCAATAGAAACCCGTGGGCACAAACAGCCCATAGGTTATCAGTGTTGGTGCCTCTGTAGTTGACTCCGCCAGAAGTCTGCTAACCACAAATCTACGACACATGATCATTGTTGGGGCAGAGTCTCGATGGGTGCATTTGACCCTAGAGCACCCCCGTGGTGACGTAAGTAGCTCATCATCCATCGTCCACGTCACTCATCACCCCCTCACTTCATACCTCACAACATACAACATTTAATCTTCGCTGCTCAAACATAAATATTGCGATTTATGATGTGCAGATGACCCCACCTCCGTCTGACAATCGCACATCACACTTTTTACCATCTACCCTTTGCTGCACACACATAAATCTTGCAATTTGTGATGAGCGAGTGAGACCCCACCTCCATTTGCAACGTCACTTTCTCCCATCACATATTAGCTCAGTCAGCAAGCTTCTCATTCAGAGTACAGGAATATGGTGAGGAACACAGCATCTGAAAGCCTTGTCTCCAACATCCCGCTCTTGCAACTGCCTTTGAAAAAATAGGTAAATTTAGGTATAGCTTCTCACCCCTTGCTACGCATCCATAATAGCCAAAAATAATTAATTTGTAGACTTAGAGTTTAAGGGGAATAAATGTGGCCAGTTAACTCGGCGACCACCGTGAGGTATGACTGGAATAAAACTAGAAGTACACGCCACTTGGGCATGCAAAGAAAATAATTTAAATGAAGTGGAGTAGAGGAGAATGAGGGGAGGAAACACATAGTCCATCATGAACTAAGAAGAGACGGAAAAATTTGTCTACAATAGAACTGGATCTGATTCCATTTACATAAGCACTCCAAAATTAGCTACGTTATCTAATAAAAGGAGATGACATTTCATCCAAACCAGTAAATTGAAAATTTTTAAAGGGAGAGAAACTGAAGGAAGCACACAACGCTTAAAGAAGAAGACAGAGAACCAGCTGAAACAAGAAGAACCAAAAGAAGAAGATGAAGAGATGGCCATAGAAGTCACAAAGATAACAGAAAGTGGGCGAGAAATAGACTCACAATACAACACCACATCCCCTAATTACAAAAATGTAGTTTCCACCGTAGCTCCTCTGAGTGCAAAGAGAAAAAGGAATACCTCTAGGTATTCAAGAGCTAACAAGAATCAGATAGAGCCAGAAACTTCTCCCACAAGCCTGATTATCACTGAAGAATCACTAAGGGAGGATGAAATAATCGAAGAGGTAATTCTGAAGGAGCGGATGCAGAAGGCACAGGCAGAGAATGTAGCACTATAGGAGCAATTGCAACAAAAAGAGGAGATAGTAGCCACCATCGCGGACTTATGCATAGAATCCCTTTAGCACAGATTCCCCTCTCACTCATATGTTGTGTACCTCAAAGAACAATGGCTTCTCTTTCAAATCAAAACTCTAGCCTCCCATGTGTCACTACATTTCCAAGGTTGTACGCAATTCATGAATTTATACAAGAAATCTAACATGGTTGATTAGGAAAAGATGACATAGTTTTATGTGCATAACGTTGTGTTGACAAATATGGATATTTGGGACCCCAATCCTACAATGGGGGATATGAAATTAATGGCTCTAGAATCTTGCATGGTGAATGAGGACACTAGAGAAAAAGAGATATGGAAGGTCATGGGAAGCAGAAATAGAGAACCCTTATATATCAGACCAGAATTTTTCAGCCCAAGAGGAGTCATCCTTAACCAGCAAGAGATTGAAAGGGACCCTGCACTGGTGGAAAGCTACCTTCAAACTCAAAACCAGTTGATAAGCCACTTTGATGATGTTTGTAGGAAGATAGAGAAGAAGTGCATTCTGGCTAGCTAGAAAAGATGGAACAACCTCCCTCATAGCCTCAAGAATAGGGAGTACCATACTCCAAAAATACTAAGGGGTGCATTGGAAAGGGCAACATTATACAAGAGGGCCATGCAGGCCAAAAATATAAAATGGTTGGAACTAAATCTTGGCCCACCTTTGATGCTGGGGCTAAATTATGAAGAGGACACATATGCACAAGATAGAGAATGGGAGAATGCAGAAAATAATAATGGTTTTTACCCCCTTGGGGAAACTCCCACACTTCTTCCTCAGGAAATTAGGGGGGCTACCAGAGCCTTAAAGGAAATGGAAGAGGAGGATTGTTTTCTGAGAGGATGAGCAACCATTCAGTAGGGGGGTGATGATGAGCTCCATCATTAGACATATTTGGAGGGGTTAATCGTCACGTTTTTTCCTTCTTAGATCTCTTTTTCTTGCATTTTTATTGTAATTTGGTTTTATAATGCTAGTATAGGTGGTGATTAAGGCTAACATACTCTGAGTACCTAATATGAGGTTGAGTGTAGAAAATCATGATTTATTAAGCATTTTTATAAATATTTTATCATAAAGACTTGGAGGATACAACAAGGAGGAATTATAGGAGGATTTCCCATCCTAGATTCTCTCCATCAATTCGAACTCCAAAGGCAGCCAAAGGATCCCAAGGATTCTCTCCAGCAATTCGAATTCGAGAGGCAACCAAGCAACTCAAAGAGAAGTGTACTCAATATTTGTTTACTGGGAGTCAAGAGGACTCAATCACCATTTTCTAGGGAGATGTTGGTAGATGACCTATAGAATAAATAGAGAAGAGCTAGGGCTAGGAAGAGTTAGTCTATTCTAGTCTCGATTCCATCCATAACTATTGTTGTGAGCTATTAAGATTTTTGTTTTATTCAGGGATCAAACTTTCAGAGATGTATGTGGTTATTCTTTTATGAAATGAGAAAATTGGTTTTATTTGACTAATTTAAGTTCTAGAGGGATAGGCTCATGGGTTAGGGCCCAATCCATGTGCCTCAACTTCTATGTTGTTACTATCTTTTCCTTTCTATCATTTAGCTAGTTTTTCTTCTGCCATAAAAGTTAGATCTTCTTCTGATAAGTTTCATTGTTGTTTATTTTTTGTGTTGTTGTAGTTTTAATTGCTTATGAGTATTAAATAGATGAAAAACTCCAAAAATTGTGGTCAAGTATCCCCCCTCTCATCACTGTCAATAGAGTTTGAGTAGGGAATACCTTCCCACAGGCCAAAACTGCTTTCTGTTAGAGCTTTGGGAAGAATTTGTGTTACCAAGTCCAAGCCTTTCCTTCATTTTTTCATCCCACATTTATGTCTATTTCCCGTGCATGAATCCGCAGCTGTGTCTCACTTCTGAGAACTACTCTTACACCTCCATTCCCCTCCTTTTCTTCTCATCTTAACGTTGTACTTACCTTCTCACTTAAGCACTTCAAAGCCTTATTTCTCTATTTTTTTCTCTGTTCATGTCCACCTTACCCTTTTTATGAAAAACATGTGAAAAGGCATTGAAAACCATCAAAAAACCTGACCTTCGCCTTTTCTCCTCGAGTCTCCTACCACTGTACGTCACACTTCACAAATCGCAACATTTAGCTGTTACCTTTAACACTTAGCGCCCGGCCTTTGTGATTGCGATATTGCGAAATCGCAAATCACACTTGGCACTGTTTAGCTTTCTCCCTTAACACTTACCGCCAGTTCTTGCGACTGTGATATTGAGAAATCACACCCCGCCATCGATCCCACCACCACGTTTCCCATCGCAAAATCGCACTTCACACAGTTTAACTTTTACCCTTAGCAATTACCGCTAGATTCTTGCGATTTTGATATTGCGATATCGCAAATTGAAAATCACATCATTTACCTTTTCGCATAACACGTCCCACTTATTCGGCCGATGTGATAACTTCTCCATGTAACTCATTGCAAATCACACTTCACACATTTTAGTTTGTTTCGTTAACCTTTACCTCTATCCCTTTAAACTTGCGAAGTTGCAATTGCGACATCGCACATCGTATCTTTTATCCTACATCACTCTCTGCCATTGCATATTTCTATTCATTTCTGCTCCAAAGCCATTTCTACCATATTATAAGGTTTTAACCCCCGCTTTCCATTTCTAAGCCCTGTTTCATGTGCTAAGCCCTGAATTCACCATTTTAGCCCTTTTCTTCCCTCCAAGCTGCACATCAACCCTTTTTCAAGTAGAATTAAGTCATGGATAGTTTAGTTGCATGGATAGAATCATGTTAGATAGAATATAGGATAAGAAGCGTGCATTTAGCTAATTTTTCAAGTTAAGTGTGGTTTAGAATTAGTTTCCTTTCAGCCATTTATTTTCAACAAGTTAAATTAGTTCCCTTCCTATCATTTCCTTTCTGCAAATTAAATTAGTTTCATTCTTGTCATTTCTTTTTAGAAATTTAGTTTAGTTTCCTTTCTGTCATTTCCTTTCAGAAATTTACTTTTTAGTTCTTATCATATTTTTGGAAATAACACCATTTCTTAAAATAGAAGAGGATGACATGACCAGAGTGCATTTAATATGTATATATCACTGTCAGCTCCAAGTTTGTACGAACCCTGGGTTTATAAAGTAAAGAAGGGCAGCCCCTCAGAGTTGTAGCACTCTTGGTGCAATACCAGGGCTCACTAGTGCCCGTCACTCAAAGTAGACCATAAATAAAAAAAATCATGATGCCACGGCCATAACACTTCAGTCTGGGAATCACCTCATGCCCATTCACCCACCATGCATCAATTCAATTTTTACCATATCAAAAAAAAACCCCTTTCCCAGACTACCAGGTTTTTCAATCAGATTGAAAGCGCACCACTGCACCTCGCATTTTGCCTACCATACCTCAATTAGCATAGCCCATCTACAATACCTTCCATCCACTTAATCACCCCCACACTAGACACCAACCAATGGGGGCCCCACCCTCAGAAAAAACACCCTCCTCACATCATTAGTAAGTGAACACTTTCATGTTTTGGGGCACTCGTCTCTGTGTTTTGTACAATCCAAATCCCATTGTTTCATTCTTTTGGTAGGTGTAAAAATACCGCAAATGGTGAACAACGTCCACCACTCATCCATCCATTTTTCTCCCATGGCAGTAGTCCCTGTTTACCCTTGGTCAGAGTATCACACCTTTCACACATAAGCCACCATGACATTCATAACCAACATATACCCACCCTAGATGTCCTACCGACTCGAGAAATTTCCTCATCAGAAATTGTTATGTTTGCCGCCAAGCTTCTTTTTATACTCTAACCTTGGGCCATTGAATCCCCATCATCAATTTTCAGTCACCCCTCGCCATCATGCCTATTTTAAACCTATCACATCCAAGATCCTGATCCCTTGCATCAGTGACTCTCTCATTTGGTTTAGGCTTCATTTTTATCGACTTCAACTCCTATTTTCCAAAAAGTAAGTGGTACCTTGGATTACCCCTCACCACAATAGGGAATTCCTTGGGTGTCACTGTGGGAAACATAATTTCCCATAGATGTCATTGATCCTCATGACATTCGACTACGACACAAGCTTTCATGTTAAGATGGTATCTTACCTTACAAACATTTCACTTTGATCAAATTCGTCGAAGACCCGTGGCATTATAAGCATTTCTTTCAGAAATGCTTACACGGCAAGGTCCCAATCATACAATCATGTGTCCAATGAGAATTTATATGACATACCAATATTACGCAAGTGGGTACCACATTCCACCTATTGTTAATGAAAAAACACCCCTGAGGGTGTCATCAATCATCGTCATCAACCAAATCAGTAGATCACTATCATACTAGTGACATAAACAAAATATGTATTTTTCAAATAGAGTTGTTTAGATAGCCAAAGCATCACGCACATTGGACATGCATGCCTCGTAGAAAAATTGTATTTACTGTATCATACCATTTCTTGGTGGCTTCCCATAGGACATGTTTTCTCTTTGACCCATTGTAAGGCGTTTCCAAATTTTTTCTACACGTAGGTCTCTCTCTCTCTCTCTCCACACAATACATAGAAAAGAAACTATAATGTATTTCGGTTATGCAGTTCTTCATAGACTTCACACATTATGGGGAAAATATTATCACTGTAAAATTAGACAAGAAAATATGACATTACTAAATGCCAGGCAGAAGGATTTATAGGGCTGAGGCACATTAGAGAATCTGAAAATTTTAAAAAATCCCTAAGTTCCAGAGGAAAAATAAAATTGCGCACTCAAGACACTAGCAGAATGTGCCTTTGCGCGCATTTTTCTTCAATAGGCGCACCTTTGCGCGGCTTTCCCTCAAAAAGCTACATGGACCTGAGAGTGGTGGAAGTCACTTTCCGGGACCACAAGGCACACTCTAGGAAAATGATCCCACACTTGAGGCTGCCCAAGGATAGTTGCCTAAGCCTCCTTGGGACATCAAGGGAGCACACAATGGAATCAAGCAGCACAAAATGGAATCAACCCCCTCTCTTGGGTCACCATCCATCAATATACCAAGAGAGGGAAGATGAGCTTGAATTCATCTATAAAAGGCCACCAATAGGTGAACAAAAGGAGAGCACATTTTTATGCTGGCCAAAATTTGTTTGAGGAAATCCAACAATGTGTAATATAGAGAAGAATTAGAGAGGGGATTCATTCGTTGGTAATCCAACAACTCCAATCCTTTGGAGTATAGAGAGAGGCCTTGCACCAAGAAACTAGAAGGTAAAACCGTCCTTGCATCGGGCCTTAGAACTCCATAGTTCTAAGGGCACCTTGGCAAGTGTGTAAATGTACTACCTTTCATTCCTAATAACAAACAATAAGAGGGTACATTGATGCCATCATTAGTATTATTGTTCTCTCTAACTCTATATGAGATTTTGTGTTTTTGTTTAGTTTAGTCTTGTTTTCTCTCTACATATGCATACTATATCATTATTTATTGTGTTTATTTTTTATATCATGTTCACTAACCTGCTAACTCTTTTGTTTATCTGCCCATGACCAGAACCTTAAGAGTTGGTGACCACTCCTCTTAAGAATGTGTGGATTGGTACACTTGTGCACCAAATCCACCAATACAATTATGATTCAGTGAAATCAAAATTTTGTATCTTCCAAAATACACTGTAAAAAAATTGAAAAACCTACGGTGCATCACATTTGTCCGTCATCTGTAATGGGTATTTTTTAGATTTTTATTTTATAACTAGTATGTTGAGAAATTTTTTGCGAGCCTAAACATATTCAAAATATGCATTTTTTTCATATGGGATCAGTTCAAAAAATTCTATTAATTATGATCTGCATCAGTTGGTTTTGTAAATATAATGAAACCAAAGTCGACTCTGTCAATATTGTTGTAACACATTTTTTTTCTCAAAAACACATATTTTTCAAAGAATACACCAACGCTTTTGAAGATGACTTTTTATGAATCCTTTGATTGTTAAAGAACACACACTCAAAGAAATGTTAAGTTGACATATCAAATGTGAATAAAAAAATTCCAAAAAATAAGTAATAGAAAGCTAATAAAATTTCTTACCAATTTTATTTTTATCGTAAAATGAAATTCTAAATAAAATAAAAAAATTGCTTGCAGAATGTTGAAGAACAGAAAAAGTGAGATATTTTTCTCAAAAAAGGGCAAAAAGTGTAACCCAACTTCACATTTTCACATATGACAATTCATTAAACTTGATGAGATTAAGTGTATTTCATGAAATTAAAATAATGGAAACTCAGTGTTGAACAACAGCATAATAAAACACAACAAGCACAAATATCAGAGACAAATACAGAAGTTTTTGATGAAGGATCTCACCCCTCTTGGGCTACATCTCCTTGGTCCAGATTCATAGTGTGGGCCTTTGTATTAGCTTAAATTATGGAAAAGTGAGGTTTATAGTCTCTTTTTTCCTCTGCAGCCTACTCCAATGGCTCCAGAAATTTAAAATCTACCAAGAATGACTCTTCCTGAGCCAAAATTGGTCAAAAATTGCCTCAGTTATGGCAAAACCATTTTTTCCTAGTTTTCTCCACTAAATCTGGAAGTCCTCCAGTTAACACGACTAAATGTAGACCTAATCCACATTTGGCGGGTCCGCTAATCCTTCTGCCAACCTAATATGCACTTAATTACGTATAAGTATATGTTTATTTTTGTATAAGCATGCGCGTTTAGCGCTAATCTGCGCTTAGAGAAAATGATGGTTTAATGTGGCCTAACCACACATTAATGTAATTAATACGTAATAATCATGTTTAAAACTCTGCTCAATTTTCCCGCCGGATTGATGTGGCTCTTGGTCTTCAATGAACTGTCATGTGGGCGGAGGCTGGCCCATAGGGTTGGCCACCTCCGAACCCCCATATATGGCGCTGACACTCTTGAAATTGTGGTGAAGTCCTATACGGTTAAGAACTTCGGCGGCAGGTGAGGTAGTAAGGTGTTGGAATATGGTGTGTGTGGTCATGGGTTCGACCCCGACCCCAACCACATAATTTTGTTGAACAAACTTTCAAATCCAACCATAGATTAATACTTTAGTTTAACAATATATATGTTGAAATATATATATATATATATATTACCCATACAATATTTTCCATTCGACTATGGTTTCGAAACTTTGTTATAATATGTAATATGCACCCAACTTTGACATTGATAAAAAATAATATGCCAACCACCTTGCCATGGGAGGGGGGGGCACGTGGCAGCCTCCAACTATGCCACATGGCCCTTCCCCATTGGCCTAAAAAACTCCACCATCATAAAATAATTCACCATAGATTAATTTCAAACTTAGGAATAGGAGAAAAATTCAAATTCCCCAAGGAACATTGGAGAATCTGGTGATGATACTTCTCACAATGTCACTGGCTGAAAACTGGAGAATATTCCCTAAAGATTCCTGAGGTGCTGACTGGACTGCCAAGTCATCAGTCTGTCATTGTTCTGCAGAATTTTTACCTATTTGGGAAAATGAACAACAGACCATAACTTACTCATACGAACTCGGATTTTGATGAAACGAGTTGCATTGGGATTCTCATCAAGAGATCTATTCGGTCGTTTAGGTCTAAAGAATTTTTTAGCACTTTTATTTTTTTAGCTAAATAATGAGCTCATGATCATTGAGAGGCTATAAAATGGTTTAATACCTTACCGAATAACTCAATTAACATGTGGGAAGAATTGAAGAACACTTTTATGCATATATGGGGAGAAAATAAATATCATGGGTATTTCCTGGCCGATTTTAATGCAATAAGAAAATACACAATGAGGATGTCACGCAATTCATAAAAATATTTACTAAGCCATATAATAGCTTGCATGTTGATATTAAACCCCAAAAGGTAGCAGCTAAGGTGGTCTTCTTTATATCCTTTGATCTACGTTTCATGTTCACTCACAAAGAAAGAAAATCCCACACATTGGACAAGATCTAGACCAATATCCTAGAGATCAAGGAAAACTTTGCATCTATAGGAAAGTGGAAAGGAAAGGGATAGCATGGTGATAGGAGAAGTGGAAAATAGGGAGCCAACTCCTTAGGAAAATAAAGGGATGCGCAAGAGTAGAAGCTAGATGAGATGAATAGGTTGATTAGGAACCTTTCAAATATATTGGTGAAGCTAGAGTTGGAAAACAAAAACCCTCCTCGACAGATTCAACAAGGTCATAATAGAAACTTTTATACCCAATATAGGAGACCTCCTTTTTAACTATTTCAAAGAGAAATAAAGTATCAAAAATACCAAATAAAACCTCCCTTGTATTTAGAAGAGGACCTTAAAGAAATATTGTGGATGCTATTCAATTTCAAAAGAACTAATACTTTACTCTCTCCGAAGAAGAAAATGAAATAGAAGCAATGGAAGGAGAGGAGAATGATCACAACATATCTTTGGAAGAAGAAGATATAGATTATTATTCCAGGAAATTTTTTTATTCCATGCAAGTCTAGTTTCATCAGGCATATGATTTGAAATCTAGGAAAAGATCCTGAAGACAAGAGAAAAGTGAGGAAACTTCCCAACCTGCTCCCCTGAAACCGACTGATAAAGGAAAAATGCATGTAACCCCTGATCCACCAACAACTATATAATCCTAATGCAACACCAATTTCAAGACTAAACTTGAAAATGTAAAAAAAAAACAGGTGTGAACAAAGCCCATATAGCAATAAAATAAAGAGTCGATTGAGTCGGTTAAGGTGGATAGAAATCCCTTCATTTTTAGTTTGAAAAAAGAGTTAGAGAAGGTTAATATTCCATTCCCTTGACTGAATTATTGAAGTATCCCAACTAAAATTAACAAGTATTCAAGGTCATGAATTTATCTTATCACCTCATCATAAGACAACCTAAACATATACGAATAAATGCCCATATTCATGTTTGGCCCCCATGTCGAGGAGCAACACCCTTCCACTCCTCCATTCTATGTTACCTGACTGATCCATGATATTTTGTTGCATAATTTCATGCTTGATTCAGCAGCCTCTCACAATATTATTCCTTGATCTGTTATGGAACAAGTAGATCTGAAAATAACTAAACCATATAAGGACTTGTATTCCTTTGACTCCAAAAAAGGGTCAAGTTTCTTGGAATGATCAAATATGTAGTAGTCAATCTAGCTCAAATTCATATGGAGAGTGTGGTAATGGATATTGTATTTGTAGACATTTCTGCAAGATTTTGTACGCTCGTCTCCAGATACCTAAAAATGAAGCTAGGGGGATCTATCAAACTAGACCTCACATATGCCACTATTCTAATATTTCGTGGAGAGGATCACAAACTATACAGAGAATCCAAGTTCGTCAAAATATTCACTATATCAGATAATTCCAACAACTCCCCAGTGTATGGTCTAGAAATACACCTTTAGTTATTTTTTCTAGAAATGGATGATTAAGTTGTTGAGGAACTAGAAGTGACGATTCCCCCCATAGGCCAACCCGCAGCAAATGAAAGTTGTATGTGTGCAGAAGTTTTACTTTGATGGAGCCTACTCTAGGGCAGGAAATGGATTCAGAATTTTGTTGAAATATCCTCAAGGGAATCTCATTTCTCTTTCGTATAAGTTGGAACTTGATGCCACAAATAACATTGTTGAATATGAAGAATTAATGTTAGGCTTAGAAGCTGATATATACTTGAATATTAAATGTTTGATGCTCTTTCAAAATTTGAATATGATTGGTAAACATATCAAGAACCACTACCAAACCAATCATCCCATGCTGAAATCCTATAGAAGTTAACTCTAAGATCGAGTTGAAAACTATTTCTAGAATTAAATACTCAATTTTTTCATAGGGATAGAAAAAAATTGGTAAATTCCAATGGATGTTAGCACTTTCAAACCCCTGCAAAATCCCCTGCTAAGGTATGAAGTGGAATTTAGGTACAGACCCTTAGTGTCTGACAATAAAATATACTAGAAGGTGTTTGAAGATGAAGATAAAATTAAAATATTTATGGAAGTGATTAGGATGTTTTCAAATGCTTTAATAGATGAAGAGGGTGAAGGCACTGAGGAAATGGAAGAAGCTAAACAATAAGTGCCTCAGGAGGAATATGTGGCCGATCAAAAAATTACTCAGCTGAAGGGAAACATAATCCCAAAGGGTTTAGTCCCATTGGAAATTTTGTTCAATGTTAATGAATTGTTTGTCAAAACATCCAATAAGGAGTCTAAAGAGGATACAAAGGATAGTAATATTGGCATGGACTAGCATCCCAAACTAATTAAGTTTTCCAAAATGATTCCATGGAGATACAAGCAGAACTACCTCAACCGTTTTAGAAGGTATGCTAATATTTTTTGCTGGTTTTATGATGATTTGAAAACTTATGATATTAGAATTATTCAACATAAGATCCCCTTCAAGTCTGAAATTAAACCCCACAAGAAGAAACTAAGGCAGATAAATCCTCAGCTTCTCCCATTGATAATGAAGGAAATCAAAAAAAATCTTGAGGCGGAAATCATTATTCCCTTGATATATTGGGATTGGGTGCCTAATATGGTCCCTGTCAGAAATAATAATGGAGGGATCAGGTTGTGTGTGTATTTAGAAATCTGAATAGAGCCTCCCTAAAGGATAATTACCCCCCACCCAAGATGGATTATATTTTGTAAATGGTGGTGGGTTCATCAATATTGTCCATGATTGATGGGTTCTTGGGGTACAAACAAATTTTTATGCATCTAGAAGATCAGAAGAAGAAAAATTTCACCACTCATTGAGGAACATTCATGTATGTCCGAATGCCTTTCGGTCTCATGAATTTTGGAGATAGTTTCCAAAGAGCAATGGATATAACATTTTTTGGGGAGAAATAAAATTTTGAGGTGATCTACATAGGTTACATAATTTTTTTCTCAAATTCTAACGAAGAGAATTAGTATCATTTACGACACGCCTTTGGGAAATTTAGGAAATAAGGATTATCCTTGAATCCGAAGAAGTCACAATTTTCTCTTAGAGAATGCAATCTCTTGGAACAGATAGTCTCAAAAGGAGTGAGCATTGACCCTATTGTGGATCATATGAATATCCTTTTATTTTTTCAAATATTTGAAAGTATAAAAATAATAAATTGTTGGAAAATATGTTAAAGTATCAAAATATTATACTTTAGCATGAAAAAATATGTATGTTTGTCAAAATTTAAGTTAAAGTTTAAACATTTAAACTTTATAGTTGTGGGTTCAATATTTAATGTTAAACATTGATTGGTTTGATTGGCCGAAAGTGCTGATAATTAAAGTCCTTATCAAAAGGCCCAACCCGCGGGCACAACTAGCACACCAAATACCATGATGAGTGCCTCCGCAGTTGACTGGATTGACTATGGGGACAACAGATATGAACGACGGAGATTGAGTGCGGGGGCACCAGCCGAAGTTTTCCTTCGTACCCCGAGAGCCCTCGCAGTGATGTAGGATGCTGAGTTGGTCACAGTTTTCTTCCACGTCGAGCAGAGTTAACGGCTTGCTGGCACGTCTTCTAAGCATTAAATTTAAAAACCGCGCCACCTTATTTAAAGAAAATTTTTATCTATTTTTCAAATTACTTGTGATTTGTTGCGTTGCACCATGTTTTAGCTTTCCGCCACCTGCAAATTTGACTACCCTGTAAAATGTTCTCATGTAAATTTTCAACCATGGTTAAATGGTCATCCTTATCAGGTTCAACTAGCGATATCCCTCTCATGGATACTGAGAGGGATATTCAAGATACCCTTTGTGTAATATCCCAAAATGCGAACTATTAGCAAGGCATGACTAGAAAACGTATTTTCCAGGAATGGTTGATACAGGATCTGAAACTAGGACCCAGATCCCTTAGATAAATGAATCTAAGACTGAAATCCAAGAGGTGGCTCAAAATAAATCCCTCTAGGTGGGTTAAACAGGTCTCCCACACCTAGTTGTCTTCAGAAAATGCTCGGTGAAGGGACTGCAACAATTCTTGAACAAGAGATGGAACAACAACATTATTTTACTAAGCATGGGAACATGAAGATGCAGATAGTAAAAAAATGTGTATTATAGCAGCAATGATATACAAATCCTTGAGGAAAGAGTCACTCAAGCAAAGTAATGCAGCCTCAAAAGGGACATGTACATGAAAATAGAAGAACACTGCTACACATGTATTTCTGCAGGCTAAGAGGACGCATTTTATAAGAGGCATTACTCCATATTACATAATAACATAAATATATTACACTATATGGCTCAATAAATAAGGGGGAGCAAGCTCTAAACCCCTGGAAACAATAATACAACAATGCCGAGAAGGATTGGCTGAAATATACAAAAATGGAAAAAATGCTCGAGTTGTTGGGCAACAGATGCAACTCAAAACTGGAACTGTATGGAGATGGCTAAATATGATGATCAATCTAAAGCAGACCTCCTCCAATGGATCTTCAAATTGAAAATTTTATCCTATCACTGAAGATCTCACCCTCCAATGAACACTGCAAACCCTCACTGCAAGTGTGCTCTAAAAATAACGCAGTCACTGAGGGATACTGCGTTGTAGGTGGAATAGAAAGCTTTGGCCAAGTGCCAAGATCTACAATATGCTCAGAATCCTTCCTCACTAATCTCCCAAAGGAAATAAGGCCCCTTCCTCGGAAAAACAAGCCAAGGAATGGTGTTGTGGAACCTCCACTGCAACACCCTGCAACACAACGTTACACCTGAGCAGAAATAACATTGTAGCTGAAGGAATGGATTTGGCCTTTAGCGTGGATGTGGAGAATATGAAGTGAAATCCCTCAAGAGGCCTCTCAATAAGGAGAGGAAATCCTAAACAGGAATCCCTTGTGATAAGCAGCACTGCAACTCAGCTAAACAGCCGAAGACTACAAATATGTCTAAGCAGATAAGAAATCAATATCATATGCATGAATAACAATGGCTGCCCTGCCCTCCTTTTAAACAAGTGAAACCACTCTCTCCATGGGTCCCACTCATTAGGGTTTCCTCTACCAAATAACCCTATTCTCATTCATACTGTGATGTCTATCATAGTGCTCTCCACCTCTTATCCCAGCGCTGTTGACTTGGTCAAACTTGACCTTTTCTTCATGAAAATGTCGCTTTTCACACATAAGGGTGTGAAAACCAGCTCTTATTACTATTCCCTTTCACATTTGAGAAATTTTATTCATGTTTTAATGTGCATGGGCCCTCTCACCCATTTATTTAGTTGCTAGGTGATAAAAAAAAAACTTTAATATTCCATTTAGCTGTGGGCTAAAATGGGAATATTACAGTCCTCCCCTCCCAAATGTTGCTTGTCCTCAAGAAACTGCAAGGATAGAAATAGAAAGTCTCCAATCAAGGCATGGAATCTGAAATGTGTTGAGGAACATCTTCCCTATTTTAATCCCCCATCCCCCAAGCAATCATCCATACAAAATGAGTCACCTCCCAACATGGCAACTCCTGAAAATCATCTTCCACCTTTGGCTCTTGCAATGTAGATGGGATAAAAATATGATCTTGGTAGACAAAATGGCCTACCCCACGCTTTCCTCCTCTCCACTTAGGATAAGTGAAGAGTATGTGCTGATCTTGGGCTGTAATAATATTGCCCTCAAGTGGCAAGATGTAGACTAGACCTCCAGGGATCTCTTCCCCAACGTTATGAAACATGTTGGCCCAAATCATCTCATATGTGATGAGTTGGATGTCACCATCATATGGCATCCAATCAATCATATGGCTCACCTCAAATGGAAACAATTTTTTTGCTGTAGTGGCCACATACTCTCTCATGCTCCCATTAGAACATGCAATGCAAACAATTTTGGAGATCTCTCCCCTAAGGGACACATCCAACCAATGTGCCATTCCCCCAATCATGCTCTCAATAATTATAATTACAACATCAACATAAGGAACCATAATAAGAACCATGCTTGCTGCCATGTGTAGCAAGAGGGAAGGACAATGGTCCCTCAAGTGTAACCAATGCAGTTTGGCCCTCAACTGCAAAAGAGTGTGACAAAAAGTGTGGCCTCTCAACCACTTGCTTGTTGTCCCACTCTCCTCATATGTTTAGAGAAAGTGAATGATGTATGGTTCAAAGTGAGAATGCTCTCCAAAACACATCTCCTCCCCAAGTCCTCCTAGGGATTAGTTACCATCACTACTCATGGCCTCAAGTAGATCATGAGTTCTAGAAAAAAGAATGCTCCTCCTTGGAGCAACATCCTGCACATGTATGGTTAGGGGATGCATAGATACATTATACAATTCATTATGCAAACAAACAATACCCTTACCATAAGTCTTGATCATGCAAATGGAGTGGCTCATAGATGAGTCCCCTCTCATCCTCAAAGAGAAAAGAGGTGGTTGTGCTAATTCTTCCAAAGATTTATGTGTCTCCTCCATTTTCACATGATCCATGCATCTCCTCATATGCTGATATATTTCCTCCTCAAGCCCCTTCCAAAAATACCCCCCCATGATGGTGTGGTATGCTCTCAAGAACAAGTGTGGCTGAAAAGGAAATCCTCATGAGACGTTTGTAGAAACTTCTCCTTAAGCTTGGAAGCTCCAGATAAGAAGATCCTACGATGATAGTAGATGACCCCATCTCTAACTGAATACCCCTCCTCATGCAACTAGTCATCCAATATCATGCAAGAAAAAAGATCCTTGGAATACTCCACCAACAGCTGGGAGTTCCAATAAGGATCTATCCTCCATAGTGACAGCACTGATGATCTCTCATGAAGAGCATATGTCATATAGTCATCCTCCTCTTTGACATCTCCCATGCCAAAGATGCAAGTTGGAAGGCTACTATCTTTCCCTTGCTGCTTCTACCACAACGCAGAATCTGAAATGAGAGTGGGTAAAAATGATGTTGAGAGACTTCTTCTCTCCTCCTTGAGTCTAACCAATACTCTCAGTGCTGTAAAATGACCTCCCAAGGTCCCCACTCCTCTAAAATCAATGAATTGTGCCTCAAAATGTGAATCATCTCTCATCATCTACTGGTCTGGTGGTCTCCTTGGTGAAATGTCTCCATGCAATGAGACATTATCATCAAGAGTAGACTGCATACATGAATGGAAATACTTGTCCATGCTCTCACTGCGCAATCCAGTCTCCCTCTTAGGTGCATCGACCTCATGAAATAGACAGGGATGTGTGCTCCTCATCACATGATGATGGTCATCCTCCCTATCTCCTCTTTGTATCTACATAGCTCCACACCTCATCATCAATGACACATGTAAAGCATGAGTTGTGCCTTGATCTCCACACATGAGATCCTGGGAACTTCCTTGAAAAGATGAAATAATCCCTCTAGTTTGAGCAAGAGCTCCTCCTTCCTCTGCATGAGGTGTTAGATCAACTCTAGAAATGACAGTGTTGTTTCACTTAGCCTCCTTGATATGAATGGGCAACCCTCCAATGATTGGATCCTCTTTTGGAAAAGGGATCTCTTTGCCTCCTTGTTCCAAAATACAAGATGAAGGTCTTGCCTCCAACAAAGTATAATGCAAAATATCATCCTCCTTTATGGTTCTCTGAAGTTATTTTGAGTCTATGGTTTCCTCCATCACATTCAAGGGTTTTGTTTGTTTAGATGTGTTTGTTTCCTCCACATGTGTTTCATAATTCTTCCTACCAAATCTTTCCATAAAATTTCTAATGAACCTTGCATAGGAATAAGTATTTGCATTCTTTAAAGTAAAGGACTAAAATAACCACCATGCATATACCTTACCTCCAAAGTGTAGCGCTGCTACTCTGATGGTTTCATCCTCGGAAATCTGATGCTGCTACAAAAAGGTGTCTAGATCTTCCTCCCAAGCCCTGGCTGAACATGTAGGGGAATCATCAAATATAGATAGGAAAAATATATCCATATTATGCTGCTTCCTCCTCCTCACATTGACCTTGCAAAACTCCGGGAAAGTGATATGATCTCTAAACTTCTAATTTTGATATTCATATTCATGCAAGAAACCACTAAGAGTTCCCCTCTTAGGCATTCCTTCTTCCTCCCTCTCTTTCATAGCAAAACTGGACATGAGACTGTGTTGTACATCATAGGGTGTGGCTTCATGCTCACATTCCCCATAAGAAAATCTAGAGTTTGACTCAGTTTCAAACCCTCTGGGAGATTCTGTACACATCTCCCTTCTTACCTTCTTGAAATATTCATGAATGCTCTATACATACCTTGGAAGAAGTTGTGTGAGCCTATCCTCCTTTATTTATCACATAATGGATTCTTCATCTTCTCTTTTCTTGAGAGCATCATGGCTGAGATCCACAGGCTGAGCCAAGGTTATGCTTTGATACCATTGTAATATACCAAAATGGGAACTGTTAGCAAGGCATGACTGGAAAACACATTTTCCACGAATGGCTAATATAGGATTTGAAACCAGGACTTGTATCCCATATATAAATGCATCTAAGACTGAAATCCAGGAGGTGGCTCAAAATAAATCCCTCTAGGTGGGTTAAACATGTCTCCCACACCTAGTTGTCTTCAGAAAATGCCTGGTGAAGGGGCTGCAACAATTCTTGAACAAGAGATGGAACAAAAACGTTATTTTATTAAGCCCAGGAACATAAATATGCAGATATCTAACAGATTTGTATTATAGCAGCAATGATATACAAATCCTTTAGGAAAGAGTCACTCAAGCAAAGCAATCCAGCCTCAAAAGGGACATGTACATGAAAATAGAAGAACACTGCTACACATGTATTTATGCAGGCTAAGAGGACGCAGTTTATAAGAGGCACTACTCCATATTACATAATAACAGAAAAATATGAAAATATATGGCTGAAGAAATAAGGGGGAGAAAGATCTCAACCCCTGGAAACAATAATACAACAATCCTGAGAAGGATTGCCTGAAATATACAAAAATGGCAAAAATGCGGGAGTTGCTGGGCAGCAGCTGCAACTCAAAATTGGAACTGTATTGAGATGGCTGAAGATGATGATCAATATGAATTAGGCCTCCTCCAATGGATCTTCCAAGGGAAAGGTTGATCCTATCACTGAAGATCCCACCCTCCAATCAACATTGCAAACCCTCACTGCAAGTGTGCTCTGAAAATAACGCAGTCACTGAGGGATACTGCACTGTAGGTGGAATAGAATTCTTTGGCCAAGTGCCAAGATCTGAAATATGCTCAGAATCCTTCATTAATTATCTCCCAAAGGAAAGAAGGCCCCTTCCTCGTAAAAACAAGCCAAGGAATGGTGTTGTGAAACCTCCACTGCAACACCCGGCAACACAATGTTACACTTGAGCAGAAATAACATTGTAGCTAAAGGAATGGCTTTGGCCTTGAGCTTGGACATGGAGAATATGAAGTGAAATCCCTCAAGAGGCCTCTCAAGAAGGAGAGGAAATCCTAAATAGGAATCCCTCGTGCTAAGCAGCACTGGAACTCAGCTAAACAGCTGGAGACTGCAAATATGTCTAAGCAGATAAGAAATCAATAATCATATGTATGAATAACAATGGTTGCCTTGCCTTCCTTTTAAACAAGTGAAAGCACTCGCTCCATGGGTCCCACTCATTAGGTTTTCCTCCACCAAATAACCCTCTTCTCATTCATACTTTTTGTCTATCATAGTTCTCTCCACCTCCTATCCCAACGTTGTTTACTTGGTCAAACTTGACCTTGTCTTCATGCAAATGTCCCTTTTCACACATCAGGGTGTGAAATCTAGCTCTTATGACTATTCCCTTTCACATTTGAGGGATTTATTCATTTTTTTAATTTGCATGGGCCCTCTCACCCATTTATTTAGCTACTAGGTGATAAAAACAAAACTTTAATATTCCATTTAGTTGTGGGCTAAAATGGGAATATTACACTCTATTCAATAATTCACCTCCCTTTCTACCAGTAAGTTATCTTGAACGATAATACTTCCCCTATGTATTTTTCCATGGTAAAGTCTAGAGTTTTGTCTGCATGCATTCCAAAAGCCCATCTTTTCCCTAAATTTATCTATTTTTTGGTATCTATCATGTATCCAGGGAAGTGTTTTGTCATGAATTCCCAAGGAGAGAACGTTCTGCAGGTGTCTACCCTATTAATCCGCCAAGCCCTTTGCTATCCTGAGTCAGAGTCATCCATCCAATTTTCTGACGATTCATTGGTACAATATTATGATAATCTTGCAGGAGAAGAATTCAATCAATTCATGTTTTATTTTAAGCCTAACATGAAGCAGCTTGAGCCAGATTGCAAAGAGTTTGCTATGGGGGTTTTTGATGCTAGGACTTGTCCAATATTGAGTAATATTGCAAAAATTATGGGTAAATATGATGATAATACAGTAGATAAATTGATCCTAGGGATGTTTTCCATGATGATGAAGCCAGGAATGGTGCTGGATATTCCATCATATTGGTAGGAAGAAGTCAATTCACAGCTGATGAGCCTTTCATTAATAGGTTCTTTTAAATTTCCTTCATTGATTGTATATTTGTTCTTATATCAGAATGTGGAAGAATTCATGCATTTAAGTCTAAATATTATGGATGTAAATAAAAGAAGGCAATTAGTGATATTCTGGACAGATGTAGTTAGAAGGGAGCAAAATGAGGCTGGGTTGTTTGATTTTTCTAACTATTACATGCCAACTACATACAAAATATTGAATGGAAGTCCTCCTCCCTATTTCTTACCTAATGATCAGTAGTTTATGCATTGATGAAACAATTTTAAATATGGAGATTGGTTTGTTTTTTAGGAATATTCTGAAATAAGCCTATATGGAACAAGTGTTGAGCCTTACAGACTTCCAACTTTTGTACCAATGAGGCTTTTTGCTTTAGAGTTCATTAGACAGAGTCTAAATTTTGATCAGGTTCATTTTTTGCCTATGAAGAAAGGACACATGTATAAATTACCCATGGTTGTAGGCCCTTTCATAGTAAATATGAGGCAGGCATTTGATGAAGTAACAAAAATGTTAGATGACATGCATATGCTACTAGGAGAAAGTTGGGCTTATGACCCATATAGTCTTATTTCAAATATAAGAATTGAGAATCGGTACTCTGATTTCGTTCATGAAAGTAGGCTAAAACAAAAGAAGATAGAATGTAAAGGTGTGATGAGTTCAGTAGATGCAAACATTCAAACTCCCATCATAGCAGAGAAAATAACTAAAAGAACCAAGGAAGTATTTATTGATCTAGATGATGAGGAGCAAGGAGCCAAGAAAATAACAAAACTTACTTGAGAGCCTACATCTAATGCACCTAGTTTTTATTTATATTTGGGAGAAGAGAAAAATGCTCCTGCTTCACCCAGGAATCACGAAGCTTCTCATGAATAGGTGCCCTTGATCAAACAATTGTTTTCACAAATTGAAGAAAGAAATCAGAGGATGAAGGCCAACATGGAGGCCCAATCTGAACATCAAGTTACTGCTAAGCAAACAAGATTGGTAATTGTAATGGGTCTTGAGAAATATCAATTTAGAATTTCCCTCTCACATCCTAAAGATATGTCAATTGTTTCTTCCAGAAATTTCAACACTATCAATGTGACTATGGCTGTAAAGAAAATTCCACTGATGGATAAAATGAATTTGCATATGCAAATAGGTCAATTGATTGTAAATGACCTCACAAAGACTAATGAAATGGAAATAAAGGCAGAGAATATGTTGGGTAAAGTAATTAAACATTTGAAGTTAGAGAAGGCTAACTCAAGAGCCTTAACAATTCAAAATGAGGAATTGAAGGAAATTATTATAAAAATTGGAGTAGATCCCAGTGATAAGAATGTTGTGCATAAATTCATGCAAAGTGCTGAGGTAGAAATATCGACATTAAGGAAGAAGTTAAAGTTACCTACTGGAGAACATTCAATGACCACAGAAGTTGCAGAGGTAGAGAAGGAAAGGCAAAATTTGTTGCAGCAACTCATGTAGAAAGATGAAGAACTCTCCCAAATAAAGCAGACTGCAATTTCATTGCAAAATCATATTGATAATCATAATTGTACTTTTGTTTTTCCTACAGGTGATGAAGACCCTCAAGCACAAATTTTTCAATTAAATACTGAGTTGCAGATGGCTGAAAGAGATCGAAATAAGGCTCAAACAAATCTGGAGACAGCAACAAAATTGATGAAAGTCATAGAAAATGAAGCTGATAAGTACAAAATGGATTTCTAAAATGCTGAAGATGAGATTAAAAATCTCAAAGAAAGACTGAAAGGAAATCTCTTACTGATACAAGCTAAAGATATTGTTTGGACTGATATCATCTTAGAAATGAAATCTAATTGGTGTTTCCTGATGATAATTGCAAAGGAGAAAAGCCTTATTTTAGAATGTGAAGAACCAATCATGTCTGATAAGCAAAAATGAATTAATAGAGCCATTTGGGCCAAAAGATTTATTGATTTTATTAATTCTAAATTAGATTGGGAATTAGAGGAGAATGATATGCAGGACATAATGTTGTATGCAGTAGAAATTAATAAAATGATTGTCAAAAATGATCTCAGAAAGGCTGCAGAAAAGAAAATAATGTAAATCAAGGAAGCAGTAAGTCAGTTTGATAAGTCTTTTGATAAAATGACAACAGTAGGCTTGCCATCATGTTGGGGAGCTGAAGGAAATATTTTGCCATGGATCTCTTATGAGAACTTACTAGTGATGACAAAAAGCAAAGTTGATAACATGCATGAAAAGACTCAAGTGCTTAAAGGAGAGACAATGGTCAACTTCTTGTAGAGACATTTTCAAATCGTGTGGATGGTTAAAGACTATTTTCACAGAAAGGCCTTCTTATGATCGAATTAGTACATTTATTTTGGAATATCATAATATGACACATTCATCCAGGATGAAGGTAGAAATATGGAAAAAGTGAAGAGCTTGGACAATAGACCCGCCAAAAGGATCAGCAGCAAAGAAAGATAAATTAGTTGACTAAGGAAAAGAAGCCACATCATCAGCAATTCCTATATATTAGGATATTTCCTTCTTCTTTTTTTCCGAAGATAATGTAATTGTAACAAGACATTTCCAAGGCATGTAATAGACAGCCTTCAAAGTATTAAAGAAGTTTTGGTAGTTAGGTTTGGTTACAACAGTTCAAAACTTATTTTTACTGTATTTAATGTAATTTTCAAGGGAAGGAAAGGTTCCGAGTTTTGGACCTTCAGACAATTATTTTTGTACTCAAAGATTCAAATATTAATGAATGAGTAAGCAAGTTTCTAGCATTTTTTTTATGTTGAAATGTATTCAAGTTAACATTATGTGTTTTCTATCTATGAATAAAACAAAATTATGAGAAACAAGTCTCTTTTTATTTCTGTATATAGGAGTTAAAAACCTTAATTAGAGCTCCTTTGTTTTAACTACTTCTTTCATATATTTCTTTTGGGGTTGGAAATGATATTTTTGTATAAAACAACATATCAGTTTGGACTTCTTCTTTCATATTCTTCTAGTCACTTCATTCAACATTAATAGATGGTAGCATTGTCAAGCATTCATCATATTTGACATTTAAGGGTTTAATCATAAATACCTGAGGGTTAATAAAACAGAGACATATATATATTTGTGACATAATCATATAAATGTCTTAAGCATTGATTCCTTATCACAAGTAAGGGATTGTCTCTTAAGGTACAACGGATCCCAAGAGGGTAGAAGTAATTACTGTCATCCCCTTTCCAAGGAAACAAAAGGAGATATAGGACTTGCTAGGAAGGATAAGCTTCCTAAGGAAGTTTGTGCAAAATTATGTTGATATTGTAAAGGAGATTACATACATGTTAAGAAAGGATAGAGAGGTCAAATGAATTGTGGAGGCGAAAGAGTATATTTCTAGAATTAATAAGGCCTTTAGAGAAGCTCCGGTACTGGCCAATCCTGATTATCATAAGCCATTTCTCATATTTTATTTTGTGTCCCCCAACACTGTTGTTACTATATCACTCTAAAAGAATGAAGAAGAGAAGGAACAACCAGTGGAATTTTTTGGCTAAGTACTAAGATATGTTGAGTTGAAGTATGATACCTTGGAAAAACACGTCTATGCTCTAGTTAAGGCCTTAAAAGCTTTCAGGGTATATGAAATATAGTAGAAATTCATCGCCTATATTTCTATGGAACCTGTGAAGGAAATTATCTCAAGGAGACAACGAAGGAAAAAGGGTGAAGTGGATATTTAAAATCCAAGAATATGATATGGATATGAAGCTAACAAAACTGATAAAGGGGGAGGGTTTGGCCAATATTTTATCAAAGGAAAATTGTCAAGTGATGGGGATAAATTTACTAGCTGAGACTTCGAGTCTAAAGATAGTAAGCAAGGGGAACAAGGCTAGTTAGAAAGATAAAAAAAATATCTTTGTTCATATTGGCACAAAAACATTGTCCGCTATCTATTGTTTCTTATTTCCCCAACTAGTTTTGATAAATCAAAGTATAGGGCTCTTATAATGAAAGCCTAGAAGTATGTAGTCACATATACTCAACTTTATTGAAAGCATCTCATTGGTAAATTGTTCTTGTGCTTAACTTAAGACAAGATTCCTGAGATTATTAATTAATACCATGGTTGTGCTCGTGGAGGCCATTATAGTTGGAAAGTTACAACTCATTAAATTATAAAGTCCAGTTTTTACTAACCTTTCTTCTTTTCTGATGTCTAAAATATGGTGAGAGGTTGTAGTTGTTAGCCCCGTATGAATTTTTTGACAAGCAAACAGGGGGCTAAAATGTTTTTCGAGCCTTCAAGGAATTCATTTCCTCTGAAAACACATCATCCTTGAAGCCTCCTTGTGCCTTTTTCCTTTGATAAATCCTCCTTACTATTCCCAGTTAAAAAGCCTCTATGTTTGTGAAGAAGAATGCCCAAAGGGCCTCCATTTCCCTTTTCTCATTCCCATTAAACCTCTATTTTCATCACTCTTCATCCCCTTATAAATTCCCCACTTACCCTTTGCATCATCCAAAATCCCCTTTTAAGCCTTTTAAATTATCTTTGTTTGGCTTAAAACCCCTTATTCCCTTTACCGAATGCCTCCTTTGGCCTTAAATGCATTAAAAACAAGCCAAAAACCCACTTTCCACTTTATAATAGGCTAAGCCCCTTTCAGCCAGCCCCTTAAACCACTTCCCCATATGCCCTGCGCCCAAGACCAAGCGCTTAAGCCTTGGGCGCATTTTCTTCATTCCGCATGTTTTCCACGATGCGATTGGAATGTGGTCTATCAGCTCCTACAACGATCTCTGTCGTGGATCTGAAAAGGTCTAACGGCTGGCGCGTAATCGCACCATCACAGGCCCAATCCCGTTGCAATTGACCTCTTCCGATTGTAGATGCCCGATCCGATCTCCACCGTTGATCTCTCGGGATCCAACGACCCAGATCTTATCACTCCCCTCCCATCGCTCTAGTCTTCCTCCTTACCGTTTCAATCTCCACCGACAATCTTGACCCGGATCGGACGACTGACGCTCAATCGCACCATCGTCAATCGAAAATTTTTAATTGTGACACCCTTTGATCCTTCGATGCAATCGAATCCATAGATTTGTCGTTGATCTGACGATTCTAATCAAATCGCCCTCTGCCATTGCTGAGTCCCACCATTTCAAATCCATTTCATATGTTTTCACGCATTTCCCTTTGTATTTCAATTCAAAGGCCCAAACCTAATGTTTTACATTAAAAAGGGGGCCACCTAATTACGCCCAAACATTACACTTAATGTTTTTCATTTAAAGTCGTATTTCCACCAATTTACGGCTTTCTCCACCGCTTTCCCATTGCATCTATTGTTTCCACTATTGCGCCACCATTCCAGGCCTCAAGAACATTTCTTCCACTTCCCTGGGTTTTATAATTGGTTCATTTTATTGTGCAGGATGGTTATAGAATGATAAATTACTCTGTCTTCCCTAATTACAGAAGTGGCCGAGTGAAATAGCAGAAACAGATTAGAGGGATTCTGGCCTATTAATTGCATATTTAATACCTAATCCCGTGATCAAAGGATAAAAGCGCAGTGTCAAGAACAAAGAGCACTCATAAGGGTCATATTTTTGTTTAATATCAGTAGAACGTTTTTCTCCAAAAAGTACACCTTTCCATTGAAGGCTCCATGCCTCCTCGAGCCGAGAAACGGTTAATTACACTGACAGAAGCCTCTTAAAGACTATTAGGACCACAGTTATGAAGCATGGAGACCTGCAAAACTTTCTATCTAGGTCATTTATTCCAGAAGGCAACGCAGAGTACCAAACAACCAGAAGGACTTCAAGAACACATATGAGGTCAATATCGACCTGACAGAGACATCTGAACTAGACTATAGAGTACAGAACTGCAGAACCATTAAGAAGAGTGGGCTCGAAAACTTCCTCCACTCTGTCTTAATGAATCAAATTAAATGAACATCTACTCCTGCTATTATTCATTCTCCTATAAGAATCCCCAAGAACATATTGTAAAGGGTGGGGGTTCGGTTGTTCGGTGGTTGTTGTTAGTTGTAGAGATTCATTTTTACTGTTAGAATAGTTTTGGGGAGAGTAGCTGAGTAGTTTGTAATGTAGTAGGTTGGGAGGAGAAAGTTTGGACTGAGATCAACCATTGAGCTCAGTGTATGTGACTGGTTTTGCGCATCAATTAATCAAGCATTTCACAGGATCTTGGTCTATTACTATGGGTGATGTTTTTATTATCAAGTTGTTTTATTACATTTTCATGTTGTTCATTGGTCTTCTGATACACATCAAAAATATGGCATAGGATATACCCTCTCATGGTAACATATTTTTCTTCTCTTCCTATCATTGATGTTTTATTTTGATTGTGAATCTAAGAGAAAATGCATGTAATATAACCAATGTAGCAGCAGTTATTCACTGCTAGCTGATGTATGAATTCGGGTTTGTTGCTTGGATGTTGTAGCTGGTGTCAAAGGAGGGAAGGTTAAAATTCCTTCTCCGATCTATAGACTCTAGCTTTGTGTCAAATATTATCTCTGAGTTTCTCCTGGAATATGTTGAAGCGGGCCTAGAGTTAAATGACCTCTAGTCTGATCTCAAGCTGCCCTTTGTTCCTTCATTCAGAGTTTCCTTTGAGTATGTCAAAGGAGGTCTGGATTTAAATGATATATGGCCTGATCTCCAGACTAAAATTGGGTTTCTTTCCTTCTTTCACCTTCATTCCTTATTGTTCCATTTCACCATCTATCTAAAAGATCCTTTATTATAGATGACTTTCCCTACGAAAGCCTTGCTTAGTTGTATGCAAGTAATCCCCTTTCATGACTCCATACCCCAATGGATGGCATATTCCTAACCTATCCTCTTTTGTCAAAACGTCCTGCTGCTTTGTTCCTTTCCTTCCAAAACCTTCTCAAATTATGATCTCATGACTCAACCCAACAACCAACCAACCAAATCATTTAAACCCCCCTTTGTGCTTCATACCTAGCCTAATACCTCATTTTGAGCTTCAAATATATAACATTATTTGTATTTATAGAGAGATACCTCTCTGGACCTAGGAGGGCTAGATCCTGAGGTCCCAAAGTGGTTTGATGTTGTCTTATCTTTTGGTATTGCCAAATCTGCCGAAACATAGGAACCCCAACATAATGGCGACTCCGCTGGGGACAAGGACCAATAAACCTAGGTTGGGCAATAAATCACTGTGGTGGACAGTAAAATCTTAGATCCTCCACCTGGTGACTCCATAGTTCCTAAATGGTTAAAAGACTCCACTGGTGATCAGTAGGTCACTGATTATCTTTTTTTTCACAAGACTCCACTGGGAGACCAGTCGCATTACAACATCATCCCCACTAATGGAGGACTCTGATTTAAGTCCCCTTCAAGAGTTTCGTTGTATAATATCAGATATACTAGCTAAAATCAGAAGCAAGGACCTTCCAGAGGTTTTCGTTTCCAGCTCAAGATTCAATGATCGACCTGTGCTGAAGAAAGTTTTTCTAGAAGTGCTGGTGGAAAGGTATGAAGCTGAGATTGACATATTGAACTCACAAGAGAAATCATACCAGTTCAAATACCCCAGAGAATTTTTGGAAAGTCTCCCTCCCCCTAAGAGAGAGGAGTTTCCACTGCCTTTCGATGTGCATGAAGAAGGTGATCAGGCTTTCAAGACCCACTCTGAAGATGCAGTGAAATATGCAATAATCAAAGCTACCCAGGATACATACAACCTACTAGTCATGGAAGGCCTAAAAGAAAAAGTTTACATCATGTGTTCACTGATCATGTGGAAGAGTATATGGAGGCCCTGATCAGCCTGAATTCTCCAGCATTGATCCTTCACAGGGGTTGAATTCATCAGGAGTGGTCACCACTGATGCTGACCTCAGTTTTGAAGAAACACACCCAGAGTACCCTATGGTTATCTTTAACAAGAAGCCAGTTCTTCTGCCCTTTTTTGCTACTGCTTGACTGGTTGGATTGGCATTATTGTATCACCTATAGCATCAGAAATTTCCAAGTAGATTACGGTAGGTAAGAAGTTCAATAAAGCTCAGTCTGTGAGCATGTAGTTAGTTTTTTTTAATTTCTGCAAAGTCTAGCAAGCCAGACAGTCTAATCCTGGCTTGGTTGTTTTTCAATTTCTATCTTAGAATGTAGAGAACAAATCTACTAGACAGTTTAATCCTAGCAGATACTAGTTTAGGTAGAGAAAGTATGAGATCAACAGTTTAATATAGTCTCATGGAGTAATAAGGGTAGCAGTAGAATAGGTTTATTTTCCCTGTTTGTAAAAATTGATGATGTAAAGGGTCTGCTAGTCCAAATGCACCTAGAAGAAAAAATGTTAGGTCTATAGTCTAGGTAGGTATTTGTTTAGGAGAATATTTCTGTTGATGTGATGTCTTCATGATTTGTGGTAGCTGATCGAATAAAATAAAGGAACGTGTCAAGTACCAGGCATCTGGCCTACTCCAAAGATCATTTTCTAAATTATTGACTCCTTCAAGAAGAAGCTATCCCCATGTGGAGCCACTGTTAGCCCCCTATGAATTTTTTGACAAGCAAACAGGGGGCCAACATGTTTTTCGAGCCTTCAAGGAATGCATTTCCTCTGAAAAAACATCATCCTTGAAGCCTCCTTGTGCCTTTGTCCTTTGATAAATCCTCCCTGTTGTTCCCAGTTAAAAAACCTCTCTGTTTGTGAAGAAGAATGTCCAAAGGGCCCCCATTTCCCTTTTCTCATTCTCATTAAACCTCTTTTTTCATCACTCTTCCTCCCCTTCTAAATTCCCCACTTACCCTTTGCATCATCCCAAATCCCCTTTTAAGCCTTTTAAATTATCTTTCTTTGGCTTAAAACCCCTTATTCCCTTTACCGAATTTCTCCTTTGGCCTTAAATGCATTAAAAACAGGCCAAAAACCCGCTTTCCACTTTATAACAGGCTAAGCCCCTTTCGGCCAACCCCAAAAACCACTTCCACATATGCCCTGCACCCGAGACCAAGTGCTTAAGCCTTGGGCGCTTATCACAATCGGAGGTTTCGCAGGGTGCATTTTCTTTGTTCAACCAGTTTTCCCCGATGCGATTGGACTGTGGTCTATCGGCTCTCGCAACGATCTCCGTCGTGGATTGAAAAGGTCTAATGGCTGGCACGTAATCACACCATCGCAGGCCCAATCTCGTCAAAATTGACCTCCGTCAATTGCCGATGCCCAATCCAATCTCTGGCGTTGATCTCTCGGGATCCAACGACCCAGATCTTATCGCTCCCCTCCCATCGCTCCAGTCTTCCTCCCCGCCGATTCAATCTCCACCGACAATCTTGACCCGGATCGGACAACTGATGCTCAATCGCATCGTCTTTAATCAAAAATTTTTAATTGTGACACCCTTCGATCCTTCGATGCAATCACATCCATCGATCTGTCGCTAATATGACGGTTCTAATCAAATTGCCCTTTGCCATTGCCGGGTCCCACCATTTCAAATTCATTTCATATGTTTTCGCACATTTCCCTTTGTATTTCGATTCAAAGGCCCAAACCTAATTTTTTACATTAAAAAGGGGGCCACCTCATTACGCCTGAACGTTACACTTAATTTTTTTCATTTAAAGTCGTATTTCCACCATTTTACAGCTTTCTCCACCGCTTTCCCATTGCATCTATTGTTTCCACTGTTGCGCCACCATTCCAAGCCTCACAAACATTTCTTCCGCTTACCTAGGATTTATAATTAGTTCATTTTATTAAGCAGGATGGTTATAGAATGATAAATTACTTTGTCTTCCCTAATCACAGCCTTTGCGACTCAGAACATAGAGAGGCCATTACAGCAGCGGCCAAGTGAAACAACAGAAATGGATTAGAGGGATTTTGGCCTATTAATTGCATATTTAATACCTAATCCTGTGATCAAAGGATAAAAGTACAGTGTGAAGACCAAATAGCACTCATAAGGGTCATATTTTTGTTTAATATCAGTGGAACATTTTTCTCCAGATAGTACATCTTTCCACTAAAGGCTCCATGCCTCCTCGAGCCCAGAAACGGTTAATTACACTGACAGAAGCCTCTTAAATACTATGAGGACCATAATTATGAAGCATGGAGACCTGCAGACCTTTCTATTCAGGTCATTTATTCCAGAAGGCAACGCAGAGTACCAAACAACTAGAAGGACTTCAAGAACACATCCAAGGTCAATATCGACCTAATAGAGACCTTTGAACCAGGCTACAGAGTACAGCACTACAGAACCATTAAGCAGAGTGGGCTCGAACAATTCCTCCACTCTATCTTAATGAATCAAATTAAATAAACATCTAGTCCTGCTATTATTCATTCTCCTATAAGAATCCCTAAGAACATATTGTAAAGGGTGGGGGTTCGGTTGTTGGGTGGTTGTTGTTAGTTGTAGGGATTCATTTTTACTGTTAGAACAGTTTTGGGGAGAGTAGCTACGTAGTTTGTAATGTAGTAGGCTGGGAGGACAAATTTTGGACTGTGATCAGCCATTGAGCTCAGTGTATGTGATTGGTTTTGCACATCAATTAATCAAGCATTTCACAGGATCCTGGTCTATTACTATGGGTGATGTTTTTCTTATCACGTTGTTTTGTAACATTTTCATGTTGTTCATTGGTCTTCTAGTACGCATCAGAAATCTGGCATAGGATATACCCTCGCATGGTACCCTATGTTTCTGTTCTCCCTATCATTGGTGTTTTCTATTGATTGTGAATCTAAGAGCAAATGCATGTAATTTATCCAGTGTAGCAGCGGTTATTCACTGCTAGCTGATGTATGAATTCACGTTTGTTTCTTGGATGTCCTAGCTGGTGTCAAAGCAGGGAAGGTTAAAAGTCCTTCTCCAATCTATAGACTCTAGATTTGTGTCAAATCTTATCTCTGTTTTTCTCCTAGAATATGCTGAAACGGGCCTAGATTTAAATGACCTCTGGTCTGATCTCAAGCTGCCCTTTGTGCCTTCATTGAGAGTTGCCTTTGAGTATGTAAAAGGAGGTATGGATTTAAATGATATCTAGCCTGATCTCCAGACTGAAATTGGGTTTCTTTCCTTCTTTCACCTTCATTCCTTATTGTTCCATTTCACCGTATATCTAAAAGATCATTTAGTATAGATGACTTTCCCTACGAAAGCCTTGCTTAGTTGTATGAAAGTAATCCCCTTTCATGACTCCATAGCCCAATGGATGGCATATTCCTAACCTATCCTCTTTTGTCGCAACGTCCTGCTGCTTCGTTCCTTTCCTTCCAAAACCTTCTCAAATTATGATCTCATGACTCAACCCAACAACCAACCAAAAAAATCATTCAAACCCCCCTTTGTGCTTCATACCTAGCCTAATACCTCATTTTGAGCTTCAAATATATAACATTAGTCGTATTTATAGAGAGATATCTCTCTGGACCTAGGAGGGCTAGATCCTGAGGTCCCAAAGTGGTTTGATGTTGTCTTATCTTTTGGTATTGCCAAATCTGCCAAAACATAGGAACCCCAACATAATGGCGACTCAGCTGGGGACAAGGACCAATAAACCTAGGTTGGGCAATAAATCACTGTGGTGGACAGTAAAATATTAGATCCTCCACCTGGTGACTCCATAGTTCCTAAATGGTTAAAAGACTCCACTGGTGATCAGTAGGTCACTGATTATATTTTTTTTCACAAGACTCCACTGGGAGACCAGTCGCATTACAACATCATCCCCACTAATGGAGGACTCTGATTTAAGTCCCCTTCAAGAGTTTCGTTGTATAATATCATATATACTGGCTAAACTCGGAAGCAAGGACCTTCCAGAGGTTTTCATTTCTAGCTCAAGATTCAATAATCGACTTGTGCTGAAGAAAGTTTTTCTAGAATGCTGGTGGAAAGGTATGAAGCTGAGATTGACATATTGAACTCACAAGAGAAATCATACCAGTTCAGAGACCCCAGAGAATTTTTGGAAAGTCTCCCTCCCCCTAAGAGAGAGGAGTTTCCACTGCCTTTCGATGTGCATGAAGAAGGTGATTAGGCTTTCAAGACCCACTCTGAAGATGCAGTGGAAGATGCAATAATCAAAGCTACCCAGGATACATACAGCCTACCAGTCATGGAAGGCCTAAAAGAAAAAGTTTACATCATGTGTTCACTGATCCTGTGGTAGAGTATATGGAGGCCCTGATCAGCCTGAATTCTCCAGCATTGATCCTTCACAGGGGATGAATTCATCAGGAGTGGTCACCACTGATGGTGACCTCAGTTTTGAAGAAACACATGCAGAGTACCCTATGGTTATCTCTGACAAGAATTCAGTTCTTCTGCCCTTTTTTTCTACTGCTTGACTGGCTACATTGGCATTATTGTATCACCTAGAGCATCAGAGATTTCTAAGTAGAGTAGGGTAGGTAGGAAGTTCAATAAAGCTCAGTCTGTGAGCATGTAGTTAGTTTTTTTTAATTTCTGCAAAGTCCAGCAAGCTAGACAATCTAATACTAGCTTGGTTGTTTTTCAATTTCTGTCTTAGAATGTAGAGAACAAATCTGCTAGACAGTTTAATCCTAGGAGATACTAGTTTAGGTAGAGAAAGTATCATATCAATAGTTTAATCTGGTCTCATGGAGTAATAAGGGTAGAAGTAGAATAGGTTTATTTTCCCTATTTGTAAAAATTGATGATGTAAAGGGTCTGCTAGTCCAAATGCACCCAGAAGAAAAAATGTTAGGACTATAGTCTAGGTAGGTAGTTGTTTGGGAGAATATTTCTGCTGATATGATGACTTCATGATTTGTGGCAGCTGATCCAAGAAAATAAAGGAATGTGTCAAGTACCAGGCATCTGGTCTACTCCAAAGATCATTTTCTAAATTCTTGACTCCTTCAAGAAGAAGCCATCCCCATGTGGAGCCACTGTTAGCCCCTTATGAATTTTTTGACAAGCAAACAGGGGGCTAAAATGTTTTTCGAGCCTTCAAGGAATGCATTTCCTCTTAAAACACATCATCCTTGAAGCCTCCTTTTTCCTTTTTCCTTTGATAAATCCTCCCTATTGTTCCCAGTTAAAAAGCCTCTTTGTTTGTGAAGAAGAATGCCCAAAGGGCCTCCATTTCCCTTTTCTCATTCTCATTAAACCTTTGTTTTCATCACTCTTCCTCCCTTTCTAAATTCCCCACTTACCCTTTGTATCATCCCAAATTCCCTTTTAAGCCTTTTAAATTATCTTTGTTTGGCTTAAAACCCCTTATTCCCTTTACCGAATGCCTCCTTTGGCCTTAAATGCATTAAAAACAGGCCAAAAACCCGCTTTCCACTTTATAACAGGCGAAGCCCCTTTCAGCCAGCCCCTTAAACCACTTCCCCATATGCCCTGTGCCCGAGACCAAGCGCTTAAGCCTTGGGTGCTTATCGCAATAGGAGGTTTCGCAGGGCGCATTTTCTTTGTTCCACCTATTTTCCTTGATGCGATTGGATTGTGGTCTATCGGCTCCCGCAATGATCTCCGCCACGGATCTGAAAAGGTCTAACGGCTGGCATGTAATCGCACCATCGCGGGCCCAATCCTGTCGCAATTTACCTTCGCTGATTAACGATGCCCGATCCGATCTTCGTCGTTGATCTCTCGGGATCCAACAACCCAAATCTTATTGCTCCCCTCCCATTGCTCCAGTCTTCCTCACCGCCGAATCAATCTCCACCGACGATCTTGACCCGGATTGGACGATTGACACTCAATCGCACCATCGTCAATCAGAACCTTTTAATTGTGACACCCTCCGATCCTCCGATGCAATCGCATTCATCGATCTTTCGTTGATCTGACGGTTATAATCAAATCACCCTCCGCCATTACCGGGTCCCACCATTTCAAATCCATTTCATATGTTTTTTCACATTTCCCTTTGTATTTCGATTCAAAGGCCCAAACCTAATGTTTTACGTTAAAAATGGGGCCACCTCATTATGCCCGAACAATACACTTAATTTTTCTCATTTAAAGTCATATTTCCACCATTTTACAGATTCCTCCACCGCTTTCCCATTGCATCTATTGTTTCCATTGTTGCGCCACTGTTCAAGGCCTCACAAACATTTCTTCCACTTCCCTAGGTTTTGTAATTGGTTCATTTTATTGTGCAGGATGGTTATAGAATAATAAATTACTTTTTCTTCCCTAATCACAGCCTCTGCGACTCAGAACACAGAGAGGCCATTACAACAGCGATCGAGTGAAATAGCAGAAATGGATTAGAGGGATTCTGGCCTGTTAATTGCATATTTAATACCCAATCCCGTGATCAAAGGATAAAATCACAGTGTGAAGACCAAAGAGCACTCATAAGGGTCATATTTTTGTTTAATATCAGCAGAATTGTTTTCTCCAGACAGTACACCTTTCCACTGAAGGCTCCATGCCTCCTCGATCCCAGAAACGGTTAATTACACTGACAGAAGGCTATTAAAGACTATCGAGACCACAGCTATGAAGCATGGAGACCGGCAGACCTTTCTATCCTGGTCATTTATTCCATAATGCAGCGCAGAGTACCAAACAACTAGAAGGACTTCAAGAACACATCCGAGGTCAATATCGACCTGACAGAGACCTCTGAACCAGACTATAGAGTACAACATTGCAGAACCATTAAGCAGAGTGGGCTCGAACACTTCCTCCACTCTGTCTTAATGAATAAAATTAAATGAACATCTACTCCTTCTATTATTCATTCTCCTATAAGAATCCCCAAGAACATATTGTAAAGGGTGGGGGTTCGGTTGTTGGGTGGTTATTGTTAGTTGTAGGGATTCATTTTTACTGTTAGAACAATTTTGGGGAGAGTAGCTTAGTAGTTTTTAATGTAGTAGGCTGGGAGGAGAAAGTTTGGATTGTGATCAGCCATTGAGCTCAGTGTGTATGACTAGTTTTGCACATCAATTAATCAAGCATTTCACAGGATCCTGGTCTATTACTACAGGTGATGTTTTTCTTATCACGTTGTTTTATTACATTTTCATGTTGTTCATTGGTCTTCTGGTACGCATCAGAAATATACCATAGGATATACCCTCGCATGGTACTCTATGTTTCTGCTCTCCCTATCATTGATGTTTTCTTCTGATTGTGAATATAAGAGAAAATGCATGTAATTTATCCAGTGTAGCAGCGGTTATTCACTACTAGCTGATGTATGAATTCGGGTTTGTTGCTTGGATGTCCTAGCTGGTGTCAAAGCAAGGAAGGTTAAAAGTCCTTCTTCGATCTATAGACTCTCGCTTTGTGTCAAATATTTTCTTTGTTTTTCTCCTAGAATATGCTGAAGCAGGGCCTGGAGTTAAATGACCTCTAGTCTGATCTCAAGCTACCCTTTGTGCCTTCATTGAGAGTTTCCTTTGAGTATGTCAAAGCAGGTCTAGATTTAAATGATATCTGGCCTGATCTCTAGACTGAAATTGTGTTTCTTTCCTTATTTCACCTTCATTCCTTATTGTTTCATTTCACCATCTATCTAATATATCCTTTAGTATAGATGACTTGCCCTACGAAAGCCTTGCTTAGTTGTATGCAAGTAATCCCCTTTCATGACTCCATACCCCAATGGATGGCATATTCCTAACCTATCCTCTTTTTCCGAAACATCCTATTGCTTTGTTCCTTTCCTTCCAAAACCTTCTCAGCTTATGATCTCATGACTCAACCCAACAACCAACCAACCAAATCATTTAAACCCCCTTTTGTGCTTCATACCTAGCCTAATACCTCATTTTGAGCTTCAAAGATATAACATTCTTTGTATTTATAGAGAGATCCCTCTCTGGACCCAGGAGGGCTAGATCCTGAGGTCCCAAAGTAGTTTGATGTTGTCTTATCTTTTGGTATTTCCAAATCTGCCAAAACATAGGAACCCCAACAATAGTGAATTTCAAATGCTTGTTGAAAAGAAGAAGCTAGCCTCATTGCCTATGATCCCAGTTTTTGTGGAAGAAAATTTTAAGCATGAAGATAAGATTTATCAGAGATATCCACCCACATTTGATTGGGAATCATAAATGGATTCTAACATCCACTGAATACTTCACAATGTGGTTTGAATTTATCCCTACCTAGTTTGAATCTGATTTAATGGTAATGAAGTTTCTTAAAGAGAATATTTTTACGAGGTTTGGATGTTTGAAGACGATAATGACTGATAATTCCCAAGCGTTTAAGTCTACAAGGAGCATTGATTTGTGTTAGAAGGATAATGTCATACTTTGGCACTCTACAACCTATTAATTATAGAGAAATGGGTTGGTCGAGTCATAGAAAAAGACATTGGTGAGATTTTTAAATAAAACCATTGTAGAAAATAATAAAATTTGAGATTCCTAGATTAAATTTTCTCTTTGGGAAAACAGAGTCACAAGCAAGATACCTAATGAGAAATCACCATTTTATATAGTATATGGTACTGTTGCATTTTCCCTAGTCAATTTCCTATTCTAGTGGCTAAATTAATTCAAGATGTAGAGGAGGAGCCAAATCCACTAAACAGTAGGACAAACCACTTGGTTTAATTGTAGGAGAACAGGGAGTAAGTAACTCAAAATATGCTTAAATACTAGGATAAGATGGAGGTCATTTTTAATGCAAAGGAAAAAGATAGAGTTTTCTAGTGGGGCACCTTTTTCTCAAGTTGGATGTGAGGAGGGAAGACAAAGGTATGCATGAAAAATTTGACCCCTTGTGGTTTCAACCATTCAAAGTAGTAGAAACCAAAGGCAACGATACATTCCTGTAGGAAAATCGAGATGGTGAAGTGCTTGGGCTACCTCTGAATGGGTAGTGCCTGAAACAATACTTTTAGTATTGAAATAAAATACCCACTTCCATTGTAAATATCTATGATTCATTGTAAATACCAGGGTATTTGTTTCATTTTCGGTTTTGAATGCATATTTTTTACTTGATTCCCTACAAAAGGCTACTATTCTACATGTTATCAGTGCCTTTCCCACAAGAAACTATTCGTAGTTGGAGCCAATTTTTTACTCTAATATTTTTTTCTTAAGTTTTACATATTGGTGCATTGGATTGTCAATCATAGCAGATATTGGAACCATTTTTAGAGCATCAAATGAGCTAAAAGTTTATATTCGTCCCATGCAATTAGAAGTGTTTGGAAAGATATTTCTAACAATATAAACATGTATTAAATTTTCCACTTGGATCAAAATATGAGAATAGTTAAAGCAGATCCCGTGAGAGTCAAAACCCTGGAACCCTAGAATCCAAAAAGTTGTCATAAAATAAATTGTGTAAATTTTCAAGGACCAAGGACCAAAAATCTGTCAAAGTCGAGGTGATTTGTTGATGCAGCCCTGTAACAAATAGTGGAGCTCTAGACCGCACAACCCTAGAACCACGTAACATTTACTTAGGTCAAGTTTTGAAGGTGATGGGATCAAATTATTTACACAAATAATCACTAACACAACAAAGAGTCATTGGCCCTTCTGTCTCTTTCAACTGAATAGGTGGAAATGTGTCATTTGGTATATATGACATCAAAAACTAGTCGTTAGGACGTAGACCTATGGAAGGAGGCTTTTGAGTTTTCAAGTACTTGAAGGGCCCATATATATATTACATATAGATCAATCATGAGCCGACACGTGGCTCGGTTGATGTCAGCCCAAAGCCACCCTGGTGATATAACCGAGAAGGTCAAGAGCACCATAATAGTTCCTAATTTCATTCAAAAAGGATTTTGGCTACTAGACACAAGGGAGGAGGGCACCAAAACATTCAAGTTCCAGCTCAGTAGTAACTAGCATCGTTCTCGGCATGGAGGAGTCATCAAGTGGCAGTGAGATTTTCACATGTCTCATATATAAATGATTAAAGAGTATCCACCTATAGATGATATCATCCCCCATATCAAAGTAACCTCACCTGAAAGGACCTTCAACGTGTGAAAATATGTGGTGGTTAAGTCAGCACTAGCCCCTAAAAAAATTGAGTCAACAAATAAATATTTTCATATCAACGATTACGATTGATTCTGGGGGGGGTGAGCCTTACCTCCAGCTCTGCTCAGGCACCCCGTTGGGGAGATAAGAAGGATCACCCACTTTTCAGGCCAACATAGCGACCATGTTCATCATTGGAACCGTTATCAAGAGAGCATGGAAAGACAAAGTGAAAATAAGTTGATATATCTCCTTCCTCCCTAGTCTTCCACCCAGCACAACTCTTCCATGTGTCTCCCCCACACGATTTTTGCATGTTTCCCACCTAAATTTCACATGAATCAATTGTTTCACCCCGCGCTCTAATCGTTTAACTTTGAATCATCTATTTAATACATTTTTTGTCAATCCCTTCTATCTGTTTGTAGCTACCTCCGATCAATGTCTCACCAGAGTGAAAACATTTGTGCACTCACAAATTTTTACCCTCCGAACTCACCAAGAAATCCTCCACTAGCCTCATCAAGAAGATAGTAAGAAATCCAAGGGGAAATAGAAAACACTTTTGCAACAACCAAGTGGCCCATTTAGAGAAACCATCGATGGAAATTTTCTCGACGCAGGACATTTTTCAGACGCAATATGCACCATTTATTCAATGAATTCGTTGTGGGATGAAATATATAGTTATTTTGGATATGAATATCCCTGGGTAAAATTCAAGACAATAGCCATCAATGATCAAACCCTTACCTCATTGGTAAACCTACAGGACCCAACCAATTATTTCTTCTACAGAATTGGAGAAAGACCTGGGATCCTGCCCTACTGATCTGAATTTATGCAGGAACATGAAAAAATACACATATAACCATAAATACAAAGGTGCAATAGAAATAACACTTCATTTCGTTAATATCAAATAACTGAATTTTTTTACAGATAGAATGGAAATAAACTAGCTAGGGCACTGGTAGCTTATCTAAGAGAAGAGATGTGGTGCCTACAAGACTCTGAGCTATGTTAAAATGATGCTCGAGGGCCTATTTATTATTTATAAATAATGGAATACCATAAACATCCAAAAACCTAACCCTAGGAGATGAAGCGCCAAAACTTTGGGCCCTGTTTGTGTAAATTGGTACATCAACTTCCCATGGACGCAACTTTGGCATACGATCTTGGTTTTACATGCTTAATACCTCATTAGAAATATCTATTTGAGTGATACAACTTTTGATGTGAGAAACATTAGAGGAACTTCCATGTTGCTCTCGATTTTTCCAAAAAATATTGTTTAGGGCCTCAAAAGGGCTCCGGAAGTTCAAGACCCAAAAAACTGTTAAAAATATTAAAATTTGCTACAATTAAGGAAACTGAAAAACTAAAAGAAACAATTGTGGGGCCCCAAGTGGAATAGGTGGGTGGCCACCAGTATAAACCTGGATCATTCCTCCACTGTTAGGAAGTAATGGTCACCATTGTGGTGATTTCCTCCATGAGATGAGGAAACTTCAGCTAAACTTGGTCCCTTGTGAACCACTTGCCCTGGTGTAGGAGTTGGCTAGCTTTGAAAACCCGATACAGTTGGATCTTCCTCTGGAGAGTGTTCTTGAATTGTATGTCCATGATACGATCTGTGATAGTTTATTACATGTAGTCTGGGTTTAGAACTATTGGTGTGAGTTGTTCTGCAATGTCATAGGTGTCCAGTAGAGGTGGGAAGTAGGGTCGAAGGAGGTCCACATTAACCATTGGGTGCAAACCAAGAATGGTTGAATACTGAGCTCGAAGTAATTTTCCCCTACAACCCTGGTGATGGTGTACGACATATATCGGAGTGGGCGAAGCTTGTGGTGGGGTCAAGTGAGGCACTCCTTCTGCTAATGTAGCCACACTTTTTTTCCCACCTAGAAGTTGTGTGGCACCCGATGTTGATCATGTCGTTTATTGTACTTAGCATTGGATCTATCCCATATGTCATGAACCTTTTGGTGAATGTTCTGAATACACTCAATGAAGTTGTTTTCTTTGTCAGATTTAGATTGGACATGAGCCGAATCGACCTTAGTAGTCACAAATGGCATGGCTACATCAATGGGACATAGTGGTTGGAATTCCAAGCCCAGCTGAAAGGGGTTGTGGCTGGTTGAGCCATGGAGAGCTGGGTTATAACTACGTTGTAAATAGGGAAGGCTCTCATCCCATGCACACAGATTCATTGAATTGTACATGCGCAGAATGTGTACAATCATCATGTTGACGACCTCTGTCTGGGGATCAGTTTGGGGATGGAAGGTTGTGGACTTGGTGAGCTTGGTTTCCAAGATTGACCACAGGCTGGACCAAAATTTACTGAAGAACCTGTTGTCCCGATTTGAAATGATAGACGATGGGATCCCGAAGTGCACCCACAATCATTCAAAGAAGGGTTTAGCAGTGCCTTTTATTGTGATATTCTTTTTGCAGGCTGCCATAATGGCCATCTTCAATTATCTTTCGATGACCATGAAAAAACAGTCATTTCCATGCTTAGTAGAAAGAAGGCCTGACATGTAATCCATGGATATGGATTCCCATGGTCAGCTCGATGTAGGTAGCGAAGTATATAAGCCTTGCTTCTTGATTGTTAGTTTGGAAATAATGCAAGAAGTGCAGGATCTGATGCACTTCTAGATATACTATCGAAGGTTAAGCTAATAGAAATACTTCTCCAGTATTGTCACTATTTTCTCGACCCCTAAATTCCCAACAACTCGACTATAGTGCACTTCCAAAATCAACCTAGCATGCTTTCTTGAAGGAACACAAAGGTGTACCAGGTGACATAACAATGCATCTTAGAGGTAAAAATTTGGAACTTGCGTACCCCCCAAGAGTGTCTTGTATGTGTGGCTAAATTCCAGATCACTCTAGTAGAGAAGCATCCAATCAGAAGTCTTGTGCCCACAACAATTGAGAATGGTGATTGGCACCATGATCGACAGTTGGCTGAGGGAGTCTAGAACGTTATTCATGTTTCCCTTATTTTACTTGATGTTCAAATGAAACTGATGCAGATATGTGGACCACTTCTGATGGTGATCGTTATGCAACTTCCCTTGTGTTTGTATGAACTGTAGGGATCGATGGTCTTCATGGATGACTATTTCCTTCCCCATAATGTAACTTTTCCATTATCAGTAAGCCTACACAATCGAATACATTTCTTTGTCATAAGTGGCATACTTGCATATTGTGTCAGTGAATGTCTCACTACGATATGCCACTGTCTGCCCATGTTGATTAAGAACTGCCCCAATAGCATAGTCATAGGCATCTGTCTCGATCTCAAATGGTTGTTGCAAGTCTAGTAATGTAAGCACTGTGGTAGAGTAGAGGTGATGTTTAAATTCTACAAACACCTTTTTTTGAGATTCAGACAAAAATAATTTTTCTTTCGCTCCTCCCTTGCTAACC
The DNA here is from genome assembly GCA_034641835.2 of Pinus albicaulis. Classification (NCBI taxonomy): domain Eukaryota; kingdom Viridiplantae; phylum Streptophyta; class Pinopsida; order Pinales; family Pinaceae; genus Pinus; species Pinus albicaulis. The sequence goes on from CM076583.1 coordinate 204,718,066, forward strand.
TGACTCAAGGGCCAAGTGATATGAGAGAATCCCAACATGAACCTACGGTAGAAATTACCAAGACCTAGAAAGTTGCGAAGCTCTGCTAGATTGGTTGGGGCTAGCCAATCGCGAATGAATTTGATATTGGTTGGATCCAAATGCACCCCCCACTCATCAATAATGTATCCTAGATACTGAACCTGGGTCATGGAAAAAGTTCACTTCTCCAAATTGGCACACAACTTGTGTTGTCACAGTGTTTGGAGGACTTTTCGGATGTGGTGGAGGTGCTCTTCCCAAATATGCTTTAAGATGAGGATGTCATCCAAGTACACTACTACAAATGAGTTGATGAATGGCTACAGGATGTCGTCCATCAGCCTCACAAAGTTTGCAAGAGCATTCCTCAACCCGAGAAGCATGACCAGCCATTTGAAAAGGCCCTCCTTGGATTTGAATGCAGTCTTCCACACATCTGAGGGTTCGATTGGTACTTGGCGATACCCGGAATTCAAGTTGAGCTTGCTGAAATATTTTTCTCCTTTGAGTTGGTCCATAAGGTCATCCTTCCATGGTATTAGGTACCTATTTTTTACAGTGATCTTGTTCAGCATCTCATAGTCAATACAGAGTCTCCAAGTCCCATCCTTCTTCTACATCAACATGATCGGGCTCCCACGAGGCGATGAACCCGGTCGAATGTGACCTTTCTACATAAATTCTTGAATATGCCTCTTAATTTCATCATTCTCCATAATATAGTGCTAATATATTGGTCCATTGGACAGCGGTGCACTTGGGTTAGTTCTATTCGGTACTTAAGGTGACAGTGTAGAGGCACCCATGCGAGTGAGGCGAAGATGTTCTCGTACTCCTCCATGACCTTGTCCATATTTTTTTGTCATGCATAGGAGTCCTATTTAGAGGTCATGGTCACAATATTCTTCTTTCCCTAAGGGTGGATCATCAGGAAAACAAATTTCCCAGTTTTGGAAATGAACTTACTAGATTTTTTTGTAGTAACCAAAGGAATAGCGGCAGACGGTGGTACCTCTAGTATCTTGTATAGCTTATTCCCCAAAGAAATAATAACAACGCGAGGTCGGGACTGATATACAACATTTTTCTTCCATAAGTATGGTTGGCCTAATAATACATCACAAACATCAAGAGGAGTAATGTCACATAATAGCTCATCCATGAAGCGCTTGATGTTATAGGGAAGGTGGCAGTGTTGGTTAATGCAAAGATCTTGTCCTTGGTGAAGCCACCCATTGGTGTATGGTTGTGGTTGTGGTGTGGTCAGTAATCCCAACCAATTCACGAATTTTTCTAAAATGAGGTTCTTTTGGATCCCACTGCTGGGAATGAACTATAGTAGGGAACCTTTTACCCACATCTGGGAGTCGAAGAGACGGTCCTCCTCCTTTGGATCTTCTAGTTCCTCATTTTGGATCTTCGTGGTTGAAACGACGGTGTTGGGCTCTGATTAGAGAATATTCTTCCCTTTTTCATTCCTCTTCTCGGGTTCTGATTTAGATTTGAAGTATACATCTCATTCAAAATCCTTCATCTCGGCCAACAATCACTGATTGGCCCGACACTCACTTGTGTTTTGAGTGGATATCTTATGTAACTCACACCACTTTCCTATGTTCTACTTCGGATTCGTGGTATTGTTATTTTCTTGAGGCTTTAGCAATTTGTCTTGGGCTTCCATGTCTTACCTTTTTTCTTTGTTCTACAATTTTGGGGGAACACTTCCCTTGATTTTGATTTGCAGATCCAAAGTCGCACTTTTTCTGTTTTAATTTCTGCTCAATCTTGGAAGCATACTAGTATGTCATATCAAGAAAGAATATGTCGAGGAGCTCCATTTCCTCCTGAATGTATCTATGCATGCAACTTCTATACTTCAACACCAAATGTCTCTATAAATCATTGATACCCAACTTTGTGCGCAGGGTATGGAACATATTCGTCAGCTCATGCAAATATTTATCCCTTTGCTACTGCAGCATAGTCCATTTTATGTACTTGTCCTCATATCTCCCCACGATATAATATTGGTCCTTTATGGCATCTTGGAAATAATTCCAAGTGGGTACAGTAGAAAACATAGAGGGTTCCTCCTCGTCCTTTTTCTCACATTAGGTTGCCCATCAGCCCTTGACATGGGGGGCGGCTTTGAGGAGTGCAAAATTAATCTTCTCCTAGTCAGAAAAGTCAGGAATCGTGAAATATACTTATAATATATTCAACCATCTATCTAAAAATTTTGAATCTATTTGGCCATCAAATATGGGAATTTCAAAGTTTACTTGTACCTCAAAAGGACTTGTGCCTCCAAAGTGGCTGCTAGATGCAGATGCACCGCCAGTGGGCAGTCATTGAAGGATCTGGGCAAAGTTATCCATCATCGTGTTCCTTTGTTTTTGAAGGGCCTCCTTGAGAAATATTTTGATAGGACCTCATGCTCCCCCGTGTTTCTTTCCGTCTCCCATGGGCGACCGTCGAGGTTTGCGAGGCTGATCTTGCAAAGGTTGAACCAGATCGAGCCGTAACTCCTTATAGGTTGACCTCATTGTTGGAAAAAATACCGAGAGGGGGGGCGTGAATAAGTTCTTAGAGCTTACTGATAATTTTAACTTGTTCTTTACTAAATTCCATATGCGAATTTGATGAATGTAACTCGCGTATACACACGCATATGCTAAAAGAAACTTGTGTATACAGACATAATTTTTTTTTTAGAAAAATTTTCAGAAATAATATTAACTTAGCTTATCAGTCATGCATCTGTTTGTTAATTAGTAACTATGTGCAATAACAGTATAATAAATCATAACATAAGAGAAATAGACGTGAACACTAACACTTAAGGTGGAAACCCAATTCAGGAGAAAACCACCATTGTTGTCGTATCTGTCTTCAATATTTATTATATGGAAAATTTCTTACAATATTGTATGGATATAGACTCATGTTAGTATGCAGGCATCTACCTGTAGAAGGCTACAACCTTCTCTCATTTTCAAAATGCAACTGGAAGGGAGATATAACCCCTAATCTCGTTTACCAGCCCTGACTAGAAGAGAGCTTCAACCCCCTAATCAGAACACTAGCTTCTATTGGCATGAAGCTTCTACTTCCCTAGGAATCATTGTAGACCATGTTTCATCAATTTTCATATTGGCTCACACAGCCTCAACACAACCCTTCATAAATATCAATAATAATAAACTTCACCCAATACATTAAACCAAATAGTGATATCACTGTAATCATAACACTGTAATAATCAAATTTCAGAACCAATATGTGAAATAAAATTCAACATTGAACATTCATTATCTCAAAAATCATACACTACTTTTCTTCACTGAACCCACGTGTGTACATGATTTCCTTAAAACCAACTTGCGTATAGATATGTGAATACTATTTTTCAGAAGATATTTAGTCTTAGATCCAGATCTCAGTCATTCAGTCAAATATCTTTTCAGAATTGCAGAACCCTTGATCATTGAGTCGTCATAACACATTTTCTCACTCATTGATCAAATTTGTACATAATCAAGTTAGCAGCATATTCAACAATCAAGCAACCCAGATATATATGAAGATTTCATTAACATATAGCAAAAATATAGCAACAATAACATAAAACCTCTGCAATGAGCTTCAGAAAACCCTAACTTCCATACGCACCTTTTTTGAAGAAAACCCACGTATATACACATTTTTTGTAAGACAAACTAGCCTATAGATATATAAATATTAATTCAACAGAATGTCTTCAGATCTATAGAGCTTACCCAGATTTCTTCACTCCACTTCATCAAACATGTGCCAGTTATCAGATCTAATTATCTCTTCAATGGTTCATGCAAGAACATAGTCATTTTAGGTCTAGATATCTTGATCCATCAATCTATCAAAGGGTGCATCATAACTTCATATTTATCAATAAAACAGAGTTCATCCTATGCAGATATACTTCAGAGAGAATTATTAGTGATATCCCTTACATATGCACACTATTGCACTATGATCTTCTTCTCCTTATATATATTTATCCTTTACCAATACCAAGAGTCAAAACCACACAGTTGTCAATGGTATTCTTGGAAGAAATCAAATATACCACATGGCACTCAACCTGTGGGCTAATACCATGGTAAGGCCCCCTGGTATTATCCTTTTGGAGCAGAAAAGGCATACGTGACTTGGATCATTCTTATTCGTGTATATACGCAACTTCTCCTGTACAAACCCGCGCATACAATATTCAATATGAATATTACCAAATATTATGCTGGCATTACAAATTTCTTCTGATGGACTACTGAGCTTCTACTGAAGATATATACTCCATATTTTACCAGAGAGTTGCCATCAAGGACAAAATATTAAGACATAGGAATTATATTGCCAAAAATATCCCCCTTTGGACTTGATGGCAACCATGATGGTGTTTGATCACTACAAAAGATAGATATATATAACCATTATTCAAATTATTCAAACACCAAAAATTCTCTCCCCCTTTGACATCAAGAGCAAAGGGCACTATTTTTACCATGATCCCTCTGAGTGTATGTTGAATCTTCAGATATTTTCAATGAGGTACATGACTCCATAACTCAACCAAGTATGACCTTTCCTATCACCAAGGACTCATACCTACATCAATTATTCAACCAAGTGGAATTACATATTTGACTCAACTACCCAACCAAGTGGGTTTACAAAGCAGAACAAGTCCGTACATGAATGAATAGAACAATTTACATCATGAGAGTCAACATACCCTTTTCATCAAATTACAGAAATGATATGTCATTAACAGGACCAAAATATCTCAAGAGAGAGATCATATATTAGAAACCAATCATAATGCCAAAAATGCATCCTTTTCAGCAAGACAGGTGCTCCCCCTAAGCTGATGCATCTTGAACACCTTCAAAAACTAATTCATCAAAGCATATTCATCTTAGAATGAGATAAAAATATGAATGCTGGAACAACAACAGAAATTACCCAACAATACTACATCTATTCTGAGTGCTGACCCGAAAAATTTATGTCAGCAAAACCCATACACGGTTTTATGCACAGAAACTTGCGTATATACGTGATTCGTCTTTAAGAAACCTGCGTATCGAACCTAAACTTCTGAAATTAAACATATTTGACTAGAGTGGTAGAGACAACTCCTAGACTCTATCTGAGATATTCGAATGCTACCCTGGGAATAGGTTTATTAAATATATCAGCAGCTTGTTCTTTGGAGGGAACATATTCAAATTTAACCTTTTGTTCAAGCACTTGTTCACGTACGAAGTGGTACTTGATAGGAATGTGCTTAGCCTTGAAATGCATAACAAGTTTCTTTGAGATACTAATAGTAGTTGTATTATCACATAAAATGGAGATGGGAGGTGAACACTTGATTTGAATGTTTTGTAAATTCTGGATCGTCCAAAGGAGTTGAGTGCAGCATGATGCAACAGCCACATATTCTTCTTCTGTTGTAGATAAGGCAATAGAACTTTGTTTCTTGCTAAACCAAGATACTAATTGGGGTCTGATATAGAATGCACCATCACTATTGCTTTCTCGATCATCAACATTTCCAGTCCAATCTGCATTTGTTTAAGAATGAAGAGTGAGCTCATCATTCTTTGGATAACATAGACCAAAGTCTTGAGTCCCTTGTAGATATTTAAATATTCTTTCTACAGCCTGAAGATGAGACTCTTTTGGATTGGCTTGGAATCGTCCAACAATCCCAACTGCATGCATGATGCTTGGTCTTGTCCCAGTTAGATAAAGTAGAATTCCAATCATGGATCTATATTCTGGTTGATTCACTATGGGAGAATCATCATGAGAACTGAGGCTACATCCAGTTACCATTGGCATACTCACGGATTTGTAGTCTTCCATCCCATAATTCTTCAGAATTTTCTTAAGATATTTTGTTTGTGATGAAAATATGCCCTCTGTTGCTTGTTGCACTTGTAAGCCAAGAAAGAATGTTAGTTCCCCAAGTAAATACATTTCAAATTCTTGCTGCATAACAGAAGCAAATTTCTGACTCATGGACTCTTCATTACTTCCAAAAATGATGTCATCAACATATACAACTACAATCAATAGTTTACCATTCTCTATTTTTTTGTATAATTTACTATCAGTAGATCCCTTTGTAAATCCTTGTTGGTGAATATATCTGTCAAGATGATAGTACCATGCCCGAGGAGCTTGTTTGAGATGATATAAAGCCTTTATAAGTTTGCAAACAAGTTTTTCATCATTTCTTAGAATGAATCCTTCTGGTTGTTCTATATAAACTTCTTCTTCTAGATCACCATTGAGAAAGGCAGATTTAACATCCATTTCATAAACTTTAATTTGTTGAAAACTTGAAAAATCAAGAAACATTCTTATGGCTTCAAGTCTAGCTACAGGAGAAAATGTTTCTTAAAATTCTATACCTTCTTGTTGAGCATACCCTTTACAAACAAGTCTAGCTTTGTTTCTAATGACATCTCCATTTTCATTTAACTTTTTTTTGAATATCCATTTTTTTCCAATCACATTTTTATCATGAGGTCCTGTAACCAATTCCCAAGTATGATTCTTTTAAATCTGACCAAGTTCTTCATTCATGGCTTGAATCCAATATTCATCTTTGCTAGCTTGATTGACATTATGTGGTTCAATAGTGGATAGAAATTCCAAATATCTAGGAGATTGTACAAGAGTTCTTCTTGTTTGGACACCTGATCCCTTTTCTCCCAAAATTTGAGATTCTAGATGATTCTTTTGTGTGTACTTGGAGGGAGCCTTTTTAGATAGATATTCTTTTGATGCTTCATTCGGTTAACATTCTGTATTGTTGCTATTTGATGCAGGAAGATATACATCGTCATCATCTTCATTTGTTGTTGTTATTTCCTTTTTAGGAGCTGAGAGAGACTCATCAATTACAACATCAATACATTCAACAATCTTCCAAAGTATTTTATTGTAACACTTATGTACTTTACTTCTAGAAGAGTAACCAAGAAATATTCCTTCATCTGCTTTAGGTTCAAACTTACCAAGTTTTTCATCATTGTTCTTGATAAAAAATTTCTTTTCGAAAACTCTAAAATTCTTTACAGTGGGAAGATTGCCATGCCAGAGTTCATAAGGAGTTTTATCACTGTTCACTTGAAAATGAGCCTTGTTCGGAATGCTTACCGCAATATCTGCTGCTTCTCCCCAAAAGGTATTGGGAGTTCCAGATTCATCAAGCATAGCCTGAGCCATTTTTTGAACTGTTTTATTCATCCTTTCTTCCACGCCATTTTGTTGTGGGGTTCCAACTACAAAAAATTGTCTTTTTATGCCATGATGTTCACAAAAATCAAAGAATTCATCTCATATATATTCTCCTCCTCGGTCAGATCTAAGACATTTTATTTTTAGATGTAATTCATTTTCAACCAAATCTTTGAAGATCTTAAATTTTTCAAATGCTTCATCTTTATGTTTCAGTAAACCGATCCAACACATTCTACAGAAGTCATTAATAAATAAAATATATTATTGTTCTCCACGAGATGAATTTTAACTTACAGGACCACATATATCAATATGTATAAGTTCAAGAGGCTTGCTTACTGATCCTTCCATAGCATTGAATTGCACCATGGTTTGCTTACCAAATTGGCATGATTTGCATATGGTACTTTTAGGTAGAGTGATACTGGGAAGATCACAAACTGCTTTGAGTCTGCTAGACTTTCTTATTTGAGAGAAGCTCAAATGTCCCAACCTTTTGTGCCATAAACAATTTTCTAAATATTTACCCAAGTATAATTTTTCTTGGCCAGCTTTCAATACATAAATATTTCTTGGTGTTCTAGTTCCTTTTATTACCGTTTTTCCTGTGTCATGTTCACGTACTATACATTATTTTGAACTAAAGACAAATTCATTTCCTTGATCACACATTTGACTCAAACTTAGCAGATTGTGTTTTAATCCATCCACATACATAACATTGTTAAATTTCACCTTTTATTTTAGATAAACATAACCTTTTCCTTTAATCACAGCTGGAGAGTCATTTCCAAAAGTATCATTCTTTTCTTTCTCTAGAGCATCGTATGAAAGGAGTTTATTTCTATCACCTTTCATGGGTTTTGAGCATCCGCTATCAATGTACCATTGATTTTATTCCCCTTCTGCAAATAAAGCTATGCCACAACTTTCAACCTGTAAGTCTTTCTTTCTCCAAACCTTGGAATTTGAAGGTATATGTTCTTTTGGCTGAAGTTTTCTCCTGCATTCAGATTCTTCATGACCAAATTTATTGCAATGAGCACATTCAATTTCATTTTGAAGAGGAGAAAAGTTGTTATAAGTATTCTTCTTTATTCCAGTCTCATTTCTTTTCTTTATTTCTTCTCTAGTCATGATGATTTTGTATGCAACACATTGAGAAGTCTTATGACCAAAATTATGACATGAGAAACAATGCCCATTAAAGAAATAATTTATGCGATCATGAAACCTTCTATTTATGTTTACATGCTAACTGATATTTATGTTATTTTTCTTCGTTGTATTAAAGTGGTCATGCTTTACCTGAGTATTTTATTTGTTCTTTTGTTGCGAGACAGAATGTTGCAGGCTACCTTTAGCTGCATTTAGATAACTTGGTGCTGAAGACTGAGATGATTCTCCAATATATACAAGAAATGTCTTTATAAATGGAGAGCATTGTACCTTGACAATTTCATCTAAGGTTTCAGATCCTTTAGCAAATCTAAGATTTAAATTTTTCACTTTCTCAATTTCCTTTCTTAGACTTACTATTATACATTATAATTTCTCATTGTGCTTCTCCTTTTCTATAAAATGATTTTTTAGAGTATCTATGGAAATCTTGTTTTCTTCCAAACATATTTTGAGATGATTTATTTGTTCAAGAAAGTAATTTTCTTCTAGTGCATCCATAAAAGTATCACTAGAGTCCTTTTCAAAATCCATGATTAGTCTAATATCTTGATCAGATTCTCCTTATTCACTATTTGATAGACCATCAATATCTTCATGAGTATAATATCTTTTTCTATTGATAAATGTTTTCTTATTTCCTTTAGCCACTTCCTTTATTTTTTAATGACTATCTTTATGGGGACATTTAGTAGCATAATGACCAACTCTTCCACAAGAAAAACATTTAAAAGGAAGCTTACCTCTAAACCTTCCAATGCCAAGCTATAGCTTCTTTACAAAATGTATCTCATCTTCTTCTGAAACATACCCTAATCCTTCTTGTTCTTCTACCTCCTTTCCTTTTGTAGTAGCTATGAAAACAACTTCTTTGACTTCAGATGGGCCTCCTTTTCTCATTTCACAAGTAGTCAGAATCCCATGAAGTTGAAAAATAGTAAGAGTTTGTAGATCCTGCTTCTCTTCAATAGCAAACACTTTAGACTCAAATTTTGGAGTTAGAGATCTTAAAACCTTTTCTACCATAGTAGTGTCAAATATGGTTTCACCCAGATTTCTCATATGATTTAAAATATCATCTAGACATAAAAAGAAACTAGCAATGCTTTCCTCATTAGGCATTCTGATTTTTTCATATTGAATTATGAGAGTTTCGAGTTTAGTGTTTTTTACCTTGGCATAACCTTCATAGCTTAGAATGATTTTGTCCCATATCTTCTTTGTTGTATTTAACTGCATGACTTTGACAAATTATAATTCAATTAGACTTCCCAATAATGCATTGACCACCTTTGCATTGGTTTCATAGTTCTTTCTTGCTGCTGCATCTGTCAGAACGGAAGTTGGATATTGATAACCTCCTTCAACTATAGCCCATACATCTGCTCCAAGAGACTGAAGATAGGATCTTGTCCTTGTCTTCTAGAAGATTAAGTTATTTTCATTGAAGAGAGGAGACCTGATAGATGTTGTCCCATCTTGATTTCTCATCTAGGTTGATCTTCCTTCTAGCGATTAAGCTTCTTCAGAAGGACTTGCTATGAAACCAATTGTTGGGAAAAATACTTAGAGGGGGGGGGGGTGAATTAGTACTTAGAGCTTACTAATAATTTTAACTTTTACTTTACTGAATTCCATATGCAACTTTCATGAATGTAACTTGCGTATAGACACGCATACTCTAAAAGAAACTTGCATATAATGACATAATTTTATTGTTAGAAAACTTTTCATAAACAATATTTAACTTAGCTTATCATTCATGCATCTTTTTGTTAATAATTAACTATGTGTAGTAATACCAGAATAAATCATCACATAAGAGAAACATACATGAACACCAAGATGTAAGGTGGAAACCTAATTCGGGAGAAAACCACCGCTTTTGTCATCTCTATATTCAATATTTATGATATAGAATACTGCTTACAATATTGTGTTGATGGAAACTCATATCAGTATGCAGGCATCTACCTGCAGAAGGCTAAAACCTTCTCTCATTTTCCAACTGCAACTGGAAGGGAGTTACAACCCCATAATCTAGTTGACCAACCACTACTGGAAGGGAGCTTCAACCCCCTGATCAGAACACCAAATTCTACTAGCAGGAAGCTTCTACTTCCCTCAGAATCACTGCAGACCACGTTTCCTCAATTTTCATACTGGATCAAACAACCTCAACACAACCCTTCATAAATATCAACAACAATAAACTTCACCCAATACATCAAACCAAACAGTGAGATCACTGTAATCAGAACACTGTAATAATCAGATTTTAGAACCAATATGAAGAATAAAATTCAAACCTAAACATTCATTATCTAAAAAATCATATGCTAATTTTCTTCATTGAACCCGCGTGTATACACACTTTCCTTAAAACCAACTTGCATATAGATTTGTGAATACTGTTTTTCAGAATATATTCAATCTCACGTCTAGATCTGATTCATTCAGTCAGATATCTTTTCATAACTACAGAAACCTTGATTATTCAGTAATCATAACACATATTTTCTCACTCATTGATCAAATTTGTACATAATCAACTTAGCAGCATATTCATCAATCAAGAAGCCCATATCTATATGAAGACTTCATTAACAGACAACAAAAAGAGCAGCAAGAATAGAAAACCTCTGCAATGAGCTTCAGAAAACCTTAACTTCAATACACGCCTTTTCTGAAGGAAACAACCATATATACACACTTTTTCTGAGACGAACTAGCATATAGATCTATAAATATTAATTCAGTAGAATGTTTTCTGATCTATAGAACTTACCCAAATTTATTCACCCCACTTCAGCAAACATGCGTTGGGTCTCAGATCTAATCATCTATTCAATGGTTCATGCAAGAACATAGTCATTTTAGGTCTAGAGATCTTGATCCATCAATCTATCCAAGGGTGCATCATAACTTCATATTTATCAATAATACAGAGTTCATCCTATGCAGATATACTTCAGAGAGAAGTATTAGTGATAGCCCTTACATATGCACACTTTTACACTATGATATTCTTCTCCTTATATAGATTTAGCCTTTACCAATACCATGAGTCAAAACCACATAGCTACCGATGGTATTCTTGGACGAAATCAAATAGAACACATGGCACTCAAACCTATGGGCTAATACCATGGTAATGCCCCCTGGTATTATTCCTTTGGAGCTGAAAAGGCATACATGACTTGGATCGTTCTTATTCGCGTATATACGTGACTTCTCCTGTACAAACCCGTGTATACAATATTCAATATGAATATTACCAAATATTCTGCTGGAATTACACATTTCTTCTGCTGGACTCCTGAGCTTCTACTGAAGACATATACTCCATATTTTACCAGATATTTTCCATCAAGGACAACATATTAAGACATAGAAATTATATTGCCAACACTCATTGGATACATGCAAAGAAGGATAAAAAAAGAGCAGACCACATTGATACCACTGATCGAAATTGATGTAGGAACACGATATAATACATATATAACCATAAATACAAATATGCGGTGGAAATAACACTTCATTTCATTAATATCAAAGAATTGAAATTTGTTTACAAACAAAATGGAAATAAACTAGCTAGGGCGCTAGTAGCTTATCTATGAGAATAAATGTGGAGGCTACTTGCCTGTGAACTGTGTTACAATGAGGCTCGAGGGCCTATTTATTATTAAGTAACAATGGAAAACCCTAAATATCCAAAAACCTAGCCCTAGGAGATGAAGCGCCAAAACTATTAGCCCCGTTTGGGTAAATTGTTACATCAACTGCCCGGGGACACAACTTTGGCATACGATCTTTGTTTGATGCGCTAAATACCTCATTAGAAAGATCTATCAAAGGAATAAAAGTATTTATGTGAGAAATATCAAAGTAACTTCCATGTTTCTCCAATTTTTCCCAAAACAATTCGTTTAGTGCCTCAAAAGAGCTCCAGAAGTTCAGGACTCGAAAAAGTGCTAAAAATGGTAAATTGTGCTACAACTAAGGAAACTAAAAAACTAAAAGAAATAATTGTGGGGCCCCAAGTGGAATATGAGTATGGACACCAATATCCACATGGATCACCTACACAGACATGGTTATATGGGTTATTGAAACAATGGATATCAAGGGGAGGAAGTTCCACACTAAAAATGGCACAACAATTAGATCATTTATAACAAAGGAAATTCAAGAGATGTAACAATTTCTGAGCCCTAAATTTTTCTTTGAAAGAATTTATGTGTTAAAATTATTTAAGAAGCACAAAGATCCAACTAATTCAATTAAAGAGTGGAGGAGTGACCCGAACAAGAAAAAAGGGAGAAGGATGGTAAGTACAACATAGATTCACTAGATTATCTTTTTAGTCAGCTAGCCACTATGTTATACACGTTACATGCAGTCCCAAGTGTCTCTAAATTCTTGGAATATTGGGTCCCCATAATTTATGGGGCTTCTTATGGGTACATCTTTGACTAGGCCACCACACTATATAATAATTTAGCCAAATACATTGTAGCTTTCTTCTCTTGCTGTAGCATCTCAGGGAACAATATTCCCCTGTTATATATGTTATCATATGTCATGGAATCCCTATGGTATTCCCTTGACTTACCAATGAATGGATGGAAGTGGACTATCTTTGACTCCACACCAAATCACATCTACCATGAGGTATTCTCAGAGGCCAATTTTTTTTTTTGTTTCTATAAAATTTGTCATAATTTTATTAATCTAATTTATGAGATTATATTTGAAACCAAGATACCCACAATGCCTCAAAAAGCTATGGAGGATTTTAGGAGGATTTATAATTGCTTTGGTGAATAGTTCTTCACCTATATCATATTCCTAGGAAACCATGCGCCTCCACATGCTTTACCACTCCACGTTGGAGACAATATGATATGCAAAGAGGTATCATATCAAACAGTTGGCCACCGAATTACCAAGGCATTCAAAGAATCCAATAAGAAGGTATAGCCTCAATTCCCACTTCCTTTCGGGTTTTTTCTTTGGCCAATTATGGAAACGCCAAAAAGGAGCTCTTTCCTGTTGAAACAATGAATTTAGCCACCATTATGAATAGGATCTATGACCCAGATGGGGTAGAAAATAAGGTGGCCCTAAACTCTAGTGTCAGAAATTTCCCCCACGAAGAGAATAAGTTTGATGAATTTTTCATTGAGGAAACTTTTTATGAGTTAGTTCTGGAAATTTTGGATGAGTAGTTATCAGTCTAGGAGCGATATTTGTTCCTCACCTTCAGAGATACAAGAAAAACCCCTCTCCCACTTAATTTATTGTAGTTCCCTCTGCAAGGAAAAATATATCTAAAGTACACCATGGCTTCTACTCAACAAGGGATTCCCTCCCAACCGGTTTTCACTCCTCTACAACAACAAGCAATAACAACTGCCTCTTGAGATGCTAGAGGAAAAACACATATGGTGTACCCAAACATGGAGCAAGAATGGCACTAGTTTGACGAGGCCCTGAAGAAATATAAATAAGGGGAAGGAGAGAAGGAGGTATTAGAGGGAGAAACAATTTTAGAGCAAGATATTCCATTCCATAGTCACCTTACTCAGAAACACACTAGGCTAGAGCAATCCATGGTCGATAAGACACTAGCAATCATTGGGTCTGAAGTAGATATTATCTTAGTTAATCCTACTTTAGAGGTCTTCCTAGAAATTCAAGATATTCCACCACTAAATGTTCTTTACAACCCTGTGCACAAGGTCAGGGTAAAGAGAGTGAGGAAGAGGAGGAAGATAGACAATTTATAGGCCTTAATTTTAGGGAAAATCACACAAGCCCTTAGAAATCCTTTGGAAAGGAACTTCAATCGCCCCTACTAAGGAACTTCGGAAATTAGCTTAGTTCATAGGTGCATATAATTCGAACTCTAAGGATAAAGCCATGGAAGCTCAATAATTGATAAGGGAAAAGGATGAGAACATTACATCCCTGTAAGAGGCACTCATCGAAAAGGAGGAGCAACTAGGGGCACAATGGAAAGACCAACTAGATCAAAGGGACACTGAATTATCAAATCTAAAAAGACAGTTCAATTCTCTCCAAGTTCAAAATTGAGAGGAAATTAAGGAAAAGGATAAAAAACTCCAAGATTCCCAACAAGAGATAACGAATTACAGGGGATAACCCTCCAACTAAGGATTTCAGGTAGGAGGCTCGTGACTTAAGTAAATGACTACAGAGGAAGAAATGATTGTTCTGTGAGAAGTTGAATTTTATTTTGGGGAAATGCATGTTGGGAAATGCCCTGACCAATGATCTAATGGAAATGATTCCATATTTTGATGAAGCCATGAAGGACATGAATTAAATGTTAGAATGGAAAGTGAGTGTCGAGGTGAGAAAAATAGACTTTCCTAAATTTGATGCAATGGATAAATCCCTTATCCTCATATGATGAAAAGAATAGATACGACCAGTTAAAAATATTATCAGTGATGTGCAAGAGATGTCAAACACCTGGTGGAACCTTTCAATGATTCCTTACTTGGGTCAAATATAATTTCCAGCTTCCCTGGAGATTCCCTACCAGATGTGAAGAGCTTTCATAGGAACTGGCTTGAACAAGGGGTTCAGTTGACAAAGAGGGTTAACTAGCTAACAAAAATATATCTCAAAGCTAATTGGCACTTTCTAGTCAAACCTTGTGCCAATTGGTTAGTTGTAAAATAACTTAACAATATTTGTACTCAGATTCTCCCACCGTTACGGAAGACTATCTTCAGTAGTCAGGAACAAATCAAGCCTCAATCTTCTCCCAAGTTGGCGATACTAAATCTGCAAAAAAATTAAGAAAAGTGGATAGTGGTGCATGGGTCCATTTCAAAAGATCACGCTCGCTAACATTAATGATACTTCCTAATCCAAATTCATATCATATCTCTTCCATTTTGTTGATTTTGTATATATTTTTTTTCAACAAAGAATAACTTTTTTAATGTAATGATTAGAGCAAGTAGGCATTTGACGTGCTAGAACAACTTATTAGTTTCATCAAATGCTACACTAGAAGATATTTTTGTAACAATTTTTTGTTAGGAGTATCCCTATAAGAGCAAAGAGGAACCCGTTTGTAAGGGTTAAATTTTCTATTCTAGAGGATGCAATATCTACAAGTTTGAAAGTTGAGACACTTAGTGATATTTATTTTGTTCTTAAAGAATAGAGAAGAAGCTTTTGGTTATTCCAAGAATTAATATGTGAATTGTGTGTTCTTATCTTTGCGAATCATTTTCGTATTTGTTTCTTTCCTCTTAGAAATCATGTAATTGTAGCTACTAGAACTCAATCTTGTATGTCATATTTATTTATGGAATGTTATGGAAAATAATACTATAAATGTAAGATGGAAAGCCTTAAAATTTTCTCCACGGTTTCTAACTTCAATTACTTTGTCTACACATTATTCTGCTAAAATTTAGTGCACATGATTATATTTCTAGCCCTCTGCACAATTTTTCTTCCTTTATATCTTACTTCACCTATACTACTACAACTAAAGAAGATTAATTCTTTGTGTATATGCTACTATGGCTGAACTTTACTTCTTTGGAACACAAATTTGTCACTGTGTATAATGTGTTTGGTCTCTGCATATAATTATTGAACCAGATATAAATACTTTTATATTTGTAATCCTTGAGCAATAATGAATTATCTACAAGAGACGCCAACATATCCTAGGAAATGAACCTTCACCTCAACTTGAGGGGTTGTCTCTACGAGCGACAACATTTTGCATGACTTTTTCCATGTTGATTCCAAAATCGAATTTCTCTAGCATTCCTCTTAAGCCATTATGGTGTTATAATGTTAATATTCCCTCTCCATGTTAGCATTTCATAAAGAAAAACCTTACTAAAATCAATGTTGGAACTTAGAGAGAGTGATATTTGAGGAACAAAGGAACTTGTAGAAAGTTTATTTTGGAGGACATCTTCAACACTCTTTAAGATGGATTTCAACTTTTTGTATTGTTTTCTCCTTCAATCAGTGCAAATATCTTCCTTTCCTTCCCCAAAATAGTGTGTTGCTCATATGCATATTTTTGAAATCAATGTTGGAACTAAAAGAATATTATATTTTATGAACAAAGGAACTCCTAGAAATAATGTTTTGAAGAACATCTTCAACGCTCCTTAAGATGAATTTCAACTTTTTGTATTGTTTTCTCCATATGTGATTACAAGGAATTTTTTTCCTTTTCCCAAAAATAGCTTGTTGCTCAGATGCATGTGTTTCTAAATTGGTATTGTGATAACTATTTAGAATATTAATAATATATACTAAATAGTAGACTATTTTCTTTGTTGTTTTACCATTTATTATTAAATATGATTTAAAAAATAAAATATATTTTCCTACTATAATTAATTAAAAAAAAATGTATTCTCCCAAATTTAATAGTGAAATAAATGATTAGATTATTTTTAAATTCTGAAAAATATCATCAAATATAGTAGATAAAAAAATATTATAAATAAATTATATATATATATATATATATATATATATATATATATATATATATATATATATATAACAAAATTATAAGAAAATTAATATAATTTTTTTTTATTACTTTTAAAATGAGTTTTAGTACATCTACTTGTAACACGTTGAAAGTGTTCAGAGAATTAAACGCATGACCTCTCAATAGTAAATGTTCTTTAATAATGGGGATTTCATTAATTAAGTTAATCATTGACGGTTATATATATATATATATATATATATATAGCATAAATTTATTGAAACTAATATACGATAGATGTTGTAATTAAATAGAATGTAATGTTTTGCAAAATATTTGACTTGGTCAAGTTATCAATGCATTTTGAGCTTCACGTTTATGAGAACCCACGGTATTCATGTGGAATATTTCTCATTTAAAGGGGGAAATTAAACCAACTTAAATCCATCTTAACTTAGTAGTTACCAAGTGTCAAGAGGAATCAAATATCTTGGAATGCAAACCTATTTAGAGTGAAAATATATTTGATCCCTCTTGAAATTTTGTACATCAAAAACTAAAATGGAAGTAAATTGGTAATAATCCAATATAACATATCATTTGGTACTACCAATTATATTTTTCAATTTTTGATAATAAATTTTACTTTTTCTTCTCAAGTTATCCAATGGATTATATTATCAAGTAGATTCAGGAAAATGGTGATTAGCTCGAAGAATTCATAGAATAACCACTATTGCAGACCAAAGGAGTAAGTGATGCAGGAACATGCAGGTCAGGGTGAACAAATACAAAAGTGTTTGTCTCACAGGTTTACAGGTCATTGTACCTGAGTTTTTCTTTAGATTTCCTTAGTTTTTAGCATTTAGGACTTAACAACAAGTTATATTTTTAATTTCATTATAATTTCTTTTTAGTTACTTTTTTAAAATTAAGTATAGAATTTAGGTGAATGGGAATTAACAATTATCCAATGTAGCTACATGTAGCTGTTGACAATTTCTAAAACTGTTCAACAAATCATACAAAAGGGAAGAAATGAGAAATTTGAAAGATTGGATTCCATCATAGCAGAAAACGAATAAAGATAATACAAGAGATTTTGAAAAGTCATCTGAATCCATTCACAACAAAATACATTTCTTTCTATATTCATAATTGAATGCATTTATAAACAGTGGAAAGAACTGGCAGAATAATTCTTTTTACAAGCATTTAAGAAACAACCGAGAGCAAGTGGGAATGACTACATTGAGGCATATGAACAAGGCTATAGACAATATCCGAGACATCCATTAACGAAAAAGATCTACAGTCATAGAAACACGCTGAGTGTTGTGGCAAAGAAAATCACAGGTATCATTCAAACTGAAACAATACGTTTTCCTTTCGAGCACTATCCAATTAGTTTATTACAAATACCTAAAAAATCATTGCAGTCCAAAGATACGATTAAATATATTGCATGTTCGACTAAGGAAATGGGTTCGAAACCCCAATACTAAAGCCCTACAAGTAGCAGCGAATACCAAGACCAGAGATAAAGAAGCCCTGACTGGCAAGTTAAGAGCCGCAACCACATATAGATCCCAAAACCACTTACAGACATAAGATTATCCATACCAAACTGCTAACAGAGAAATCAACACAGAAGACAACTGATAGGGGAGCCGAGGCTCATACCCTCCAAACCTTAATTGCTAGAAGTGACTATAGGAAAAGACCCTACTCGTTTGGGCTAGTAACAGCAGAGCTGAAGACCACACCTGGAGCGCCCAACAAACCACCTGTAAAGACAAACCCAGATGTTAGATTTGCAAGAAAGTTAAAACCCTGTGACAGAGAAATGAATGGTGAGGGTTTGTAAGCCTATGCTTACCAAAAGAGCAGCGTCAAACTGGAGGAAGGATTCGACCGGTCGCCAACCAGCAAGGGAACCCTGCTCACGAAGGAGAAAATTCCTTAGTATAACCAGGAAAATCAACTGAAAAACTAAAGCAGAGAAGAAGGACTTACCACTGTGAAGCTGACGAGTTGAGGTCGAATGCTGAGTTCCCCGATGGCTACGACTTGACATACCATAGTCAAATAACCAGTTAAACAGCAGAATGCATACGGCAAGAGGATAAAATAGTATAAGAGCAAATGCATTTAGGAGATAGCAACCACAAATAGTACCCACAAAACCTTCAGGGCGGTGGAGCCAATTTGTAAATAGTAGAGAATCAAGTCTCGAAACCCTCGAGCTCATTGACAGAGCAAGAAATACAAACAGAGCCATTACACCAACAGAATCCAGCTAGTAGAGCAGAGCGGTGGTTAAATATTGCAGATAGAGCCTAGTAAACAGTGTGGGAGCCGTGGCCACATATAGGTGAAAGCGCCACTAAAAAAAACCACTATAATCGCAGAGAAACAGTCAAAAACCCTCACAGTCACTAGAGAACAAAGTAAAATGACAATTAAATAGAGGTTAGGCGTGTAGCTAAGGGTGGGATCGCTAATTCCAACGAGACATGTGTCCTCCTCACACTAACCACAAGTACGAGCAATTAATCAACAATAAAAGATATATCAATTACAAAATCACTGAGAATCTGATAATCACAATCACCACATTAATCACAAATTAATTACTGATTAATTGCAGAGTTTAAAAAGGGCTGGTCCCATCAGTAAGTATTGGTTTATGTGATGTACAAATTTCATAATTTCTATGGTGAATTGTGATGGCATGGTTAGAGGCTTTGAGCAAATCATTTTGGATAAGGATGTATTATATATACCCATTAAGTGATTGATTCCTTACCTATATGAATTTTTATTTTCAAAGGAGATGATTAATTTCTTGAAGGATATACATAAACTGTCAATAATTTTTTTGAATATGACTATCATATATAATATAAAGCATGAAAGAAAAATGTGAGAGTAAACAAACCATACAAGAATTTTCTAATGAACTTTTCTTGGGATATAAAGAACACGAAAATTTTGAAAATGATAGAGAAATTACATTACATTTCATCTAAATATTTATATTACTATGGAACAGCTTCTGCAAAATATAGGGAATGATAAATTCACAGGCTTAGGATTTAGGCTCCGTCTTCGGTGGATTGACATATCATCTGTGAAAAAGCGGCCAACCTTTTCTGCAACTCATCAGTGTTGGCTCCCACTATTTTGTACTCGTACAAATTGTATTTCATTAATAAGAAGGTTGGAATTCACTTTACATCCATTTTATATTTTAACTCCTTTCACTTCATCCACGTCAACTAATGGAAATATAATGTCTCGATACTTCAACGTCAAATTATTGAAGAATTTTTTCATGGATTTCGGTGGCACACACTAGTCTATAGTAAAATGCACTGCAACCTACAACACCCCCAAAATATTTATATGAAAATAAAAAAACTCGAAAAATTTAACAGAGAGAGAAAATTAGTGTTTTCGAGAAGGTATACATAACAAAAATATAGAGTACATATGTACAAAAATATGAAGAAGTAAAGTGATGAATGGATACAACAAATAAGATGACAGACCCTAGAGGCTTGAACTTGGGCTTGAACCAAAATTATTTCCCATTATTTTTAGAATTGTTATTGAGAGGTAGAGGAGGAAAACACAAATTTCATACACAAAATACGTGAGTTGCTGCTCAATTACTCAATTAATCACAAAACTTCATTCACTTACGCATTTACCTGAGTTTTTTCTCTATATTTTCACAATTTACGATGACCTAGCCATGGGTATATAAACATCAAATTAACCAAATGCGGAATCGTGCAAACTCTAACTAGACTTGACTCTTCTTCTGCTAACTTCTTTATGTAAACTTACACTCAACTTGAGTCTCATCCGACTTTTTTTTCTTAACTTAATTGTTCATGTATTAGATGCATGCATGAATAATTATTATTTCTAACACTCACCCTTATTTACTATCATATGACTCAACCTTAACTTACTCATGAATACAAATAACTTAAAAATGCATGTTGGTCTAAGTTTCAGCTAGGCTTAAAATGACTCAATTTTTTTTTACAATGTTGGGTTTTCTTTTCTCATTTCTTTCAAATTCTATAGCCTCAATTTTTTTTCATTCTAAGTTTTTCTCAATTTTTGTAAGCTCCATATTTCTTGAGTTTCTACTCCCATATTTTTTTTTTTGACTTATCTTGTATTTGTTCTAATTTTATCTGATACAAATTCAACTTCAAATATTCTTTCACTCATTGACTTCTTCCACGACTCTTCATCTACAAATTATGAACTTCATTCTTCTTCTTGCCCTTCATATTCCTAATATTACTTCTACCGTATTTCTTGATAACAGAATTTAATCTCATCTCAAATCAATTTTTCAAACATTGTTTCAAGTCTTCTTCTTCGTCTTCAGAACCTTCCATGTCCTATCCTACATCTTTTTCTCCATATTCTCTTTCAAATATAACTTTAATTTTTCTGCTATCCTGTTTACTGGAACACTCAAAATAAATGTTAAAAAGGACTTCATTATGATCTGTAGTGAGAGCTTTCTCCTCCTCCTCTTCCTTATCTACCTCTTCGACTACATAAAGGTTACCTTTCACTTTTATGTTGTTCTGCATATTCTCTTAAAAACCCTCGAATCACTTTATCTTATTCTTGATCATCAATTGCTACTATATCATGCACTGCTTCATGAAAAAATCAATTTTTTCTTCATAATATGCCATTACAGTGGTATATTCAACATTTAATTCTTCGTTAAACATTGCACTTTCCATATTGCCACAATCAATCCTTATTTCAAAAACTAGACCAAAAGATTCATTAACATAATTTCCATCCACTCTATGGTGGGATATACGAGCATGCATGTGTTCATTAACAATTTCAACTTCACCAAATTCATCAATTGATGATGAATTCACGAGAGATGAACTCTCAGCTCTACAAACCATTACTTCATATGACAAACATGCTTTGTTATTCTGAAACTTAAATGTCTCAACCTATGATGAAAAGAGGCCATTATTAGCCACAATATTACCATCTTCAACAATGTCTATTGTTGGATTAACCAATTCACAACTTATTTTGTAGTCATCATCCACATGTGTGTCATCATAATGGGATTCACCGTCATCTTCACTATCCACTTTACAATGGATTTATAAAACATTTATATGCTCTTGCTTTGTTTCACTCATAGAGGCTTCAACTTCTCTCTCTGCAATATTACTTGTGTCATATTCATCCATATGCATGGATTCTCAAAGCCCTATTATCCTCCTAGAGTCTTGAACATTTACCTTGAGGCCCACTTTTGACTTCTCTATTGATTCTTCAATAGACTGTGACACAAATTGCTACTACACGTCACTTTTCTTTGTACCAAAATTTGCTACGAGGGTCTTCCATGCGTCCTAGGAAGATGTAGTTTTTCCTATCTTGCAAAACAACTTCTCATCCAATGTTTGTTTTATAAGATCCAATAATAAAGTGTCGCATACATTATCATATGAGTTATTAGAAAGGTACTCAATTAACTCTTTACATTGATAATTTTTTTGCATTTTGACAACCCAAAACTCAAAATTTAATTTACTAGTAAATTTTGGTAGTGTTATTGTTGGAAGTAATGGAGAAACCTAGACTTAGAAGGTTGTTGTGATGAGGATAGGATTGAGATTCTAATCTTAGATCTCATATCCAAATATCTCAGGAGTGGTTGAAACCATATCGTTAGTGTGAAATCCTATATAATTAAGGCTCATCTGACTCTATAGACAGTGCATTTATGAGTGTGTATACACTTTCCAGGTTCTCACCTGGAGAGCTATTTAATAAATATTTTATATATCCAGTTTTTAACATGGTCTCAGAGCATAGGATCAGAGGATTGTGTGTTGTGAGGCTAAGTCCTTGGAGGCTGCAAATATTCATGGAGATGTGATTGAGCTTCATGTGAACGTTGCGTGATTTTTTTGTCCAATCCAGAGTGGTGATCGTGTGGCAGCGTGGCTGTAGTCGAATGATTCAACTACCCCTGTTTCAAGCACCAGATTAGATAAACTATGGCCATTTTTTTTTTGGCCTCAGAACTATTGGCCATGTTGTTGCAGAGGGTGTGCGGATGAGAGAAACCTCCAAATATCTCTGATGTTGAACAAATCCTATGTATACAAAAAGCCTCCAACATTTCCTCATTGGAACCATGTTGCTGTTGTGGAGGAGAAATCATAGGTGTTGTTGACAACATTGTCTCAAGATATTTGTCACCTCAAATATTTGTTCTTTAAAAGGAAAAAACAATGTTGCAGAAAATTTGAAGCTCTAGAAAAGCACAGAACCTGATTGGGTATGTTTTTCAGCTGAAGATATTGATATCGAGGATTTGATTGTAATTTCAACTATAAATTGTGTGTTTTTGCGGTCTGTATCGCTGACCATTGTGGTCTGAAAAAGGAGCAATGTTCATCAAATGAGAGTCAACTGTGGTGCGACTAGAAAACTATTATCTGTGAAGAAGAAAGAGTCGATTTGCGATGAAGGCTAGAGACAAAATGGACTGACCAATATTCATCTTGGTTTTCAAGCTACAAGCAAAATCCAAGAATGCCTTGAACGTCGAGAGGCCAAAAGTGCCAGAGGTGCATTTGAAGTTGCTCATTAAAGAACTGGTGGATGCGTTGAAGGAGTGAAGGACTGGTCCATGTGGTTTGTCCAACATTGTGCCCGTAGATTCGAATGGGCTTAACAAAAATCACCTCAGCTCAATTTCTCTCGCCGGTTGGGTGATGGCCATTTGGCTATTCTTGTAGAATTATATGCGGAGGAGGCCCAATTCCATAGTCAGAATTAGACATTGATCACATTACCGGCTTTTTGAGAGGTCGTCTGTTGCTCGTCGCAAGAGCCGAGGGAACTGAAACCTGCGTGGCATAGAAGCCATAGTCTACAAGGTTCTATTGTTAAAGAGCTTCCAAAGGGAGGTTTCTTGCCTGCGTGGTAACAGGGTTGTTGGAGCTCGTTAAAGGACTGAGTGGAGTCAAAATCTGTAAACAAGATAAAATGAGAAAAGCTGGACTTTAACAACATGTCTATATCTTTTGATATTTTTGATTCTGATGATGATGATGTTTTCATGTGGACATTTGGAGGCATTAGATTGGGTGGTACTTTTGCATCAGAAGGAATTTCACAAAAACAATGTGGTTTTGTTGATGACCACCAGAAACAAGAGGCACAATCTGTTGTGAAAGATCCTGATATTGAAGACTCAAGAGTTGATCTTCAGGAAGGATGTAAAGAGGAACAAAGTGTTGAAGATCAATTGGACGAGCCACATGAATATGATTGCGAAGATGTGGCAGAAGAAGACAGAGCTAGAGAGAATTTAAAATGTGATGATCTCATGAATATTTCTGTGTGTGCAGATGTTAACAGCAATAAGGAAGAAACAATGAAGATTGAAGAGGAATTAAAGGTTCATGAAGCATGGCTTGAAACACCGTGTCTTTATGAAATCAACACATAAGTTGCATCCATACATGTTGAAGACATATTTGTGGAAGTTCACATGCGTGACACCGGAAATAGTGAGAGAAAACATTCTCTTATTGATCCTGTCATAACTTTGAGAAGGGCGAGGATAAGCATTCAAGCTTTCCATCACTGGGGAATAAATGAGGTGCAAATACATTACTACCTCACGGCGAGGAAAGTGAAGATGAAGCTTCACCTCAGAATGAACAAGTATGGAGTCGAGAGCATAAAGACCAAAATGAAAACCTCTGTTACCAAGTTTTTCATGTTTTTTAATTGTAAGCCTAGCTGAGACTAGACCAGCAGGCATATGTTATTGTTCAATACCCTTTCTCCATTAAGGGGGAGTGTTGGAAGTAATGGAGAAACCTAGACTTAGAAGGTTGTTGTGATGAGGATAGGATTGAGATTATAACCTTAGATCTCATATCCTAATATCTCGGGAGTGGTTGAAACCATCCCGTTAGTGTGAGAGCCTATCTAATTAAGGCCCATCTGACTCAATAGACAGTGCATGTATGAGTGTGTATACACTCTCCAGGTTCTGCTTCAAGCTCATCCAGCCTTTTTTTGGTAAATGGATAACATCTGATTCGATATTCTCGTATAAGTCCCACTGCATTTGCCTGTACTGTTTTCCCATCTGGACCTAAAATAATCAAGGATGGGATACCCTGAACTCAGAAGTAGCGAGACAAGTTCTTTTCATCCTTGTATCCAAATGGAAAAGCCAGCCATGGCATGCTTGCATAATATTATTCGAATTCTTTCTCCTCTTTGTCACCTGAGAGAAACACAATCTTAAAGGCCTCCCCTTTCTTCAAAATCTTATTATAAATATCCACAAGCTCTGGGGTGAGCTTTCTACAGGGACCACACCAGTGAGTTGAGAAATACAGACCCACAGTTTTCCCCACAAGCTCCACGACCGGGACCTATTGGAAAAAACCCAAATTGACAATGAGACCATCATGAAAATAAGAACTTATTTTAGTGGTATGATTCATGAATCATAGCATAAAAACAGGGAAGCTAGTAAGCAAACCTTAGTAACTCACCTGGGCACCTCCATGCTTGATCACAAAGTTGCGCTCATCAGAAACTAAGAGTGACTCCAGGGTTTGTGCTTCTCGTTTGGCTTTCTCCTCCGCTTCAAGCTCATCCAGGCGCTCTTTTGTAAATGGGTATGCTCTAATTCCATATTCTTTTATTTGGGACACTGCATCAGTCAAAACTATTTTCCCATCTGGACCTAAAATAATCAAGGTTGGGATACCCTGAACTCAGAAGTAGCGAGATAAGTACTTTTTAGCGTTGTCTCCAAATGGAAAAGCCAGCCATGGCATGCTTGCATAATATTCTTTGAAGTCTTTCTCCTCTGTGTCACTCGAGAGAAACACAATCTTAAAGGCCTCCCCTTTCTTCAAAAGTTCATTATATATCTCCACAAGCTGTGGAGTGAAATTTATATACGGACCACACCAGTGGGCTGAAAAATACAGACCCACAGTTTTTCCCACGAGCTCCGCTACCGGAACCTATTGGAAAAAACCCAAATTGAGAATGAAACCATCATGAAATAAAATCTGTGCATCTGTTTTTCCTACACCCTTACAACATCCAATGATTACATGAAACTCAATCACCCAATTCAACGCATGTATTGATTAGACTTGCAGACTCTATTCTCTAGCTTTTCAAGTTCAATAGCCCAATTCAATACATGCTTTCATACCTACATTCTCATAAAGAACCCAAATTCAGACTTGATGGCAGGGAAAAACACAAGCGAAAAAGGGAAAACATCCACCTTTCTTCCTCCATGGCCAAGGAAAAAATCTTGTTCATCAGACAGAAAAAGAGAATCCACAGTTTGTGTAGCCCTTATGGCCTCCTCTTTCGCCCTCAGCTCAGCAAATTTCTCTGCAGTGAATGGATATCCCTCAACCCCATATTCTTCAATTATCTCCACACCTTCAGTCATTATAACTCTGCCCTCTATGTCCAGAAAAACAAGGCATGGAATGCCATCGACCTGAAAGGTCTGATTAAGCTTCTTCCTTGTATACCATCTGAGAATGGCAGGGCAATCCATGGCATGGTATGGTGGTATTCCTTGAATCACTTCTCATCAAGATCCGCAGAAACGAAGAGAATCTTGAATTCCCCCTTCTCCGATAACTTTTTATAGATTTTAGACAAAACGAGGGGTGAAACCCCTGCATGGAGGACACCAATGTGCATAAAAGTACAGACCCACATGTTTCCCTTCCAGATCTTCAACTTTCACCTGTAGATTACATTGGATTCAATACAAAAATTCAAATTTGCAGCGAGATAAATGATATCAGAGACTGTATAAGTATAACAATCATACCTTGCTTAATGGTATGAAGGATTAACAAGCTGTAATTTATAGAGATGAATTTCAACCTTACCCTCGATTTGCAAACCAAGAAATCTGGCTATTGCAACCAAATCGAACGTCAAAACCTGTAAATCAAGGTGAATCCGCCCAAATTCAATGAGTCCAATCTCAAAACCAGGCGAATCGAGCCTTTGCAATGTAAATCTAGGGCGAATCCCACCTTTTCAATTTTTATCCGCTTTAATTTTGAGGGCTAAAATATAATAATTATTTATTTTTTAAATAAATTTTGGGCTAAGTTGTTAACTATAGAAAAAATGGGTGCAATATAAAAAATTCGCCTCCTCAAACTATAAAACCCCTTAAATTTCGCCTCTGGGCTAAAATTCGCCCCTAAAATTTTCCATGCCTGAAAAGCTATTTAATCAATAGTTTATATATCCAGTTTTTAATAGTTAATTAATTAATTAAT
Organism: Pinus albicaulis; assembly: GCA_034641835.2. Lineage (NCBI taxonomy): Eukaryota > Viridiplantae > Streptophyta > Pinopsida > Pinales > Pinaceae > Pinus > Pinus albicaulis. Next base: position 204,745,474 of record CM076583.1, read on the forward strand.
TAATTAGTTTAGTTTCAAATAATATATTGAATTACATTCAAGTAATATATATTTATTTTATTATTATTATTTTTATTTATTTTTATATTTTTATATTTTTATTTTTATTTTATCTTTATTTTATTTTATTTTTATTTTTATTTTTATTTTATTTTATTTTAGTTTTATTTATTTATTTATTTATTTATTTTTATTATTTTATTATTTTTGTTTTTTATTTTATTTTATTTTATTTAATTATTTATTTTTATTTTATTAAATTATTTTATTTTATTTATTTATTTTTTGAATATAAGAACTTAAATTAAATAATAATAATAATTTTAATAATAATAATAATAATAATTATACGATTGTTATTTTATTTTTATATTTTTATAGTCAAACTAGCTGTTATTCTACAATGGCTAATTGGAGCTTCATTATCTATTTAAGTTGAGTCATAGATCAGATTTCTCATCTTGTCCTAATGATGAACCACACTGGATGGTTCGAAATGCGTCGACACAAATTTCTCGAATATGATTTTCACCGAAAGATTTCATAAGTAGTTACCAAATCCATCTTGATCCATGCATCTTTGATTTGTTCTACTTCGTCTCTGGAGAAAACCTCCATAAATTCTTCGAAATATTATTGTTCTTCCTTTTGGTTGCTTTTGTTAATCTGCTTCAATTTTGCTTTGTAACCAATGACTATCGTCATGCTTATGTCTTCTATTTTTCTTTCATTAATACACAAGACTTCTCTCCATATCACATGTGAAAAAAATATATATATGATTTTCCATACCTGCCTTGGGTAAGACACAATCAAAACACCATCATGCTTGAAAAATAAAAAAAAAATTTACAAACCAACAAACCTTTACAAATCCATAAACCCAATAGCTCTAATAACCTTTTTAAATATCTCTTAACCTTATTAAAAATAAAAATACCTTTCATAAACACTTTATAAACTTTCATACCATACACCTTTTGCATGAATAATAAAATAAACGGTTATCCCAAACAAATATTGCAAAGAAATTTTATTTTAATTTTAAAAAATTAAGAAAAAACCCTTGGTATTCTTTAAAACACACTTTCGAATAAACTTATGCTCTCAACCTTGCCAATAAAGCACCATGTGAACCTTTAAAAACCCTTTGCGAATATTCTTTTTGAAATTCTGACCATGGGATAATTAACGCACCTCATGACAACACATATTTTTGAGGGCAAAGGTTGTTGGGTATATGTCAATCGTTAGATTTAAATTTGTTTAAATCTAAGATGAGTATATATTGTTTAGCTGCATTAAATAATTTGTAAATAATTTATAAATATTTATTTTTTTAAATTCTGGATATGGGATAATTAATGCTTCGCATATGCATATTTCTAAATCTATAGTTTATTGGGCATATACCTATCATTAAATTTAATATTTTTTTTAACTTTGGACATGAGATAATTAAAGCCTCTCATCATAACACATATTTATGAGGCGATAGATTATTGAGCATATGGCCATCATTAAATTTAAATTTCTGTAAATTTAACAATAAACATACTATGTCTAACCACATTAAATAACCTATAACTTAAAAATTAATAATAATTTGAAAATTAACATTAAATAACCTATAATAAATAATGATTTGACTATTCAAACAAGTCAATAAATGAAATGACTACAATTTGGAGCCACGACACACTTGGATGAAATGTGGGAAGAAAGAGTATGTATTTTTTGCTCCTCCGGAAAAGTGGAAACAGAAAAACATTTCATTCTAGAATGTGAGGCCTTCAAAGACACCAGGGAAATCTATGCAGGTATTCTGGCAGCTAATTCTTGGGATAATCTATTTAGCGAAGAGTTTGTAGATAAGTTGGGAGCGCTCATTGTAAAACTTCACAGGAAAAGGGCCAAATACAAGAGTCAGATTGAGAAGCAATCTGTCCCATAGGCTATTTTTAGCCTCGTGGACATTAAAAGTTCTTTCTTTCTTTCTTCTTTCTTGATAGTGGGGTTTTATGTATTATTAATATTCTTTAATCGGCATCCGTGCATGGATAGGAATCCTTTCCTTGTCGTTAGATTTGGATAAGTTTAAACCACTTGTTACATGATTGATCGTTTATCTCTATAGTGCTAGTGAAATTAAATATCTGTGGGCGCACTATATAAGGGATTTCGGTTTCAGCGTCCCATTCAACGTACCAGAGTTATTTATTATACTTATCTCACGTGTTCAATTTTTAGTTCACTTGTTATTAGTTCTAGTTTTAAATTTATTATTTTAAATAAAATTTAAATTTATTTATCTCAAAAGAAAAACTGACTCAATGTATTCCATCATATTCCATTTACTTTATTTCTATTGTTATTTTATATAACAATTTACAAATAAATAAATATATATTTAAATAACTCCAAGATGAAGTACATAGTTTGTGTTGACAAGGTCAAGTGATTAGTACCTAGCCATCCAATAATGCGCGTGTGGCTTGTACTGCTGTCAATTCAACCAACCTCACAGAGATAAACCAAGGTCATGAAATACCTTTTCTTCGTTAAATAAACTATCCATGGTTTAACCCTCCAGAATTACCGTGCACATCACTATCAAGACCGCAAGTTGATATACACCGCTAAGGATTTTTTGCTTTATCTAAATTTTTGTGAATGGCATGACTCAGAAGTTCTATTAAAAAACATTGTTATAGGTTTTGGTATAATATATTCAAAATATAAAATATTTAACAACCAATCAAATATGTTTTCAAGTGGTATGTATAGATGTAATAGTAATATTATTGATTCATTTAAAAATAATTTAAAATATAGATAATTCTAAGTGTTTTTTTTTTTTTTTTTTTTTTTAAAAGATAATGTAGTATAATTTAATATTATTATGTGCTTTTATTAAGAACTTGTTTTTGTTAAAGTGAAAAAATCATTTTGTTAAAGTGAACAAATTTTTATATGAAGGATTATTTACTAATTATATTAAATGTTATAGCTTTTTTTAATAATGATGATAAATTAGTGTATATTTTTCTATATGTTATTATTTATTTGACAATTGAGTTATGATAGGCTTTTTCATTATTTAAAGTTTGTATTTTAGAGTATAGTATAATCATTTTATGTTTTATCTTTTTTTTAGATATTTTTAATGATTTATTCCCAAAATCAAATGGAGGTTTATTAGAATTTCAGGTATGAGTTATATAGTTTACATAAAAGTTTCAAAGCATTGAAAAAGGAAATTTAAACATAAAAAAAATTACAAATTCACAAAAAAATAGACAATTTATTTTTGAATATATATATATATATATATATATATATATATATATATATATATATATATATATATATATTGGATTACACCAAGTCTTAATTTAATTTTTGATTCGATTTTTGTTTTTTAATTACTTTGGGTAATTTGAAGATTAACATATTAAAAAAAAAGATTCCTTAGTAAAAGGAAGTTATATATATATATATATATATATATATCAACATTTTAACTTTGTTTAATAATTTATATCAATTTAAAAAACATTTGGAAACATTTTGCATAAAGTTTTTTTTATCTAATTTATTAGTAAAATACTTTGTTATTAAGAAATCAATTTCTTTATAAATACAAATCAAATAATAAATCATTATAATTTAAAATTAAACAACATTCAATCTAATACATTCCACTATCTTCAACCTTATTCTAATTTAACACTATGCATATTACACTTTCTTGAATCTATTTTTAAAATCTCAAACAACAAATTGAGGAAAGGTTTTACTTCTCCAATTCCATAATACAAAATTTTCCAACATTTGTAACTATATTTGAGATTCTTCACATCAATAAGTTTGGAAAAACTAAAATTATTTTAATAAAAAAATATGATTTAAAAAAAAAAATTAATGTAATTATTATTGAGTGAAAATGTGAAGTTGGGTTACATTTTTTGCCCTTTTTTGATAAAAAAATATAATTTTTTGTGTTTTTCAACTTTTTGCAAGCCAAAACAATTTCTCTATTTAGAATTTCATTTTACAATAAAAATAAAAGTTGTTACAAATTTTATTAGCTTTTTATTATTTATTTTTTGGAATTTTTTTATACATATTTGATGTTTCAACTTAACATTTCTTTGAGTGTGTGTTTTTTAACAATCAAAGGACTCATAAAAAATCATGTTCAAACGGGTTGGTGTATTCTTTGAAAACTTTGTGTTTTTGAGAAACAAAATGTGTCACAACAATCTAGACAGAGTCTACTTCGGTTTCATTATATTTATGAAACTAAATGATGCATATCATAATTACAATTTTTTTTTGAACTGATCCAACTTGAAAAAACTGCATATTTTGAATATGTTTTGGATCACACAAAATTTCAAAACATATAAGTTATAAACTAAAAATCTAAAAACTACCCATTACAGACGACGAACCAATGCAATGCACCATAATTTTTTCAATTTTTTTTACAATGTATTTTGGAAGATACAAAATATTCATTTCACTGAATCATACTGTCCTTTAGAAATTGTTTGCACCCATTTTATTACAAAATTAATTAAAATTAGTAAATATTTATGAAATTCCATAAAAGTTATATTTCCTGAAAGTAGATTGAATTCTGCAAATGCTTGTCTTGGTTTCGACAGTTAATTCATAAATTTTCATGGATTTTAATCAGTCCAAAGATGAAGGAATGTGTTTAGAGACGAACTGCTACGTAATTTCATACGTGTTAGTTCAGTCAAACTTTTAACAAAGTTTAGCTGAATTGTTTTTTTGTCTCGATGCCCCATCAATTCTAACGACACAAAAGTTTGGCCGAAGCTTTTACAAATGTTAGGCGGAAGTTTTTACAAAAGTTCGACTGAACTTATAATCGACTTTATGTCGGCTAGAAAATTCGATGAAGCCCCTACAAAGAAAAAAATCGCGGTTATATAAATAACCAAAAACGAAATCATCATTTTCGCATAATTTCACACAATTCTTCATTTGGGCTGATTTTGCAAAAGACTTCTTTTGGGGTTAATTTCGAAGGACTATTTTTGGGTTAATATTCAAAGGAAATTGTTTGGAGGTATGTGATACAGTTTTTGGAGCTATATGATATTTTTTTAGATGGTTTTTGGCGATAATTTTAAAAGAACATTTTTTTGGAGGTATTTTGTTTTTAGAGGTTTTTGGGCTTAATTTTCAGAAGACATTTTTTGGACTTTTTTTGGGCTTAAGCTCTAAAGGACTCCTTTTAGGCTTAATATTCAAAGGACATTTTTTGGAGGTATTTTTTAAAGTGATATTTTTTTAAAGGTTTTTTGGGCTTAATATTCAAAGGACATTGTTTGGAGGTATTTTCTTTTTAGGGACATTTTTTTAGAGGTTTATAGGCTTAATTTTCAAAGGACATTTTTTGGAGATATTTTTTAAAGTAACATTTTTAAGAGGTTGGGCTTAATTATCAATGGACATTTTTTGGAGGCACTTTTTGAAGTGACGTTTATTTAGAGTACATGTTTTGGGTTGAAGTAAATCAATTATAATAATTTTTTAAAATGAGTTTTTGTCTAACTATTTCAATGATTTTTTTTTTACGAGACTTGGAAGGAAATATTTTGAGCTTCATTTCATTTTTAGAAGACACTTTTTTCTCGGATTTTTTAAAGTAAGTGTTTTGGATTGAAGTATGAGTTTTGTGAAAAAAAATTAAAATGGATTTTTTTTTTTAATTAAATCTTTTGTGATGATTTTTTAATTGAGTTTTTGTCAAAAATTTTGAAGGAAATGTTTTGAGCTTCATAGTAAATTATCATGGGAAATCGGAATTGCAAGAGAAAATATGATCGAACAAGAGACCCTAAGGAAAGTAGAGAACAAGGGAGAGAATATCGCAAAAAAAAGAGAGAAGAGCGTTGAAATATTGAAAGAGAAAATCAACCTCAACTAGAAGTTGAATGAGGTATGTAAATGTAAATATTATAAATTTGATATTTAAAATTTTCCTAGTGTAAATTGTCAAACCTATTTTTTATTTGATGAACTAATTTGAAAATTATTTTGCAATGTAAACAGAGAGAGATATTCCTCAAAATATTGATGATGAGATACAAAATTTTGAAAGAGAAAGTGAAAGAGATATTGAACCAATGATTGAAGATGGTGAAAATGTTGAAAGAATTTCAAGTGAAGAAATTGAATCAGCAGGTATATATATATATATATATATATACCTGCTGATATATATATATATATGTTGAACACATGCATGTTATTTTTTTTTACTTTTTTTCTAAATAATACTAATTCTATTTATAAAACATATTGATACAAAACTGCCACAGTTTTAGCTATGGAAGCCTGTAAACTGGGCTTGATGGCCAAGCTTAACAAAAATTCTGAACTTCCCTGAGTGGGAGACCAGTTCTTTTGGAGAGAGTTTCGCCGCCTTTGAAAGGGAAACCGACCCATTGTTCATATTGTTTAACATAGCATAAAAAACCAAAGTAGAGTAGCAATCAGCTATTTCTGCTGAAGAGGAACAAAGAAAATAAAAAATTCTTCCAGAACGATTGAACAATTGTACCATGGTAAGCCAAGGGGAGCGAAATTCACTTCTCATGAGCTGGGGAAGGCAGTTCCTCCACAATTCTGCGCCAGTACTCATCCCTTTTATCTTCATATCCTTTCCTTGGCTCGCTGTCCTTACTGGGGATGTCCACCTGCATGGGTTCCTTGCCCAAGTTGGAGTGCACAAATCCAGTGGGTGCATCAGGGTTCAAGGCCTCATTCTTAGTTGGCGAGGGATTAAGACCGAGCGAAGTGGGAATTTGGTCAGGCGCGGGGGAGGAAAGAAGGATAGGCAACTCTTCTCTTAGGGTTACGGTCACAAAAGCAGTAATGATGGGATGATTAAGAGAGCATTCGAAGCGGAATTCCACTCTTTGGGAGGATTGGCGAAGGGAGTGACTGACAAATGCATGGGAGGCAGGGGAGACAGGCCTAGGAGGGTCGACAGAGGGAGGCGAGGAGGTCTGAGCGAAGCGAACATTGCCAAGGTGGTGTGCATGACCCCTTTGGCTATGAGTGTCTGGATAACGACCCCACGCAATGTCGTCAAAGGAGGTTTCAGTGTCAGAGCTGGTGGAAGGCCGAGAGCAGGCCACACGCCCTCTATTTTCTTCGCGTCGGTACCGCATCCTGTGTCGAAGCCGTGGCATGTCCACAAAGGTGTGCTGGAAGTGCCTGAGGTAAGAAGAGCAAGAGGAAAGCAATGGGAGCCAATAAGAGTTAGCAGTCTGGGCATGCAGATGGACATTTGAACAACAGAAGTCACTGGGGGTGAAGTGAAGGCCCGAAAACATTTCTAAACAGCTAAGGAGTGAGCAGCGTCGCCCTGTCTGGGTGCGAGTACTTGCCTCAACACACGCAGATGGGTAGGCACTCCTCGAGGGAGGCGGAGAACTACAAACAACAAAGAAACAATCTGAACTATCCAAGACAAACGCCATTGAAAACTAGTCGAGCGGAGTGGGGTGATGAAGAAGCCGACTGGGATGAGTTAATGCAGAGCAAGCTGGCGAAGTTAATGCGACGATGATGGAGCTGTAGAGGGCCATATGGCCACCCCATGTGAGCTCCATCGGGAGACGCCCGGGGACTGCTGTCCCATCAACCAAGACATTCATCCCCATCTGGAGTTGGGCGATCATTGTGCACCAGCTTAGTGCAATTCTGCAGCAGATCTCTTTCATGGATAATATTAAGGGGACCATGATTGAGAGTATTGGTACTGTCTGCTCCTAGATTGGCTAGGAGATCTGCAACTTTGTTACCTTCCCTTTTTACATGGGTGAAGGAGATTGCTTAGTTGTCTTTCAGCCAGTTACTTATTCGTTCAACTCTGGTTTCCATTCTCCAACTTGTGGTTACCTTCGCTGTGTTGGTACCCTGAAGAAGCTGATTGACCATATTGATGAGTATTTGAGAGTCCCCTTCAATGATGGTGGAGGAAAAGTTATAGAGTTGAATAAGACGAAGCCCTTGCCAAAGCCCTTCCAGCTCTCCTGAATTATTAGTGTCCCGGCCTATGGAGGCATAATAAATGGCAAGGGTGTCTCCCTTTGAGTTTCTGAAGATACCACCGAATCCAGCTTGACCTGGATTGCCTCTTGAAGCTCCATCGAAGTTCAACTTGACTATCCCTGAAGGTGGAGGAGTCCAATGCAACGTGATTTCAGGAGTATTCCGACTGTTAGGGATGGGAGTAGTCACAATTTTAAATTGCCAGTTTTGCCATATGGCTATATCCTTTGGCTGTTTAGGAAGATCTTCTTCCTACTAGGAGTGGAGAGCAAGTGATTCCTGGAGGTTATCGCTGAAATTGCTCCAGAGGATTTCGAGGCGGGTGGATTGAATCTTGAATATTCTCTTGTTTCTCTCCTTCTAAAGAGACCATAAAATTAGACCAGGGATGAGTTTTCAAAGAGTGTTGAGGAGAGTACTGCTATAAGGATGCCTGGGCCAGTTGCGAATAATGTTGGTTATGTCTCCAACCGGCTTTCTTCTTTGACACCGAAAATAAATTTTCTCCCAGAGAGTGCTAGCTAGAGTGCAGGAAATCATGAGGTGTTGGATTGTTTCGTTTCTTTGATTGCAGTTTGGACATTGAGAGGGTCCAATGAAGCCTCTTTTAATCAGGTTGTCCCAAGTAAGAATTTTTTGTGACTGAATAACCAGAGAAAAGTGGAGACTTTTGGCCAAACATCAGGAGCCCAAATAAATTTCCAAAGCGGGTCACGAGGGAGAGGCATCAGATGCATTAGGGAGTAGGCCTCCTTAGTTGAGAACGTTCCTCTTATTGTGTAACCCCATCTGAGAATATCTAGTTCCTCCGAGCATCTGATTTTCCTGCGTTGTAGCTCTTCGCTGAGGGCTTCCCAAGTAGCTTCCTGGGCGTGAGGAGCTATGTGAGGTGGGTGCTTCCATTGCCTGAATTCACTGCAACTCGTGGTTAGCCAAAACTGACTAACCTTGTCTTCCTCCGAGCCGATATTGTTGTCGCCGTTGGAGTAGGAGAGAGTATCTACCAGCTTTGGATTTTTCTGCCAGGAGTCCACCCAGAATCTAGCCGTGTTACCATTGCAAACTTCCCAGAAGTTGTGTTACTAAATGAGAGAAAAATGTTGCTTCGCTGCATTCCATATGAGGGATCTTGCGTCCTCTGGGGAGAGCCTTATCAGATCTTCAAGAGGTCTATTGTTGGTGTATTTGGCTGTCCATAGTTTGGCCCATGGTGTGTGTGGATTCGAGATCCATTTCCACCATATGCGAGCTCCCATAACTTCATTACTATGTATGGGATTTCTGAGTCCAAGACCTCCAGCTTCTTCTGGAGAGCAAACCATGTTCCAGTTGACCAAGGCCCATTTATGATTCTGGCCAGAGGACCCCCAAAGGAACTTGCTTTGCAAAGTCTTGTTCTATTTGAGAACCCATTTCAGAGCAGCTAGAACAGAGGAAAGGTAGAGGGGCATGGATTGTAACACAGATTTGATGAGAGTGAGCCTACTCGCCAGATTAAGAGCCCTAAAGGTCCAAGAGGAAAGCCGGGCTTCCAATTTTTCCAAGAGAAGGTTCCAGGAAGAGTGTTTGATGGCAGAATTAATGAGGGATGCGCCTAGGTACTTAGCGAGAAGGGAAGCAATTGAGAACCCAAAATATGGGCAATGTTAGCCTGGGTTTGAGGAGGAGTATTGAAAAAGAAAATTTGAGATTTGGATTCATTGATGGACATACCAGAGGCTTTTGAGAAGAGGTTCAGGATAGTCTTAAAAGATCGAGCTTCTTGGACAGAAGGATGACCAAAGAGCATGTTGTCATCCACGAATTGTTGGTGAGTAGTAGCAGGGGACTCATGAAGGGAGATGCCTCGCAATTACTAGGTGTGGACAGCATGGTGAATTAATCTACTGAGGCCTTCAGCCATGAGAACAAAGATGAAAGGGGATAGAGGATCCCCCTGCCTAATGTATCTAGTAGGGGTGAAGGGGGCGGAAGGGACGCCATTGAGAAGAATTGAATAAAAGGTTGAAGAAATGAGATTCATTATCCATCTTATCCACATCTGATCAAAACCAAAAGTGCTCAAAATTTGTTGAATATAATGCCAACATAATTTATCAAAGGCCTTAGAAAGGTCAATTTTAAGAAGCATACATGCCTTCTTGGCAACCTTTAAGGAGTGGATGAATTCGTGAGTTAGGATGATACCATCTAGTATTTGTCGTCCTTCCACATAGCCAGTCTGCTCAGGCGAGATTAGAAGCAGGAGAAGAGGCTTGAGTCGATTGGCTATGACTTTGGAGATAACCTTGTAGATCACATTGCAAAGAGCGATGGGTCGGTATTTTCTAGGTGAGCTTGGTTGCTCTTCTTTTGGAACTAGCACGATGAAAGTAGCATTGAGAGAGGGGAGAAGCTAGTGTGTTGCCCTTGATTCCTCCACTAGCTGCCAGACTTCCATTTTGATAAGATCCCAAAAGTGGTGAAAAAAGTTAGAAGTAAAGCCATCGAGTCCTGGAGCTTTGCCTTCCTTAGATTGTGCCATTGCTGTTTCGACCTCCAGAAGGGAAACTGAGCGCAATAGCATCTGGTTGTGCTCTGCCGTTACCAGCTTGGGGATCAGCTGAGTTATTTTGTTATTGGCCGGTTGCCTATCTATGGGGAGCTCTTGTTGTATACCTTTGAAGTGTTCCAAAAGTACCTGCTCAATTTCTTCATGTTGCTCAACTCGTTCTCCTTGCTGATTGGTAATATGATTGATGCGATTTTGCATTCTTCTTTGAACTGTTGAGCTGTCGAAGAATTTTGTATTTCGTTCGCCTTCCTTTAGCCAGCGTATTCTTGATTTTTGTCTCCAAAGTATTTCCTCTTGCTTGTATCGATCTTCTAGTTGCTTCTGTAGGTCCTGTTCTTTGGAAGCCAGGATTCCAGTTCAGCCTTCCTTGATGTTTTTTTGTTGTATTTCTGCCATTTTGTGCTCGAAAACCCTTTTCTCTTGAAATTTGTTCCCAAAGACTGAAAGGTTCCATTCTTTGATTTGCAGTTTGAGATGCTTGAGCTTTTGCTAGAATTGGAACATTTTCGACCCTTTTGGTGGAGAAAAAATTTTCCAAGTAGAGTAGAGCATGGATTTGAAGGAAGGGTGAGAAAGCCAAAAGGCTTCAAATTTGAAAGGCCTATTTAGGTGGGTGCTAACGCTCTGCCACTGAAGTGAAATGGGCCAATGATCTAAGCCCACGAAAGGTAATATGGAGGCTAAGAGGCCCCCCCCATATGAATGGAATTGTTTGAAATGAGAAAATGATCCAACTTTGAGGCAATCTGCTGACTTCTTGTTCTTCTGTTGTTCCATGTAAAAATTCCATTTGAAAAAGGAAGGTCAATGAGCTAGCTATTGTTGATAAAAACATTGAAGTGGGAGCTTTCCGGCTCCAGTCTTGGTCTTCCTCCCATCTTTTCTTCCAATCTGGTGATCATATTGAAGTCCTCTCCTACGATCCAAAGGGGGTGAGTTCTGTTGTAGTTTAGGACTTCCATAGTGTTCAGAAGCGTTATCTTGCTAGCGTAGTCCTGGGGAAAATAGACATTTGAAAGATGCCCATGTATGTTTGTTCCAATAGGATGGAAAGTAGCTTGAATGAGATTGTGCGCTGCATGGAAGTTTGCAAGCATTATAGACTGAGTATCCCAAGCTATCGCAAGTCCTCCTGAAGAGCCTGAGGCATCAACTGCAACTGAATGAAAACTAGGCCAGGCTTTAGACAAGATTGAGCCTAGTGCCACACTATCACATTTGGTTTCTTGAAGAAAGAGGATTTGTGGTCTTTCTTTCTGAATCATGTTCTTGATCATTCTGTATTTTCCCGGGCTGTTGAGCCCTCTAAAATTCCATGAGATGAGCTTCATGGAGAACTGTTTACAAGTGGTTTGAAGAACCGAGTTAACTTGGGGTATCGTCCTGACTCCACCAAAATCTCCCCTAAAGTGATGGTGCGCTGCCAATCTGGTTTCCAACCTCGTTTCTTAGATTCTTTTATGACTTTCAGGCTATCCCAATGATTGCCCAGCTGAATGCCCAGCTTCTTTTGTTGTTGAACTTTGGTTAGGACTACTTCAATTGTGTCAATTTTTTGAGGATTTATTTTGTCAAATTCCTTTCTTCTACAAGCATCCTCTAGTCCCAGAATGTCAAGTTCCCCAAAATCGATGCCTTCTGAGTCTTCTTCCATGAGACTCGGCTGGCTACTTTCAAGATTCTCCTTGCTGGCAATGGTAGGGATAGGAGATGGACCGTCAGTGTCCATGATGATGGGGTTATAGGTCAAGAGCTTTGTAGCATGGGGGGATTTGGGCTTGGAAGATTCAGAACCATGCATCTCACTCTGAATCGGCTTAAGGTTGGGATGGTCGGGTAGGCTCGAGGGAGCAGAGGGCTTGAGAGTGTGATCAGGGGAAATGGGGGTGGCTTCAGTTGATAAGTCAGAGTTGGAAAGAATGGCAAAGCTATTACTGGTAGAAGGGGTATTAGAAGAGGGGCTGGGTTTTTTCCCAACCGCTGAGGATTTCTTACTGTGCTTCCTACGAGAAGGAACTTTGGTGAAACCATCTGGTTCTGACTTATCTTCTGCTTCTTTACTCAGTGATTGAGAGTTGAGTGGGAAATCTCTGAAAAGATGCCCATGGGCATCGCATCTGCGACATATAAATGGGACATGTTCATAATCTAAGGGTTGAAACCATTCAAAATCATCATGAAACAAACTTACCGCATCTGGTAGGGCTTTTTCCAAATGCATGTAGACACAGATTCTGACATATGAAGTGTATCTTTAGAGCTTGGTTTCTTTGGCTATCTTGATGAAATATTCCAATCCTCTGCCAATATCTTGGAGTGAATCTTCATCCCAGTACTCGAGCGGCAGCGAATATAGGCGTATCCATACAGGAGCCCAATTGACTTTTTTTTTATCTGGGTTGAATCTCTCCACCCAGTTTCTGAGATATAGCCCTGTTGAGTTGAAGAAGTAAGGTCCTCTGTCCATAGCTGTGTTTTGATCCTCAATGCAGTTGAATATGGCGGTGAAGAAGCCTTTTGGTCCAAGCTGGAGAGTAACATGTCCCTTGGGCTTCCATTTGGAAGCAATCAACCCTTGGAGCGCTTTTTTCAGTTGGCCATATGCCAATGAATTTCCCAATGAGAGCATGGTCCCTCATATATTGGATCCAAGCGTTTATACGATGGCTTGGAAGATCGATTTTGGGTCTTTCTGGTGCAATAGGTTTGCATGTGGAGGAAGTGGCGGCAGACGCATCCGGCCGTTTCTCCATGGCCGGCATCTGAAGTGCTTCATTCCCCTGTTCCTTGTCAGTGGCATCTTTACCTTGGTTAGGGATCACTTTGAATCCTTTCCCGTTTGTAGGGGGAGGTTGGCTGCCCTCCCCCCCGCCCCCCCCCGAAGCTGTTGCCATGGCTGAGTGCCGAAACCCTGTGTGTGGTTTGGAAGAGCGCAAATAGGGCTGAGCAATTCTGTGAGATTGTTAGGGTAAAACACATGCGTGTTATTGAAATTATACATATTTATTAATTTAGTTATTTATTGAATAAGTAAACTTATTATGTACATTTAATTCTAATATGTCAAATGAAATCAATATCGATGATGAGATGTTAGAAAATGTTGACACTCACACATATGGAGATAAAAAAGCTGACCATGTTATATGATATCATTTTTATCGCATTATTGATTCGTTCTTCAAAAATGAAATTGTGGCAGTTCAAGCCCAATTTTTGAAAAGTCTCTTAACATCAAGGAAATTAAAAGAAGCTACGAATTTATTGGGTATTCAAAAATCAATAAAAGATTAAAAAATGAAGGAAATTGTGTGATGCAGTAGCATCAAGCACCTAGCCAGCAATGTGACATCTTGGTCACATGTTGTGGCTAGTTAAAAATAAATTAGACTTAGAAATAGTTTAAATAATATATTTTATTAAATTTGGTATTTATTTTAGGAGAATTGTTAGTTTGTTAATGTTTAATTAAATATGGCATAATAATAGAATTGGTTTCTTTCCCTGCGTGGAATAGAACCAAAATAGGGATAAATGCTAAATAATAGGGAGGTATTAGTTTGTTGAGAAACTCTAGAAGAAATCTATTCTGAGAAGAATAATTTCTCATATTTGTATAAATTAGAGAGAGACTGAAGGTGCGAAAGTGTGTGAGGGTGTGGGAGAGAATTTGAAGTATGTATTGAATTGCAGAGAGGGGCAGCAAATGTTTATGAGCCCATGCAATATTATGTTGTCTATATATTTCTGAATACAATTCGATTTCTGGGTGATTTGTATACATGTTTGACATTGCAGGTAGCAGGCAGAATGATGAATTTATGACAGCGCTCTTGTGAGAATTATATATTACAACATTGCGGTGGACTCATGGGCATAAATCCCCAGTGCTTTGATCAGAGAGTTGGAGCATACGCAGAAGCAAATTATGCGTTGAATTAGAGTACACACAGAACTCTGCGTTGAAGGTAAACCTTGTTCAAAATCTGTGATCGATGTTGTTTAATTGTAAGTCAAATTGAATCGTTGTGTAAAGAGGTAATCGATTAAAGTTGCCATCGATTGTTTACTATGAGGGTCGATGTAAATGTTACAGCCTTCAAATTCTTGCTGTGATATGTTTGATATGAACGTGGTTTGGGTGTTGTGTTGGCAATGAGAAATCGGTATATATAGTCATCGGTTTTCCTGAGATAATTGATTGAAGTTTGGTGATAATCGATTGGAGTTGGGTTCTGTTGCTGTGAAAATCGATCTGAATATCGATTCTTTTGCATGAATGGTTGATACAAATGGTGGGTGTTTGTTGTAGTGATCGATTGTTGTTGCCATCAATTTTTTTAAATTCCAAATAATGTATATCCCATTGTTCTCTTTTAAAATAAGAAGAACATCCACGCTGCTTTTGAGTGGAGGTTGTATTAAAGTGATGCAATAAAATAAAGCTGCATATATCCAATCAATCAAGACAGTGATTCTAGCCTTTACAAAAGGGAAATTTTTGCATCTTCTTAAGAGTAGGAAAATTCTAATTTTCCTACATCATTTTTGGTATCAGAGCCTGTTAAGCTATTTTGAAGTATTGCAGAAATGCTGCCCAGAAGAGGAGCTGGGATAGGTCGAGGGAGACCTACAGCAAATGTGATTTTTCTAGATGAAATCCGGCATTTACGCACGAGAATGGCTACCATGGAAACTACTCAACGGAGAGCAGCAGATGGTGCAGTTGACAGTGCCGATGAAGAAAAGACCACTGACGAAGAAGTGGAGGAAGAGAATGAAGCAGCCAAGGTCATGAAGATGCTAGTCAAAGCCAGCAGTCGACCAAGAATAGAAGTACCTTTATATGACGGAAGTCTTAGTGTGGAGGTGCTAATGGACTGGATCAGCTCATTAGATAAGTATTTCGACTATGAAGAGGTTGATGACAAGAAGAAAGTAAAATTTGCAGCCACGATATTAAAAGGCCATGCAGCCTTATGGTGGGATGAATTGCAGCTATCGAGGGAGTGAAAAGGGAAGCCAAAAATCAAGCAATGGGACAGAATGGTAAGTAAGATGAAGGGTAAGTTTTTGCCGAAGGATTACCAATTAAATTTGTTTAGACAATTGCAGAATTTAAAACAGAAAGGGATGACAATCAAGGAATATACTGAAGAATTTTATAAGCTGAGTATTAGATCTGGCCATGTTGAAGACGATCTAGAAAAGGTAGCTAGATACATAAATGGTTTGAGGTATGAAATACAGGATGAAATCAGCTTGTTGAATTTGAAGTCGGTTGAAGATGCTTATCAAGCAGCCTTGAGGGCGGAGGAAAAACTGGTGCGCAAACAAAACCAGAGGAACAGAGGTAAGAACCCAGCAAAAGGAAAGGGAACATTCAGAACAAAATTTCAACACTCGCAGAATGAGACAGGAAGTGCGAGCAGTAAACCACCACAAAGGGGAGATTCTAGCCGCGGAAGATTCATGCCCAGGGGCAGAGGGCGAGGAAGAGATGTACCGTGTTATGTATGAGGTGAATGGGGACATATGAAATGGGATTGCGCTCACTAGAAGTCGGCAAACCCACGTAATGTGAATGTTGCAGAAGCCAAGGAGGAGATTCCTCAACCTGAAGCCAAAGAGGAACCACCAGAAGCTGGAGAATCCCTGTTACTGAAGAGAGTATTTCTTAAGGAAGCCAAGGAGACCAAAGAACCTGTTCAAAGGAAAAATCTATTCCAAACTATATGTAAGTCAAGGGGTAAGTGTTGCAAATTAGTAATTGATAGTGGTAGTACTGATAACCTTGTCTCTACGGAAATGGTAGAAAAATTGAAGTTGGAAAGAACATTACACCCTGTTAGTGTCAGCCTTTGCAGCCTTCCTCCAGTGATCAAACATGCTCTTACAAAGTGATTTTAAGGTGTCAAGGTCAAATTTTGTCATTTCAAAGAGTTTTCAAGCAAAATTTGGTCACTAGGCATTAGGTCTAGGGTGTGTTTTCACTCTTTTCAAATTTGTCCAAATGTCGGTTCATGTCACCATTCATCTGAGTGTGCCATCATTCAGAGGGTTTTCATCATCATGTCAGGTTTCAAAGAGTCATTTTACACCTCGTTCATGCTTCAGTTGTGCCTAGGTAAGGTCCATTTCCCTCTCCTAGGGTTTTGGAGGTAATTTCTCTTGGATGGTCAAATCATCGGAAAAACTTGTATCCTGATGTTCACACACCTTCCCCTATCCTTAATATACCTTATTAAACACTTCCCATCACTGAGATCCCCCAAATTCCTCATTTCTACACAAACCCTAGTTTCTAGCCACAGCTTGGCAATTTTCTAGGCTAGGCCTGTGTTTTGCCCTTTTGGACCCCTTCCCCTCACTCGATCTCTGAGATTCCACTTTCCCCTACTTCCCAACATCCCTCCCTAGTTCCAAAAATTTTCCCAAGAATTTAGAAGCCCCTTATCCCCTTCATTTCGCCTCATTTCGACAAAATCCTTTGTTTCACACATCGGGATAAGTTTCTCTAAAAGTACTGGAAGCAGTCAAAGATGGTGGGGAAACTGAAGAGGACTTGTCAACACATGCCAGGAAAGCACCTCTTTCACTTTTACAGGTATCATGGTTTCCCAGGAAAATGTCAAAAATACGTTTCTCCAGGAAAATTGAATTTCATCCCAAAGTGACCTTGGGAAAATCAAGATTTCTCCTAGCATGGTTAGTAATGGCTTGCTTGATGATTTAAAGGATAACTACAGTAAATTTCCAATGAGATATCATGAGCTCAATTTGGAGTTGAGGAAGGCCTTCAAAGTTATTTTCCTTAGTAGCCTGCCTTGGGCGAGCCTCGTCTATAGAAGTACAGAAGCTGTGTTGATTGCTTTCTGACAGGGTAAATCCAATCCAAATTGCAAAATTCCACTTGTGTTGGAAATTATACTCCAATATCTTTCCAACGAGCTATCACACGCTCAATTTGGACATCGGGAAGGCCTCCAAAAGCTTCCTTCAAAATGCACTATGTGGCAAGAGGCATGCGACCCACTTGAAACGGGTGAGACCCACTTGAGGGGTGCGACCCACTTGAGCGTTTCAGCCTGTGTAAAATTGAACGGGTGCGACCCACTTGAGGGGTGCGACCCACTTAAACCAGTATGCGACCCACTTAATCAGAACCCAGAAAATTCATTTTTTGCGCCCAAATTCGATTCTAATCGACTCCAAAAGCTTCCAAACAGGTTTTAATCATTGTTCAATGGATTTTTAGCATGATTATGATATTATTGATGTTGGGAAAGAGGCCATGTTGGGAGAATAATCTATAAACCCTATATTCATTTCAAAATTCGCTCCATAGGGTTTGAGAAGTGATGTTGGTCATTTGAAATTGGTGTCAAAACCTGCATTTATCAAAACACTCTTATGCCATTGTTGTGTATGCTTTATCACTGCTGTCATTATATTATTTCCCTCACTGCTGAGATCATTGTTATTATACCACAGTCCCATTTTTATGCCACTATTTCACATCCTTCATTTCCTTTGTTCCCATGTGGTAAAACCCTAAATCTATCACCTGTTATCCCTTCCCTCCATTGGAAAAATTTTGATGGCCACAATATTAAAATATTATGCCTTAGATTTCATTTACATTTTGTTATTTCACCTATTCCCATTCCCAAAAATCCTCACTATCACTATTTTCCCATATCACTTGCAAATTGACCATATCCCTAAACCCCTCAAACAGTGGTTGTCCCCACACTTGACTGTACTTTATCACTGTGGTTTTTCCCATAGTACTGTATTACATATGTGACACATTTGGGCATTGAAACAAAAACACCAAATTGCTCATTTTCTAAACAACCAAGCATGCAGTTGACAAACACATTTCAGCAGCGCGAGTACTATCTCCACTGGATGTGGAAGGGGTCTCGCCTTCTTCATTAGTGTAGGTACATTCAAAAGATCATGATAGAAACAAGGACATGCTTCGTCACATGAAATGCCATTATTGGGCTCGCATGCATGTCTGCAAAGCGAGAATGAAGATTCTGAAGAGGAGGTTGAGCAAAGCACTAAAACGGCGGAAAAGGCCTAATCCACTTCGGATTTTGGCCAAGGCTTCGTTGAATGGGTAGGATACATGATGGAGGATCTTCGCTCCGAATTTGAGCAAATTCGGAGAAAATTTTGTCATTTTCAAATTTTTTGGTCTAAAAACAGGTTTTTCAGTTAAGTGGGTCTCACACCCATATGCTCACTTTTTTTTGGGACACTTGCCGAAGGAAATTTTTGCATTTTTGCATTTTTCATGGTAAGTTATGCATCCTAAAGCATTACCGAAGCATTTCATCAGATTCTGGATGGTCAAAAAGCTCAAAAACACCTTGAAAACTACCTTGCTGTCACCCTTTGCACCAGCAGGAAGTACTTCTGGGAGAAAGACCTTTTGGAGGGTCAAATGAGCTCCACATTGGGAAATTCCACTTGGGTTGGATAGTCAACATCCAGGGCTTTCCAACGAGCTATCATGAGCTCAATTTGGATGCCGGGAAGTACTTCAAAATCGGTCTGAAAGACATGCGACCCACTTGTTTCAGGGGTGCGACCCACTTAAATTTTTGGCTGAATTTTCAACTTCCAGCTCAGATTTTCGGCCAGTTTGGACCAGTTTTGCTTGTGGATGAAATTTTTGGGTTTTCATGATGTAAATTTATGTTTGGCATGTAACTTTGGCCTATTTTTATCTATTCTAGAAGATTCACTCTCAAAAAAGTAAAAATCATGTAAATGGATCAGTTCCCACTCTTTTAGAGGCAAGTTGTTAGCTGCCTAGATTGTAGTTCCATGATTATAATTTGTTGAAACTGATCCCTGAAGAAGGAATTCGACCCCTAGAGGCATGGGAAGGGGTTAGGATGGTCTATATGATGTAATTTCTCAATCATTTTCAGAGGTTGGAGAGGTTGGACTCTTGGGAGACTTTTGGCACCATTGTACATATTTTTTCATATTTTGGCTAAGGAAAGATCAGAGGTTTTGCGGCACTTGTTGCGATCCTTGTGGTGTTTTGTTCTTGATGGTGTTTTCTCTCTATTTACTGTAAGTTTTTCATGTTTAATGTATTCCATTCCTTTCAATATGCTTCTGAACTAAATTGAATGAGTAGATGAGGTTGAATCCATCGTTTACCATGCTCTGCCTTTGAATTCATTTAGTTCTATATGTTTTCGACTGTTTGAAGAGGATCCAAGTTCTTCTTTGCCCTCTTCAGCTCCTCGTCGGTCTGATCCATCCGTATATCCAATTAAAAGCATCAAGACAGTCACCTACCTCGCCCCAACTCGAAATCTGCAAAGGTCTGACCTTATCCCCGGACCCAAAATTTGTTTTCCCATTTCTCCAGCGAAAACCCAAAAACCAAAAAATCAAACATACCTATCTCTTTACTAGCCTAAAATCAGTTCCTATTGTAAGTCATCTCGCATCCTATTGCTTATTTTATCGAGATTGACGGAGAGAGCCCTCTCCTGTCCTCGTAGGGCTAGCTACGAGGCTGAGCGTGGTTTGATGTAGCCTTGAGTTTTACTTCATTTCAGCCTGAGGTAGATTTGAGCGCTAACATAGTGGCGACCATACTGGGGAAGAAAATGGTTTTCTTGTTACTGTCATTTTCTATAGACGGAGTCTGAAGTCACGCCAGGTAGCCTTCGAACTGCACATTGCTCTGCGAGTGCATAGTAGATAAAAGCTGCTTCAGTCGATCTCCGGTTTAGCTTGTGAATGTGTCCCTTGATTTGTGAATTCCCCCAGTACATGTATCGAGTTCAGATCTGATGGTTGATGGTGGACAACGATCAGACATAAGAAGGCTGAAATCATTCACCTGGTGACTCCAATTCAAAGTCTGGAGGACTGACTCTTTCTCTGAGAAAATGGAAGGATCTTACACAAAGTTCAGGTATCTAAAGTGGAATGATATTCAGGATCTAATCTGCTTTCTCGTAAATTACTTCTTTGCTGGTCTTGAAGCTATCCTGAAAGTTTTTCAAAGTTTGTTGTATGAGAAAGGTCATCAAAATCTTCACTCGACCTATTCAAAGAGTGTAAATGCTGAGTTTCCCTTTGATCCTGGTCTCCTTACTTTTCCCACATATTATGATGACTTTCTTCAGAGTGATGAGCCAGAAAACAAAACTGATCCCACAGCTCTTGTACATGCCCCTACACCTTGTAAAATTCCAGATCGGTACAAACCTCTTGTTTTACCTTATGTTCTTCATGCTTTTCCTGCAAATTATGACCTATATCTACCAAGATTTGATGGTGAACGTAACAATGTCAACGCTGAGCAACATGTGCAGAATGTTGAGACTTTTCTAGATCTTTTTGAAGTTGATGATGAAGATGTTAGTATTAGGCTTTTTGCTCTTTCTTTGCAAGGCCAAGTGAAGAGTTGGTTTAAAGCCCTGCCTGATGCGAGCATTTCAGATTTCCAGCAGTTTGCAAAGTTTTCCTTGACAAGTGGATGATCAGACATAACTTTTTGTTGATTATAGAGGATTATAACCAGCTGAAAATATTGCCAGGAGAGACAGTACAACAATTTTCTGCTAGATTTAACCAAGTTTATTATTCGATGCCAGTTGATATAAGACCTTCTCCTAGATCTGCTCTCTTGCACTACCCGGGTGCCTTTGATCCGGAAATGGAGTTTCAGCTGAGAGAAAAGAATATTGCAACACTTCACGAAATGCAGAACAAGGCAGTGAATGTAGAGGCTCATTTGCTGATCATGAGAGCAAGGTTGAAGGAAGAAGAGATGAAAAACATAGATCCGGAGAAATCGACACCTTCAGAGGAAAAGCTTGATCTTTTTGTAAACGCAGTAGAAGAGATGGTGCGGAAAATGACTGCAAAAAATGAAAATGACATTCAAGAACAAGTTGCTGATCCAAAACATTTTTTTTTGATCCCAGTAGTCATAGTGATTGTTTTATAGATCATTGTGAAGAAGAGAGAGCTGCTGATATGATGTGTATGTTTGATGATGTGTTTTATACTGATGAATTGCCTCAGTTTGATCAATATGATGATGATTATGTTCTCCAAACAGAAGCTAATCTTGCAGACAAATCAGTAGCTAGTTTGTGCGAGGAGGAAGTTCACTTTCAGCAGCTCGAGTACAGTGATCAACCGATGCATATCAACTATGGCAATGATGAGGAAACTGAAGAAAATTTTGATGTAAGTGAAGGATCTTTGCCTTTTTGTTTTGATTCGTTTCAGTTCATTAGAGATAACTTCCATGCAATCAGAAATCAAATGTCAACAAGTCTTGATCTGGATCGTCTTGAGGGCAACGAAAACTTTTCATATTCATATTTTCAGCCCCCGAAATCCATTGATTGTCAAGCTGCAGATGAAGCCATGGAAGCTGGTACATGTGATCAAATGATACAAGGTGACTCCGTACCATTTTGTTTTGAATCATTTCAGTTTTTGAAAGATAAATTGCATAGTAAATCTTCAGATGAGCAGCTTGTAGCATCAGATTTGCAGCCATCCAATGCAATTGAAGGTCAGATTACAGATGAAGGTGTGGAAGATGAAATACATGATTTGATGATGCAGGAAAATTCTATACCCTTTTGTTTCGAAGCATTTCAGTTTATAAGGCAGAATATTCGTAATATATCTCAAGGAAAAGAGGAACAGCCAGTAAGATGTCATACAGTTTCAAGGGATACAGTGCAGCAGTCTTCTCAAGTTTTTGATGATCCTATTGCTCGCGTGTTGGATAATGTTTGTTATAAAAATTCTACTCCATTAGCTAACCATGTGCCCGAAAAGAATGTTGATGATAATCTTATTCAAAGGTCACCTTCATTGTCTTGTTTAATAGATTGTTCATTGCATAACACATGTCAAGATTTCCATTCATATGAGGAGATTAAAAAAGGAGACTTTTGCTCTGTTTGGAATCAGCAACGGAGTTTGGTATTTCATGAATTTAAGGATCCTTTTGATAGCTTGCTGCAATCACCAAAGAAAAGCACCGCAGATGTGAGGAAGAGTTTAAGATCAAGGTATGGAGATTATCTGGACCAGAGCTATGTTTATGAAGATCCATTCGCAGTATTCTTGCAGTCATCCAGTCAATTTATGCTTTGCAAGTTTATCAGCAGTCCACTTGGTTCAAAGTTTCCATGGGAGTTGCCTTTCAGTAGTTATTTCTCGTTGTTCATAAGCAAGCATTTGGGAAGAAATCAAACAGTAGCCAGCATGCTTACATGGTTGCATTGGCTGTTCCATTACATTTGATCGAGTGGTGAAAAGTACAATTAGAGTAGGTTTGATGAATAAGCTCTACTTTGAGCATCTTTTCCAGTTTGTCGGTTGTGTTTAAGTATCGAGTCAGTTTTTAGTTGAGTGAGAGTCAATTTGTGTCGTCAAGTCATCAGTTTTCAGTCATGCATTTCAGTTTGAGTTTTTTATTCCATTGCCCAATGGATAAGGCACTGGTCTGCTCTCCCAAAGATCTGCCGTTCTTGGCACCTCCAAGGAGCTACCATCCCCATTGGAGCCAATTTTAGTGTCAGCCTTTGCAGCATTCCTCCAGTGATCAAACATGCTCTTACAAAGTGATTTTAAGGTGTCAAGGTCAAATTTTGTCATTTCAAAGAGTTTTCAAGCAAAATTTGGTCACTAGGCATTAGGTCTAGGGTGTGTTTTCACTCTTTTCAAATTTGTCCAAATGTCGGTTCATGTCACCATTCATCTGAGTGTGCCATCATTCAGAGGGTTTTCATCATCATGTCAGGTTTCAAAGAGTCATTTTACACCTCGTTCATGCTTCAGTTGTGCCTAGGTAAGGTCCATTTCCCTCTCCTAGGGTTTTGGAGGTAATTTCTCTTGGATGGTCAAATCATCGGAAAAACTTGTATCCTGATGTTCACACACCTTCCCCTATCCTTAATATACATTATTAAACACTTCCCATCACTAAGATCCCCCAAATTCCTCATTTCTACACAAACCCTAGTTTCTAGCCACAACTTGGCAATTTTCTAGGCTAGGCCTGTGTTTTGCCCTTTTGGACCCCTTCCCCTCACTCGATCTCTGAGATTCCACTTTCCCCTACTTCCTAACATCCCTCCCTACTTCCAAAAATTTCCCCAAGAATTTAGAAGCCCCTTATCCCCTTCATTTCGCTTCATTTCGACAAAATCCCTTGTTTCACACATCGGGATAAGTTTCACTCAAAAGATGTTTCAGAGCAATAAAAGATGAATTTTGGAAAAATGAGAGAGGGTTTTGTCCAAAACATGCCAAGGAAGAAAAACCTCTTTCACTTTTTACACAGGTATCATGGTTTTGGAGAAATATCAAAAATACCGTTGCCTCAGGAGAATTGAATGCACCTCTGAAGTGACCTTGGGAAAATCAATATTTCTCCTAGCATGGTTGGCTAAATGACTTACTTGATGATTCAAAGGATAACTAGAAAGAAATACCTTTCCAATGAGATATCATGAGCTCAATTTGGAGTTGAGGAAGGCCTTCAAACGTTGACTGCAACAACGCTCTGCCTTGAGGCAGCCTCATTCTGCTCATTTTGACTAGTGTTGGGAGATTTGATTTTTGACAGGGTAAATCAAATCCAAATTGAAAAATTCCACTTGTTTTGGAAAGTAGACTCCAATATATTTTCAACGAGCTATCACACGCTCAATTTGGACACCGGGAAGGCCTTTAAAGGCTTCCTGAAAAATGCACTATGTGGCAAGAGGCATGCGACCCACTTGAAACGGGTGAGACCCACTTGAGGGGTGCGACCCACTTAAACCAGTATGCGACCCACTTAAATCAGAACCCAGAAAATTCATTTTTTGCGCCCAAATTCGATTCTAATCGACTCCAAAAGCTTCCAAACAGGTTTTAATCATTGTTCAATGGATTTTTAGCATGATTATGATATTATTGATGTTGGGAAAGAGGCCATGTTGGGAGAAGAATCTATAAACCCTATATTCATTTCAAAATTCGCTCCATAGGGTTTGAGAAGTGATGTTGGTCATTTGAAATTGGTGTCAAAACGTGCATTTATCAAAACACTCTTATGCCATTGTTGTGTATGCTTTATCACTGCTGTCATTATATTATTTCCCTCACTGCTGAGATCACTGTTATTATACCACAGTCCCATTTTTATGCCACTATTTCACATCCTTCATTTCCTTTGTTCCCATGTGGTAAAACCCTAAATCTATCACCTGTTACCCCTTCCCTCCATTGGCAAAATTTTGATGGCCACAATATTCAAATATTATGCCTTAGATTTCATTTACATTTTGTTATTTCACCTATTCCCATTCCCAAAAATCCTCACTATCTCTATTTTCCCATATCACTTGCAAATTGACCATATCCCTAAACCCCTCAAACAGTGGTTGTCCCCACACTTGACTGTACTTTATCACTGTGGTTTTTCCCATAGTACTGTATTACATATGTGACACATTTGGACATTGAAACAAAAACACCAAATTGCTCATTTTCTAAACAACCAAGCGTGCAGTCGACAAACACATTTCAGCAGCGCGAGTACTATCTCCACTGGATGTGGAAGGGGTCTCGCCTTCTTCATCAGTGTAGGTACATTCACAGGATCATGATAGAAACAAGGACATGCTTCGTCACATGAAAGGACATTATTGGGCTCGCATGCATGTCTGCAAAGCGAGAATGAAGATTCTGAAGAGGAGGATGAGCGAAGCACTAAAACGGCGGAAAAGGCCTGATCCACTCCGGATTTTGGCCGATGCTTTGTTGGCTGGGCAAGATACATGATGGAAGGTCTTCACTCCAAATTTGAGCAAATTCGGAGAAATTTTTGTCATTTTGAAATTTTTGGTCTCAAAAACAGGTTTTTCAGTTAAGTGGGTCTCACACCCATATGCTCACTTTTTTTGGGGACACTTGCTGAAGGAAATTTTTGCATTTTTGGATTTTTCATGGTAAGTTATGCATCCTCAGGCATTACCGAAGCATTTCATCAGATTCTGGATGGTCAAAAAGCTCAAAAACACCTTGAAAACTACCTTGCTGTCACCCTTTGCACCAGCAGGAAGTACTTCTGGGAGAAAGAAGTTTTGGAGGGTCAAATGAGCTCCCAATTGGGAAATTCCACTTGGGTTGGATAGTCAACATCCAGGGCTTTCCAACGAGCTATCATGAGCTCAATTTGGATGCCGGGAAGTACTTCAAAATCGGGCTGAAATACATGCGACCCACTTGTTTCAGGGGTGCGACCCACTTAAATTTTTGGCTGAATTTTCAACTTCTAGCTCAGATTTTCGGCCAGTTTGGACCAGTTTTGCTTGTGGATGAAATTTTTGGGTTTTCATGATGTAAATTTATGTTTGGCATGTAAATTTGGCTTATTTTTATCTATTCTAGAAGATTCACTCTCAAAAAAGTAAAAATCATGTAAATGGATCAGTTCCCACTCTTTTAGAGGCAAGTTGTTAGCTGCCTAGATTGTAGTTCCATGATTAGAATTTGTTGAAACTGATCCCTGAAGGAGGAATTTGACCCCTAGAGGTGTGGGAAGGGGTTAGGATGTTCTATATGATGTAATTTCTCAATCATTTTCAGAGGTTGGAGAGGTTGGACTCTTGGGAGACTTTTGGCACCATTGTACATATTTTTTCATATTTTGGCTAAGGAAAGATCAGAGGTTTTGCGGCACTTGTTGGGATCCTTGTGGTGTTTTGTTTTTGATGGTGTTTTCTCTCTGTTTACTGTAATTTCTTCATGTTTAATGTATTCCATTCCTTTCATATGCTTCTGAACTAAATTGAATGAGTAGATGAGGTTGAATCCATCGTTTACCGTGCTCTGCCTTTGAATTCATTTAGTTCTATATGTTTTCGACTGTTTGAAGAGGATCCAAGTTATTCTTTGCCCTCTTCAGCTCCTCGTCGGTCTGATCTGTTCATATATCCAATCAAAAGCATCAAGACAGTCACCTACCTCGCCCCAACTTGAAATCTGCAAAGGTCTGACCTTATCCCCGGACCCAAATTTTGTTTTCCCATTTCTCCAACGAAAACCCAAAAAATCAAAATCAAACACTCCTATCTCTTTACTAGCCTAAAATCAGTTCCCATTTTAAGTCATCTCGCACCCTATTGCTTATTTTATCTAGATTGACGGAGAGAGCCCTCTCCTGTCCTCGTAGGGCTAGCTACGAGGCTGAGCGTGGTTTGATGTAGCCTTGAGTTTTACCTCATTTCAACCTGGGGTAGATTTGAGCGCTAACACACCCCACTCCTTATAAAGTATCGTGGCTCCAGAAAGGCCATCAGATTTTTGTAACTGAACAATGTAAGGTTGATTTTCAAATTGGTACTTATAAGGATGTTATTTTATGTGATATAATGCCGATGGATGTATGTCACATATTACTTGGAAGGCCCTAGAAATTTGACCGGAAAGCCATACATGATGGTCGAAGAAACACTTATACTCTTGAGAAAGATGGGAACAAGCATACACTACTGCCATTGAAAGCTGAAGCTGACGAAGAAGCACTTAGGAATCACGTCATGCTGATAAGCGGGAAAACCTTATTGCAGGAGGTTGAGAAGGGTAAGGAGACGCACTTTGCCATTATCGGGAAACCTAAGGTAATCTTAACCTCTAGAAATTTGGAAGACTTACCTGAATAAATTCAAAGTTTATTGAGTGATTTTGCTGATATTGCTGTGGATGAGTTGCCAAATGAGTTGCCACCTATCAGGGGTATTAGCCACCATATTGATCTAATCCCAGGAGCCAGTTTGCCAAATAAAGCAGCCTATAGGTTAACACCACAGGAGAATGCCGAAATTGGAAGACAGGTCCAAGAGTTGATGGACAAAGGATTGATCAGAGAGAGCCTTAGTCCATGTGTTGTACCAATAGTACTTAGTCCAAAGAAAGGAGGCGAATGGCGTATGTGCACAGATTCTAGAGCTATAAACAAAATCACCATCAGGTATCGTTTTCCTCTACCTCGAATGAATGATTTAATGGACTGTTTGAGTGGGTCGAGTTATTTTTCTAGGATAGACTTGAAGAGTGGGTATCATCAGATAAGAATAAGAGAGGGGGATGAATGGAAAACTGCGTTCAAGACAAATAGTGGCTTGTATGAATGGTTAGTAATGCCCTTTGGACTTACTAACGCACCTAGTACTTTCATGAGATTGATGAACAATGTTTTCAAAGAGTATATAGGTAAATTTGTGATTGTTTGCCTCGATGATATACTTATCTTCAGTCGAAATAAGGAAGAGCATCTAGAACACCTCAAATTAGTTCTAAGAACTTTGCAACAAGAGAAATTGTTAATAAATTTGAAGAAGTGTAGCTTTATGAAGGAAGAACTGATTTATTTGGGTTTTGTAGTTTCTAAGGAAGGGTTGAAAATATATCCAGGGAAAATCCAGGCAATTGTAAATTGGCCAACTCCTAGAAACACATTTGAGGTAAGAAGCTTCCATGGGTTGGCAAGTTTTTACCGAAAGTTTATTAGAAGTTTTAGTCAAATTTGTGCACCCATCATTGAAACAATCAGGGATACTAAACAGCCATTCAAATGGACAGAGGTAGCAAATCAAAATTTTAAATTGTTAAAGAGGAAGATTACTGAAAAACCAATCTTGGCTTTACCAAATTTTGAGAAAGTTTTTCAAGTTGAAACTGATGCTAGTGGAATTGCAATTGGAGCAGTTCTAAGTCAAGAACAAAAACCCATAGCATACTTTAGTGAAAAACTAAATGAAGCTAAACAGAAATATTCATCATATGACAAATAATTTTATGCTATCATCCAGGCCCTAACGAAGTGGAGACATTACTTATTTCCAAAAGAGTTTGTGCTATATTCTGATAATCACGCATTGTAGTTTATAAACAATCAACCAAAATTGAATGAGAGACATGCTAAATGGGTAGAATATTTACAAAGTTTCACTTTTGTAATCAAACATACAAGTGGGAAATTGAACAAAGTTGCTGATGCTTTAAGTAGGGTGAATTTGATCATGCAAGAAATGCAGGTTAGTGTTGTGGGATTTGAAGAAATGGTTGACATGTATAAAGATGATGCAGAATTTAAAGATGTTTATGCAGTAGTGGAAAATCCAACAATCCACAACAGAAGCTAGTGGTTGGATTATTCAATCCAAGGAGGATTACTATTCAAAAGTAACAAGTTGTGTATCCCAAAATGTTCCATGAGGGAAAATATAATCAAGGAGAAGCACAGTGGAGGTTTGTCTGGACATTTCGGACAAGACAAAAATTTCGCTCAGGTGAATACTTTCTATTATTGGCCAAAAATGCAAACTGATATTAAACGGTTTGTGGAAAAGTGCAGGATTTGTCAGCATGCTAAGGGGAAAAGCCAGAATACAGGTTTGTATCAGCCGTTTCCAATACCCGACTGACCATGGGATGTAGTTAGTATGGATTTTATTTTGGGTTTACCAAAAACTCAAAGAGGGAATGATTCTATTTATGTTGTTGTGGATAGATTTTCTAAAAGGGCTCATTTTATTGGTTGCAAGAAAACAAGTGATGCAACACATATCGCTAATCTATTCTTTTCAGAAATTGTGAGATTGCATGGATTGCCTGTGAGTATTGTGTCTGACAGGGATACTAAATTTGTGGGACATTTTTGGAGAACTCTGTGGAAGAAACTAGGTACCAACCTTATTTTCAGTTCAACATATCATCCTCAAACGGATGGGCAGACCGAGGTCGTGAATAGAAGTTTGGGAAAAATACTAAGGAGCCTGGTGTACGACAATCCCAAACAGTGGGATTTAGCCCTTGCTCAGACTGAGTTTGCTTATAACGACACTCCAAATCGAAGCACTGGTATGAGCCCATTCCAAATTGTTTTTGGAATGCATCCAAGAGGTGTGTATGAACTCAGAGACTTAGGAAAACAAGAAGGAAGGAGCAAAAAGGCTGAAGAATTTTCCGAACAGATGCAGGGATTACAGGAAGAGGTAAAGAACAGGTTGCAGGTAAGAAGCACCAAGTACAAGCAAAGAGCAGATGTGAAAAGGCAAGAAAAGGAATTCCAAGTAGGTGATTTAGTCATGGTCTATTTGAGAAAGAAAATATTTCCTGTTAGAACATATAACAAGTTGAAACTTAAAAAGATAGGACCATGTAAAATCATAAGAAAATTTTCTTCAAATGCATATGAAGTTAATCTGCCAACAAGAATTGAAATATCCCCTATATTTAACATTACAGACTTGTAACTATACCGAGAGCCAGAAGAAGAATTACCAGGAAACACGACAGCAGGAGAAAACCCAACCGTAAGTTGGGAAGAGCAGATTCCCAAAGCAGAGAAGAAGGAGGTAGAAGCTATTTTGGATAAACGAGAGTCAAAGAAAACAAGGCATCAAACTTATTATCAGTATTTGATCAAATGGAAAGGACAACTAGCAGAAGACGCCAGTTGGATGACTACAGTAGAACTATAGAAGTTGGGAATCGATCCTAAAGAGCTACAAGATCATTTTCTTCCCTGGGAGTCTGATGCAGGAGCATCAAGCACCTAGCCAGCAATGTGACATCTTGGTCACATGTTGTGGCTAGTTAAAAATAAATTAGACTTAGAAATAGTTTAAATAATATATTTTATTAAATTTGGTATTTATTTTAGGAGAATTGTTAGTTCGTTTATGTTTAATTAAATATGGCATAATAATAGAATTGGTTTCTTTCCCTGCGTGGAATAGAACCAAAATAGGGATAAATGCTAAATAATAGGGAGGTATTAGTTTGTTGAGAAACTCTAGAAGAAATCTATTCTGAGAAGAATAATTTCTCATATTTGTATAAATTAGAGAGAGACTGAAGGTGCGAAAGTGTGTGAGGGTGTGGGAGAGAATTTGAAGTATGTATTGAATTGCAAAGAGGCGCAGAAAATTTTTATGAGCCCATGCAATATTATGTTGTCTGTATATTTCTGAATACAATTCAGTTTCTGGGTGTTTTGTATACATGTTTGACATTGCAGGTAGCAGGCGCAATGATGAATTTATGACAACGCTCTTGTGAGAATTATATATTACAACATTGTCGTGGACTCATGGGCGTAAATCCCCAGTGCTTTGATCACAGAGTTGGAGCATACGCAAAAGCAAATTCTGCATTGAATTAGAGTACACACAGAACTCTGCGTTCAAGGTAAACCTTGTTCAAAATCTGTGATCGATGTTGTTTAAATGTAAGTCGAATTGAATCGTTGTGTAAAGAGGTAATCGATTAAAGTTGCCATCGATTGTTTACTATGACGGTCGATGTAAATGTTACAGCCTTCAAATTCTTGCTGTGATATGTTTGATATGAACGTGGATTGGGTGTTGTGTTGGCAATGAGAAATCGGTATATATAGTCATCAGTTTTCCTGAGATAATTGATTGAAGTTTGGTGATAATCGATTGGAGTTGGGTTTTGTTGTTGTGACAATCGATCTGAATATCGATTCTTTTTCATGAATGGTTGATACAAATGGTGGGTGTTTTCTGTAGTGATCGATTGTTATTGCCATCAATTTTTTTAAATTCCAAATAATGCATATGCCATTGTTCTCTTTTAAAATAAGAAGAACATCCACGCTTCTTTTGAGTGAAGGTTGTATTAAAGTGATGCAATAAAATAAAGTTGCATATATCCAATCAATCAAGACAGTGATTCTGGCCTTTACAAAGAGGGAAATTTTTGCATCTTCTTAAGAGTAGAAAAAATCTAATTTTCCTACATCATTGTGATACAAATATTAATAGTGCTCCAGATTCAATTAGAAGATCTAGAAAGAAAAGTGTTTCAGACGCACGTAGAGCAATACATATGGCAGTGGTTTCATCAAGTACTAAAGAGAATCTCTTGGTAAAATCTATCGCACGGGCATTAGGAACCTCACGAAAAAATTTGCACAAACATCAGAAATTTTGGTTGCAAATAGATGTAAATGATGAACTCGCTTGTTGGACAACTATTTGTAGGCAACCATACAAAGATAGACTCGGAGAAAATGTTAAAAAATAATATATGAATATTGGATGAAAAATTCACGTGTTTCGCCAAAAGAAAGGGATGTGATGTGAAGAAGAATAACACGAAATCAGTACGAAGAACATCCAAAATATTTCTTGGACACCACTCAGATAGAGTTGTTCAACAAGTTCAAATAAGAGAACCATGAAATCGATGTCTCAATCAATGTTTTTTGCAACCAAAACCATCGTAAGTAAAACCTATCACTGTACGCAACACTTGTTGTTGTCACTCTCATCTGGAATTTCAGTTATATTATGACACATTCCTTAAATTTTGTAATTTTTTTTGGAAAGATTCATCTTCTCCTTCCACTATCCATGATTTCATATCTCAAATTTTATGTGGACGAGAAAGCCATGAATTTTTTTACCAAAAGAAATGTGTTGATGGTAAAAAATGTGATGATTGTGGAAATTTGACTAAATTTCAAAATAAATATTGTACTAATATAAATGATCAATCATTATCCAACATTAAAGTGAAATGGAAGAGATATGAATATATCCATACATCGATTCAAGGTTCAAGTGCTAAAAGAATTGATTTACAAGAAGAAGAATTTTTTGTGACAGATTTTTTGAGAAAGTTTGAGGCATAAATTTATAAATACACCAAGCATTCCCATAGAGCTCGATGGTGGGACTTGCAATTCAAAAAATCCCATGAAGCTTTTCCACCTGAGAACATTTTGTCAGTAGTTGATTGTGCATAAAAGTACACATTTGTTCCACAAAAAGAAATTCAGAGTGAATACTAGCATTCTGACCAAGTCTCCATGCTTATCCATATTCTATATAGACATGATGAACAAAATGTTGATCATATAAAAAGAACCAGTGAAAATCGACATGTTATTAAAGAATATCACTTTTATATCAGTGATATTCGTACACATGATACGTATTTTTTACAACACTATTTTGAAAAGATTTATGACTCCTTGAAAATTTGTGGAATAAAATTCAATGAACATTGGAAATGGTCAGATGGATGTGCAGGTCAATTCAAATCTTCACGATCATTCTTTTGGTTGTGTCATCCTCATATGAAAACCTGCATTAAACATTGTTGGAATTTATTTAAGGCTGATCATGGAAAAGGAGAATGTGACACTGCAGGGGCATGCATAAAACGAGCACTTCGAAGATATCAAATGGACCACTCTACAAATCGACTTGTATCAGCTGAAAAAATTGTTCAATGGTGCATCGCTACACTAAGCCATGAGACTAACCGATCAAGGGAAGTACGAAGTTACATTCAATTTATTTTTTATTGCATAAATCTAATTTTAAACAATATATTTATCAGAATGATTATCTTTGATGGTATTTTGATATCATATTTATACTCTTCTTTGAATTTTCCATATAGGTTTTTTGGCATATTGGGGTCCAGGATGTAGATAAATCGATTGGAGATGACATTGAAAGAATAAAAGGGATTGGAAAATTGCATTCAATTAAAACAAATTTCGATAGAAATGTGTTTGCATTGGATAAAATAAAATATTCTTGTTTTTTTTCATGTTTGCATAGACAACACAGAACCCAATGATGTTTGTGAAAACAAAATGTATGTAAAATTTTGGCAACATACAAAACTAAATACAGATGGGAAAATGTCTATTGCAAGCTTTGAAGAAATGCAATCAGATAAGACTACAATATCATTTGATGGTGATCAAGTTTCTGATCTTGTTATAGAAGATAACATTTCAATTGCTTTCAAATGATAGAGATCTAGAAATAGATAATAAAATCAAGTATAAATGTGTTAATTTTAAAGTTAATTTTTCATGTTAATTAACATCTAAATTTAAATACATAAGTTTGTTTTATTGTGAAGGAGATGTTTTTGTTGTAGTTTCACCTACTATGAATGACGAAAATGTGAAGTATTATTTGATGCGTTGCACTGAATGAAAGATGAAATTATTAGAAAACTATGATGATCATGGGTTTACATATGAAAAAGGGTCTATTATACTGAAAGGCTATTTTTTCCAACAAACTAATCAAAGTGGGGATTTTGTTTATTTTCAAGACTATGAACCTGATGTCATAAGTTGTCAATATAGTCACTTGATGTGTGGAACACACATAAATTTGATAGAAGTTTAGTAAAAGAAAAAAATGGAAATTAAGAAATTTGTTCCACCATTTTTTAGTCATCTAACCTGTTACTATTAGATGGACTAAAGTACACCATGTAAGACCAATTTTACCATACTAAAATTTCTTTCACTATGAGAAATAATTTAATAACCCATAGTTTATTAAGTTATTTCTGGTCTAAACAGGAAACCCCATGAGGAATAATTAAATAAATCCTTATTTTTTTTATTTTCCTCTAGGGATAATTAACTAAAACACTGTTTAATTAATATTCCTAGTCATATTTAACCCAAAACAAGAAAATTAATTAGATAAATCATTATTTATCTTATTATTTTCTAGGAATAATTATTTAAATTCATTATTTAATAATATTCCTTGTTAAATTTGACTAAATCATTTATAAATAATTGAATAAATATTTATTTATTTAATTATTCTTTAACCACATTCTTAAAATATTAATATTATTATTATTATTATTATTATTTTGTAAATTGGGAGGAGCTATTCACATTAATAATATAAAACAAAATTTACATCGCAGCCTCAAAAGGCTGAAGATCGAAACTGTGCTCGAATACAGTGTAATTCTTGCCCTCAGGGAAGGATTTTACAGGGGAGTGCATCTGAGGGGAGAAGTAAAAAAACAGGAGAAAACCAGAGAAGCTGAAGCACCAGAAGGTGCCAGAAAAAAGACCTTTAGGTCTCGAGTACAGAGAGAGATTCATAGAAACATAAAAATAGGAGAAGCACAGGAAAATTAAGAGACCGAGGAGGGTTGTACGTCCTCATCATCATTCAGGTAATCATCTACATTGATTGGGCAGTTTGGGGTGCCTTCCTCCAGATTGAATAATTGGCAGCGCAGCGAGGAAGGGCCATCCTCCATGCCATCAGCTTTGGGATGAGCTTCCTCTTTAATCTTGGGACCCTGTTGTTGACACTTCTCGGAGCTCCGTTTCAAAAAATCATAGTGGGGAGAAGAGCGATCGATGAAACGTAGATGGTGAATATCCCGCACATATGCCATGAATCTTTCAGACAAAGAATCAAGTTTATTTTCCAGCTCCTTGCTGGCATTGTGTTGTTCCTGTAGAGAAATGGCCAAGATCATTTTTGTGTGCCAATGCAAGTCGATGGCATGGTTGTACAAGTTCTCGTGGCCTCTGGTGAGGCTAGGATTAGGGATCCAGTAGAGGGAGGTATTCACCACCTCCGACGGAGTGGCTCTACGACAGGTGTGGCCCTTCGTTTCCATATTAACAATTTTCCTCTCAACAATAGGGGGGGTGATGTGAACATAGTTGCGGGCGACATTCCTTGTAGAGGTTTCAGCATGGGTGACCGGTGGGCGGGAGCGGTTCACCCAGAAAGCCTGGCGACCTCGGCGGGTGGGGGGAGGGGGATGAGAGTGACGTGGAGCCATAGAAGCAAAGCAGAAATGGAGATTAAGTGGGAGAGCAGGGAGCTGAGAGAATACGGAGCTAAGAGAGCTCGCGGGGAAGCCAGACATAACAGAAAGAAGAGGGGAATGAGCATAGGGGAGGGAATTTAAGGAAGCCAGTGAAGGGGTCGAAGGCTCAGGGGAACAGTTGAAGCGCATACCTCAGGTGTAAGTGAGATCCTATAGGGAGTAATTTCCAGGGGTGGGATTGTATTGGGGTGGGCATTTCAATGGAGGGCAGTCGTAGAGTTCATTCATGAGAAAGGAGGTGAGTTGTATGGTCATGATAACGACTGCTAATGGGAGGGGACATCGAGGCGGGGGCCGAACATTCCTTCTGAAGATCATGAAATTTGATACAGAGACAAGCGGTTTCAACCGTTGGCTCCCTCGTTTATTCCGAATCCATAGAGGAGAGTCTGTTGGAGGCATT
Organism: Pinus albicaulis; assembly: GCA_034641835.2. Classification (NCBI taxonomy): domain Eukaryota; kingdom Viridiplantae; phylum Streptophyta; class Pinopsida; order Pinales; family Pinaceae; genus Pinus; species Pinus albicaulis. The sequence continues at coordinate 204,781,266 of CM076583.1, forward strand.
CACACCTTGATTAGCGAGGAAATCCACCAATTTTTTGGCCTCTCTCCGGGCCACTGTGAAGGAGATGCCTTTGGCTGCGGAAATGCTAGATTTTTTTTTTTGTAGAATTTTGTTGAGGCACCAACATTCCAAAACCTGCCAAACATTGCGCCCATGCTGGAGTTTCTTAAAATATTGGGTAGCGAAAATGGAGTCACCTTCCACGAAAAGGGGCCAAAAATTGTTAATTCTAGCGATAACCAGGCCATGAGCTAACGCTTGAAGCTCCGCTGCATTGTTGGTAGTGTGACCTAAATTGCCATAGTAGATCCAAAGGATTTAACCCTGATTGTTGCGAAAGAGCCCTCTGAAGCCGGTCGTGCTTGGATTGTTCTTGGATGCACCGTAGTAATTGAGCTTGATGAAATTGGGTTCCAGAGGGAGCTACATGGACAAAGGGGTGGAGGAGGGGGAGGCAGCAGTAGGTGGGGGAGGGAAGGGGAGGGTAGATTGAGGAGGGATAGAATTCTGCAGTCCTCCGTGGTTGGGGGGAGGGGGAGTCCGAGATCCTGGCAATGGAAACAGATTCACGCAGAGTGTGTTTGATTAAATGAAGGAGGTGTTCTTCTTGGGAGGCCTTATTTTTTAAGATGCAAGAGTTCCACTCTTTCTAGAGAGCCTAGAAAATAATACCAGGGAGGAGGTTCCATGCCAAGTTGATGAGAGGTTGGGGGGCGAAGGAAGCACGCCAATCATCCAGGGAAGAGAGGATGGAGTAGGGAATGCGATCAGAGGCGTTGAAGACAAAGTGGATCTAGTTCAAGATGTTGGAGGCAAAAGGATAGTCATTGAGGATGTGATTGGTTGTTTCAGAGTTGGAATAGCATAAAGTGAAAACAGAAGGACCGATGAAACCCTTCTTTTGCAGATTGTCCCGAGTAAGAATTTTCTTGTGCATTACTAACCAGAGAAATAGGGAAATTTTTAGCCAATGATTCCTATTCCAAAGCCTTTTCCACTTGCCATATAATGGAGCGGGACCAGGATTCTGAAGGAGATTGTAAGCATCTTTTATGTTGAATCGTCCAGCTGCATTGCTGCCCCAACGAAGTGTGTCCAGTCCCTCTTCTCTTTGAATTTGTCTTTTGTTTATTTATTCTTCTAAAATGGCCGTGGACTGGTGGTGTTGGATTTGAGTCAGCTCTTTGAGATCTAGCCACTCCCTCCAGTCTGAGGTTTTAGTATGTTTCCAGAAGTCTTTAACCACGTTTTTGTGAAGTCTATCCAAATGCCTTATGATTGGGAGGTAGATATCAGTGTTGAGTTTAGGACATTTCTCCCATGCATCCTCACAAAACATGGCATTTTCTCCATTGCATATTTCCTAGAAGTAGCAATTTTGAATGATGGATCAGTTGTCCCAAGCCTGATTCCAGATTGGCGAGCCCTTAAGATTTCCTGAGAGTCTAATCAGGGAGTCCTGAGGCTGCGTAGGGGCATAATTGGCCTTCCAAAGCATGGCCCAAAGAGTGGTGGGGGTGGTGATCTAGCGCCACTAGGTCTTGGCGCCCATGAGCTTTTCAAGAAGATCTGGGTCCCGGAGGCCAAGACCACCAACAAATTTGGGCGCGCAGATTTTGTCCCAGGCTAGCAAGGCCCATTTGCCATTGTAAGCTTTACCTTTCCAGAGGAAATCTCTTTGAATTGCTCTAATCTGATTGGAAATTGAACAAGGAGCGGAAATGGAAAAGAGCTGGTATGGAGGCATGGCTTGAAGAATAGAGCGAACAAGGACTAGTCTACCTGCAAAGTTGAGGAAACGAAAGGTCCAGTTGGAAATATTCTTTTTGAGCTTGGAGATAAGGGGTTCCCAATTAGATTTAGCTAAATGTTTGTCAGTGAGTGGAACACCCAGGTATTTCGAAGGGAAGCTGCTATGCTCGAAGCCAAGGATACGAGTGATATTTTGTTGGATATCATTGGAAGTATTAAAAAAAAATATTTTGGACTTAGAATTGTTGATAGAGGATCCTGAGGCCAAAGCAAGGTCATCAAGAATTTTCTGAAAGGCGAGGGCTTCTCTGGCGGAGGGGGAGCCCATGAGGAGCGTGTCATCCACAAACTATTGGTGAGTGGTGGGAGGGTTAGGAGGATAGAGGTTGATACCAATGATGAGGCTAGTTGAGGAGGCAACAAAGATGGAACGGCCAAGACCTTCAGCCATAATAACAAAGAGGAAGGGGGAAAGAGGGTCCCCTTGTTTGATGCCTCTGGAGGGGTTGATGATGGTGGAGGGAGAACCATTGCAGAGGATGGAAAAGAGTGTTCCTAATACCATATCCATAATCCATTTGATAAAATCATTGTTGAATCCAAAGGCCGCCAACATATGCCTGATGTAGTTCCAACTGATTTTATCGAAGGCTTTGGACATGTCCGGTTGAACCAGCATGCCTTGTTTGCCTTGGTCCTTGAGAGAGTGAATAACTCCATGAGAGAGGATGATACTGTCCAGAATTTTCCTTCCTTCAACATAGCCAGTTTGATGGGGTGATATGAGGAGAGGAAAGAAAGACTTGATGCGATTGGCAAGGACGTTGGAAATGATCTTGTATATAACGTTGCATAGAGCAATCGGTCAGAAGTGGTTAGGAGAGTCTGCCTTGTCTAACTTGGGAATGACTGCAAGAAAGGTGGCATTGAGGGAAGGAAGGATGGCTTTCTTGAGGTGCAATTCCTCAACGAGATCATAGACATCATATTTGATTAGAGGCCAACAAGCTTTGTAAAAGTCAATGGTGAAACCATCAGGACCCGGGGCCTTACCATTGGGCATAAACTGGACAATAGCCTCCACTTCATCCATTGTTATCTTTTTAAGAAGCATCTAATTGTGCTCTTTGGATAGGATGGTAGGAATATTTCTTGTGATTTTCCTAATGTGAGCCTCATTGTCATGGTTGTTTTCCTTGAGGATGTTCTCGAAATGCTGATGCAGTTCTCCTTCAATCTCATTGTGGGTGCTCAAAATGAGACCCTGCCGATTTTTAAGGCTGAGAATTCTGGTTTTTTTGCGGTGCTGGATCATTGACCTGTGGAAGAAGGCTGTATTCTTTTCCCCATCTTCGAGCCATCTGATTCTGGATTTTTTTCGCCAAAGAGTTTCTTCTTGAACTGCTTTATCATCCCACTTTTTTTGCATCTCTACTTCCTCTTGAATTTTTTCCTCTGTCAGTCCATTGTGAATGATATTCTATTGGAGGGCTTGCATTTTGAGCTCTAAAATCTTTTTATATATTGTGACATCTCAAAAGGTTTGATGGTTCCAATTTTTTAACTCCTGTTTGATGGTCTTTAGTCTTGTTTGGAAATTGTGCATCTTGCGACCTTGCTGAGGGAGTGTGATAGACCACCAATCCTTCATCCTTTCCTGGAATTCTGGATGAGAGATCCAAAATGCCTCAAACAGAAGGGGAGCATTCCTAGGTCTTTCAGAGAGTTTGAGAGTTAGAAAAATCGTCCAGGGGTTGGAGCCAGCCTGAGGTGCGATGTTGGCTTCCATTTCCTAGGAGGAAAGGAAGAGATCCTCAAATAGAAGAAAGTAGTCGAGCCTTGAGGCTATCTGGCGGTCTCTCCCTCTTCTATTATTCTGGGTGTAAATGTTGTTTTTTTTGGGAGTATCTATGAGGCTTCTATGAGGCTCCACTATATATCAAGTTTTGAGAAGTAGAGGAGTTTGAATCCGGTCATGAGGCCCCCTTGCTTTTCCCCCGCATTAAGAATCATGTTGGAATTGCCCGCTACAAGACTGCAAGGGTGGCCAAGGGGTCGGATGTGATTCTTAAGGCTGTTGAGCCAAGAATTACACTCTGAAACAGAGTGGGATCCATACACATTGGTGATGGAAAGCTTGTCTTTGGTGCCAGTGATTTGGAGGATGGTTGTGAGAGCGTCCTTGGAAAAAATGGAATCTAGCAAATGGAACTTTGAATCTTTCTGAAACGTAGCTAGGCCTCTAGCAGTTCCAAAGGATGCAATGGCCAAATGGCTGTAGCATTTTTTGAAGCATGATTGTTGTATGGAATCCGTACCAAACAAACTGCTTTTAGTCTCTTGTAGAAGAAAAATGTCAGGCTTTTCTGAGGTGACCTTGGATTTTAAGATCCTTTTTTTGTGGGACTGTTTAGTCCTCTTATGTTCCATGATGTGCAAATCATAATAACGTATTAGGAGAGAGAGAGAGCACCCATACCTTTCCTTCATTGATCAGATGAATTCCAAGCTCTTGAAGATGCTCTCTATTGGTCTTCTGACCTGTTTTTCATGTCGGACCTTTGGTGATTTGAAGGTTGGCTTTGAGGTTTTATTTGATTATGCTTGCTAGATTTTTCCCTTTGGTTTGCTGTTCTCTTTGCTTTTGTAGAATTTTTTGTAAGATGTAGGCTTCCTCAATTCTTTGTATGTGATCTTCTGGTATTCCCTCTATCCCTTTGGTGTTCCAATCCTTTGCTATTTTCTACAGGTCCATGCCCATCAGGATTTCCTCAATCACCTTTTCCTCTAGCGTTGGTGTATCCTGAATGAAGTCCATGTCTCTATCATCTTGAGGCCTGTAAGCTTCCCATGAAAGAGAGGTTGTATTGTCCATTTCCATTTCCATGGTATTCAAGGTCTTTTCCTGCTTTGTTTTCTGTTCCTTGTTCTTGCTGTGTTGGCCTGTTTCCTCTTGAAGCGTGGAGAGGATGTCATATTTGTTTTGGTGGGAAAGCTTTGGGGTATCTTTTCCTATGTTGTTTCGATATCCTTGCCTGCCTCTACTTCCCAATTTGATGAATCCTTGCTCATATTTACTGCTAGTCTGGTTTTCTTTTGGGAGGGGCTTGTTTTGTGGGAAATCTCTGAAAAGGTGACTTTGTTCATGACATTTCCTGCAGCAGAAAGGTATGTGTTTGTAATCCACTGTCTAGGTCCATATGTCGTCTCTAAAGTTCAACTTGATGGCCTCTGGGAGGGCTCCGAAGACATTGATGTAAGCGCAAAGATGAGAATAGGAGATATAGTCGTTGTTTTTAGTAACTTCAGACAGCTTTATATATTCTCCTAATTCATCCCATATGGCCTTGAGGACTGATGGCACCCAATATTCCATAGGAAGGGAATACAATCTGATCCAGACTGTAACCTTGGTAAATTCTTCTTTCTGTAGAGTGAAGTTTTCCTTCCAGTATCTCATGTACAGTCCTGCGGAGTTGAAAAAGTATGCCCACCCCCCCCCCCCCCCCCCTGAAAAATCTTAACCCTTTCTTCCAAGAGCGCGAAGACAACGGTGAAGAAGCCTTTGGATCCGAGCTGTAATTTGATTCCACCTTTAGGGTTCCATTTTTCTTGGATCTAGCCCTTAAGAGATCTCTCGTAAGGCCGTATGCCCATGAACTTGTAGATTATCAGCATGTTCTTGCATATACTCTCCGTAGACTGCAATATCAGGCCTCTTGAATAACCATTTGAGGGATATTTTTATGTTTGGGGTTCCATGCATTCGCTCTTGCTTTTTCTCGAGTGTTTATTGTCGCTTCTTGTTCACCTTTTTGAGGGCAAGGTGTGTTGAATCTCAATATCCCTGGGGCGTGATCCGTCACTTTGGAGGCATTTGCAGTGAACGTTGAATATGAGGTGCATATTTGGTAGGTTCCCCGAGAGGAGATGGGCGAAGCTCCCGATCGCAGCGAGGGAGTGCATTTAGTTAGGTTAATCACGTGAAGAAGGAGAGATGCCCGCGGAGAGAGAGGTCCCGACAATCTCGAAGGATGAAGCCAAAGGCTCTCCATCTTCCATCCCGCTCCATGGAAGGAGCCAACGAAGAGATCTGCTAGAATGCTATGTCAGGACACCAGTAGGCAAAGCTCGTAGTAGCGTATGCGGTGGCCGCAGAGGGACAGGGGCTTAGGTCATTTGCTAGGGTTTCCTACAGGGGTTGCAGAGACAAATTTCTTCTCACAATCTTAAATTTTCAAAAATTTTAAAATACATTCTGAAAATAATAAATAAATCATTTATTTATTTATTATTTCTAAATAAAGGAATTTGACCAAATTTAAATTCCTTTTCCCTCCACTAAAAATAATAAAATATTCCATTAAAGTTTGATCTAGATTTGGATAATAATATTTTAATTATGCACCAATATCTAGACTAACTCAATATTTTATTATAAATAGAATGGTTTTCCATTCATTCACTTCCTTTTGTTGCTTGAGATCACCTATTGATCTATAATTTTGGTCTGACTTTGATCCTCCATCATTGTCATATTTTTCTACTTTTTTCTTGTGAGCTTCCTTTGAGTTCCATTTTGTCTGGGTTTTATGCACCATCAAGAGAGAGAGATCTTAGATCTGAAGCACTGAGGACATACAAGAACCCATCCCATTGATGGGGACTGGAAAAATCTTTCTATATTTCCTTCCCAGGTGTCATAATAAAAATAATTCTTTAAAATTTCTTGCCTTGTCCATTGGATTCATGGAGCAACTCTTCCTTATTTTTTCTCTTTCATGTATTTAACTGCATAGATATGGATTTTTGTAGTATTTATTCTGATCATCTAGAGTAGATGTAAGGAAATTGATGACCATATTTGGTGTTAGGGTTGTTTTTTGTGCACAACAAAAGTGAGACTTTTTCATACGCTTGCGATTACAATTCACACTAATAAGTAACAACTCCACAAGGTTTTATAATTATGATCATTATCATTTTTCAGATCCCTACATGACCAGCTGCTTCAACCCCTAGGGTTTTTATTTAGCTTCTTATTTTTCATTTCTTGATGTTTTTTTTAATGTTTTTAACCCTAAAATAGTAAAAAATCTAACTTCCTCTTTCAACATGTAAATATTTTTCAGCATTTTTCCCTCTGGTTTCTTGTTGTTTTCTGCACCTCTTTCTAGTAGATTTAACCTTTAGATCCCTATCCCTATTGACCTTATATCCATTGCCCATTTTGTGTGCTTTGAGTTGCGCACCCATAGACTAGTTGTTGGGAAGCCCTCCTCCTTGGGTTTAAATTTATGCATCTTTAGCTGTTTATTTTATCGTTGCTTTCAGTTCCTTTTACTGTCACTTTCAGTTTTATTTAACATTATATAAAATCCTTTTTCCTTTTTATCTACACACGTCTAGGCTTAATTAAAATTAACACACTTATCACATACACGCACACCTAAAATGAAAAGCGCCTAGTTTACACTGCCAGGCCAAGACTTAAACATTGTAATCAATTGATTTTCACCTCCCTACCCTAGTTTACCTCTCTTTTTTATTGGGCTCCCTATCTCCTTTCCATCATTTCACCCCCAAGGTCCTTATCCCAAAGACTTGAAGGCCTTCATCCTCAGTTTCTGTTAGGAAGACTTACCCCACCGCATATGGTTCGAGTTCGTCTTCCGCCGAGTCCCCATTCTAACTCTGATTCTGGTTCATTAGGCTCCCCTTCTGGTTCTATCCTTAGCTCTCCTCCACCTTTCACCTTCATCATGACTGGTTCAGGACCTAATGCTTTAGTGGCCCCAACCCTAATTCTGGAATCACTACTAGTGGTGCTGCAATAGGAACTATTCCGGCTGTGCCCTTGCTTCCTTATATGGCAGGCCTAAGCCTTCCCGATTTCATCCATTTGATTAATAAGCCCATACACCATGATCCAGGTTGGATTGCTATGCCAACGAAGCTTCCTTCAGACATCCACAAGTTTGAAGGAAATTTTGGAGAGGATCCTACAATCCATGTTGGTTCTTTCCACATGTGTTGTTCGTATAACACCATTATCGATGACTTTGGCCGTCTTTGGTTATTCTAGCATACACTTACTAGATAAGCTTCCAAGTGGTATGTCGACCAGGACTCCTCCTCTCATACTACTTTTGTGACCCTTGCCAAGGTGTTTCTGTCTTACTTCCAGCTTCCCATTCACTATGACACTGGTACCGAACACTTGACCTCTTTTCGTCCAACTTCTGCCACCCGCTTATCTGACCATATTCAAGAATGGCGCAGAAGGAAGAGCCTATGTCGAGCCCCCATTTTCGAAGACCGTGTCTACATCGACTATTTTCTCAAATACCTTTTTCCCGTTATTGTTAAATATGTCACAACTCACTTTCCTCAGACTGAATATGCAGCCCTCCAGATTGCATTAAAATATGACTTGATCTACGCATAATCTAGTTATGTTTATACTATCTTACCTGATCTCCCTAGACCTGGTGGTGCCAACACACCAGGGACATCTCATGTCGTCGATGGTATCATTGGATCCCTTTCACATCCATACACTCATCTTCCCATCGGTTATGATTTCCCTCAGGGAGGGGCTAGCTCCTCTAACACCTTTCCCCCTCCCAGCAGCATGTATCTAGGACATAACATGCCTCAAGCCTTTGCCCAACCGCATCCTCTGATGCTAGGGTCTGATTTTTACCAACCTGTTTAACCCAGTGTTTCTCAACCTCCTTAATATCTATATCTATAGCCTGGTGCTCCAACTCCTCCAGCACAAGCACCTCAGCCTCCCTTTCCTTCTCAAGCTCTGCATCACTATCCCCCCCCCCCTAGGGTCAAGTGTATGCAAAACAGAGTGCGACTAATATTCCCACTTCCAAAAAGAAGAGGAAAGGAAACCATAACCAAACTGCTCTAGGTAATCCAAGAAACAATCCCCAAGCGAATACATCTAACACTTCAACCTAGCAATAGGGTGCTCAGCCCAAGAAGGACAAGCCTCCTCACACAAATAATCCTTATTCTTGTTGCAGTGTCCATGGTCACTATAACCAAGATTGTCCCCTTTTACATTAGATGCCTCAAATGTGGGAAGCTCAAGTAACATCTCAAGGACAACAAGCCTCTTCTTCGATTCCTCCTAATGTTGGGCCTATCCAACCAACTGTGTTTACCAATCCTTCCCCTCAGCAAGGATAGGTGGCTACCCAACCCCTTGAAATTCAGGCAGCCACTCAACCTCCCCCATCTCGCACCTCTGATTACCCAATCCTCATGTTGAACTCTGACTAGGCTAATACCGATGACCTCAACCTTTAGACTTGGTCCCTCCAGTACACCAAGCGTCCTGCTATGTCGGCAATTGAGCCACCATATTCAGGTCCCACAAAGAAAATTTTGACACCCAATGGTCCTTTATAGATCCCTTAGCCTAAGGCAGAGGTACATACCAAGATCCCAAAGGTACTGTTACACCGAAACACTGCTTCTGGTAAAGTCTCCCAAACCTAGAGTATAGTAGATGACTTGGCGCAATCCCTTGCCACCATGTCAACACTGGAAGTCTTCCAGTCGTGCCCTTCACAACGAAAAAGCTCAACTAACTGTTATGGGCACCATGGATCATTAAGATGATTATTTAATTTTCTTCGATGTTGACAAGTCATAGAATCACCCCCTTCCTGCATTCGTCGCCTTCCAAATACCTGTCAAGATCCAGAATGCCAACGTCTCCCTCTGTATCATTGACAAGGGGGTATCCACCCATGTGATGTCCGCTTCTATTTGGAAATATATTGGATCCCCTAAGATAGCCCCTTCCACTATCACCCTCCATGCGTGGGATGGATATTCTTCCCAGCCCCTTGGCATGTTCCACAATTTTCCTATTACTCTTATGGGAAAAACTGTTTGTGTTGATGTTGAAGTCATTGATGCTCCCTTACACTACAACATCCTATTCGATTGTAGCTACACTTATGCGATTTCTATTGTCCCATCATAGGTTCACCGTAAGATATTCTTTCCTCACAATGGAAATATCAGCACCATTCATCAGTTGACATATTACGAACCGAAGTCTCAAACCTCTCCCGATTCCATTATTTCTTCGGTGACAAATAAAAAAGTAGTCAGACCTCTAACCAGTGTCTCACCCAGAGTCTATAAATATTCCTATTCACTTGGTTCATTCCCTAGTCTCCTCCCTTCTATATCTGACCCTATCTCATCGAATTTTTTCATGATACAATTGTCTCAGTCTGACCTTAAACAGTTTGGTTCAACTAGCCAGCAGGATCAACTAGTCTAACCTTTGCAACGTGCTCCTAGTACTTCATCTCATCCCTCAGGATCTCCTCCTAAAGGCCCTCCATCTATAGCTGGTGTCTCTGATCCTATTTATTCCCCTTGAACGGTTTCCCCTGGCCTTAACCATCTGGGAGTTGTTCCACCTAGCCATTACCCCTCTGGTCAGATACCATTTCTTGCTCCCCCTCTAGGAATATTTTCGGTACCTGTTATGGAAGAGGTACATACCAAAATCCCCAAGGGACTGTTATGTAGAAACGCTACTTTTCGTAAAGCCGCCCACACCTAGAGTATAATAGATGACTTGGTGCAATCCCCTGCCACCATGTCAACATTAGAAGTCTTCTAGTCATGCCCTTCAAAATGAAAAGCTCGACTAACTGTTATGGGAACTATGGATAATTAAGGTGGTCGTTTCATTGTCTTCGATGTTGACAAGCCATAGAATCTCCCCCTTCCTGCATCGGTCACCTTTGAAATACCTATCAAGATCCAGAATGCCAATGTCTCCCTATGTATCATTGACGAGGGTGTATCCACCTGCGTGATGTCCGCTTCTGTTTGGAAATATCTTGGATCCCCTAAGTTAGCCCATTCCACTATCACCCTCCATGCATGGGATGACTACTCTTCCCATCCCCTTGGCATGTTCCGCAATTTTCCTATTACTCTTGCGAGAAAAATTGTTTGTGTTGATGTTGAAGTCATTGATGCTCCCTTACACTACAACATTCTATTTAGTCGAAGCTACACTTATGCGATTTCTATTATCCCATCAGAGGTTCATCGTAAGATATTCTTTCCTCACAATGGAAATATCATCACCATCCATCAGTTGACATATTACGAACCGAAGTATCAGACCTCTCCTGATTCCATTATTCCTTTGGTGACAAATAAACAAGTAGTCAAACCTCCAATTAGTGTCTCACCCAGAGTCTATAAATATTCCTATTTACTTGGTTCATTCCCTAGTCTCCCCCCTCCTATATCTGACCCTAGCTCATCGAATTTTTGCATGATACAATTGTCTCTGTCTAACCTCAAACAGTCTGGTTCAACTAGCCAGCAGCGTCGCCCTTTGCAACCTGCTTCTAGTACTTTAGCTCAGCCTTCAAGTTATCCTCCTTAAGGCCCTCTATATATAGCTAGTGTCTCTGATCCTATTTATCCCCTTGGAATGGTTCCCCCTAGCCTTAACCATATGGGAGTTGTTTCACCTAGCCAGTACCCCTCTGGTCAGATACCATTTCTTGCTCCCCCTCCGGGAGTAATTTCGGTACCTGTTATGGCTACCTTGACCCTTCCCAACATGATCCTAGGGATCCCACTTTGGTACATTGATCCCCTAGCCAATACCCTGCCTGGTCAGCCAAAACCTTACACTACTTTGACCCCGGTCAAACTAGTCACCATGACCCCTCCCTTTGCTTCTATGCCTCAGCCACCTCAACATGAACCTCCTCCTGTTATGAAAGCCACGGGTAAGGGGGGGAAGCACAAAAACAGACATCAAAGGATGAGGCCACCCAGATAACACATGCTCCTCCTAAGCCTCTAAAGCGTACACCTCTATGTGATTTGTGTCATGTTGTCGGTCATGCCACCCATAATTGTCCTGAAGTGTCTCGTATCAAGCCCATGGTCAATGAAGTGTTTTCTGAGTCTGATATCCCAGAAGACCATGTTATTTTGCTTGATTCAGCCCCAGAAACTGAAGAATTTGCACACAGATCATCCTTGTGCTTTGTGTGATTTCAATGGCCACTATACTCACCTTTTTCCCCGCCTCGAAGACTACTGCACCTCTTTGGCAGTGGTTCGCCAATTCGAGGCTAAGCACAATGAGTCCACCTCTCCCTTAATTGCGAGTTTTGGTTCGGCAGAACCAGAGGAAACATCCTCTCCCATTGACATTCCCCATCTCGATGTCGAGATGATGGAGCCTTCGGCCATTATCCTCTACCTCTCATCATATATGAGATCCATGGTGGAAGACCCCTCTGGGGCTTACCCTTCTGTTTCTCTTGACCTCCCTTCAGCGATCAACTTCGGTGGATCCTTCATATACTTATTTTTGTATCAAGCTTTGTGACGATGCGCATGCGAACCTTTCTTCTCGTAACGATGAGTCTGGTATCTTTGCCGCATCATGTGGTCATCCTTCCACTAGTCACCCCATCTTCCATTCTGATGAAGACATTATGGATGCTATAACTGCCCCTAAGTTTTCGTGGAATGATATGCACCACTGTGCATACTTCCTCTCGCAAGAGTCCCATGACCAATATGCTATGGAATCAAAATATTTCATTCCCGATGAGGTCGATTGGTTTAGAAATCCCATCCCTGCACCATATGCTTTTGAAGAAGGAAATATGGCCAATATCTCTCCTACCATTAAAATCAACATTTCTAACAAACCAAGTGTAGAAGAAAACATTACCTTTGGTGCCCAATGCACCTCAACAGATATTGAGGCTTATACTAAGCTCTTCAAGGAATTCTGCGATATTTTCACTTGGTCCTATTCAGAAATGGCCAAGCTTATCCCACCATTGTTGAACACCATATCGATACATGGTGCGATGCTAGTCCTGTCCATCAAAAGTTGAGACCCATTAATCCTTCCGAACAAGAGGCTGTCAAAGCCGAAATTGATAATCTCAAGTAGACTGGTTTTATATATCCCATTGAATAAATCACCTGGGTGTCGAATCCAGTTCCCATTCTAAAAAAACAAGGCACCATCCGTCTCTGCACTGACTTTCATGACCTAAGCAAAGCTTTTCCCAAAGACAACTTCCCCACACCGTTCATTGACCAAGTCATCGACGATTATGCGGGGCACAAGGTTCTATCCTTCATGGATGGTTTCTCCAGATACAACCAGATTGTTATCCATTGTGTTTTTGGTATGTTGGGAACCTTCACTTTGTCTACTGGGAACCTTCACTTATAGGGTCATACCATTAAGCCTTAAGAATTCCAAAGCCAATTTCCAGTGGGCCATGTCATACTGTTTTCATGACCTCGCTCATATTATCCTTTATTATTTAGATGACCTCACTATGCGTTCTAAACATTGGGCACAACACCTCCATGATTTGCATACCCTCTTTCTCTGTGTCACAAGTATAATATTTTCCTCAACCCGCTGAAGTGTGTCTTTTGTGTTCCTGTCGGCCATCTTCTAGGCTTCATTGTGTCTAAAGATGGTATAATGCTTGACCCCTTGAATGTTCAAGCCATTCTTGAGCTTCCTATTCCTCATACCTGATGCTAGTTATAAATCCTCCAAGGAAAAGATAATTTCCTTTGTCGGTTCATACCTAACTATGCCACCACCACGCATGGGTTCCTTAGAATCATCATATTTAATATTCCATTCATTTGGGATGACTATTCAAGAGTATTTTGATTCCCTGAAACATGCTCTCACCTCCGCTCCCTTGTTTTTTCCTCCTGAATTTTATAGGGTTTCATCCTGTACATCTCAGCCTCCACCCATTCGGTCGCTGGGGTCCTTATTCAAGAATATGATAACGGAATCACACATCTTATCTATTATGTCAGTAAGAACCTTGTAGGCCCCCTATGTCCTACTCACATGACGAGAAATTGGCGTTGTTTGTTGTGTTCTCGGTCTAAGAACATCATCACTATATCCTCATGCATTCAACCAAGGTCGTGACTAATTCCAACCCTATGGATTTCCTATTGAGTCGATGGATCATCAATGGAAAGTATGCCCACTAGATCATTATCCGTCAGGAATTATATCTTGAATATGTCACACCAAAGAGTAAGAAAGGTTTAGTCCTCGCTAAAATCATTTTTGAATTACCTACCGGTACACAGGATCCACCAATTAATGATGATTTTCCCGATGAACATTTGTTTACCATTACTTAGGATGACCCTTGGTATGGTGACATCCTCAGTTATCTATGAACCCAAAATTTTGCCCTCCATCTTGATCATGATGCTCAACGATATATCTGACACTAGGCCCCCCGCTACCTTCTCATCGGTGACAACCTCTATCGTCGCAATGTACATATTGTCCTTCGTCATTGTCTCACACACAATGAAGCTGAGCAAGTCCTTAATGCCTGCCATAACAACGCTTCTGGTGGCCACTTCTCTGGTCTTGCTACTGCCTAGAAAATAATGTGTGCTGGGTATTTTTGACCTTCTATCTTTGGGGATTGAATTGAAGCAGTCAAACACTATTCCAATTGCCAACATTTCACCCCAAAGACTGAAACACGGCTCAACTCCCCTCCATCTAGTTGGTCCCTTCCTCGTATGTGGGCCACACACTGCGTGAGTGTCGACCGACATCTCGTTAGTGTTCACAAGCATATCATCATGGTGGTTGACTATTTCACTAAATGGGTGTTGTGTAACCAGCTCCAAAAATAGAAGAAAGAGATATCAACGCCTTAGAAATAAGCCACTTCGAGGGGGAAACCTCCAATACATTACATAAATGAACAATTCTTGGATGATACAATTTACAAAACCTCTTTTCTATATATAGGAGTCCATGGGGCCATAATGTAATCCTAGTGGGCCACAATGTAATCCTAGCCGACCTAACAATAATAATTTAAGGGAATAATAATAACAAAATGGGGGTTACAAGGGTACAATAATAACAATAAGGGGGTTACACTAACAACAATAAGGGACTATACTAGTAATATAGGGACCTAACATGCCCCTCTCCTTCAAAAAAGTGTTGTCCTCAATGCTTGAGCAGCTCTGGGTGCTTCTGTATAAAATTCTCATCCTCCCATGTAGAATCTTCAGTGGGTAAGTTCTTCCACTTGATGAGATACTCTGAAATTGATCGATTCCGTAGTTGTCGAGTTCTTGTTTCCGTGACCGCTTCAGGTTCCAATATGACTTTTCCTTCCTCATCAAGTTCTGGCAATATTGTTTGAACTGGAATATTTTCACCTATAACCTTCTTTAAGCATGAAACATGGAAAACTGGATGTACTCGCGAAGAAGCAGGAAGCTCCAATTTGTATGCCATAGTACCAATCTTTTGCAACACCTTGTAAGGACCATATTACTTTGGCAATAATTTATTATCCTTCTTAGCTTGCTTGAGGGACATTTGTTTGTATGGTTGTAGCCGTAAAAATACCCAATCTCCTACATCAAAACTTCTCTCGCTGCGATGTTGATCTGCCTGTTGTTTCATTCGATTTTGTGCCAAATTCAGGTGATCCTTTAAGAGTTGGAGAACTTCTTGCTGATGCTCGATGTGATCTTCCACTGCTTGAACCTTCGAATTTTTCCTTAAAGATGATGTGATGGATGGTGGATGATATCCATAAAGTGCCATAAATGGGGTCATTTTTGCTGCAGTATGGAAGGAAGTGTTATACCACCATTCAGCTAGAGGTAACCACTTGACCCATTTTTTTTGTTTATCAGATACAAAACAACGAAGATATCCTTCCAAACATTTATTTACTATCTCAGTTTGACCATCAGATTGAGGATGATAAGATGAGCTATGAGCTAATCGAGTACCCAAACAAGAAAATAACTCCGTCCAAAAATTTCCAGTAAAAATGGGATCTCTGTCGCTCACAATAACCCTTGGGCTTCCATGTAGCTTTTGAATTCTGTCCATAAATGTAGTAGCAACTGTACTTGCTTTCAATGGATGAGATAATGCACAAAAGTGTGCATACTTGGTAAGTCTATCAACTACCACCATGATGACACTCTTTCCTTCGGACTTAGGTAAACCTGTGATAAAATCCATCGAAATCTCCTCCCAACGTTGACTTGGAATGGATAAAGGTTGTAGAAGTCCCGGGGTCTTAATTGTTTCCACTTTATTCTGCTGGCAAACCAAACATTCAGCCACAAACTTTTGAATATCAGATTTAAGGCCATCCCAAAAAAAATCTTTCTTCACCCTGTGGTAAGTTTTTAAAAATCCTGAGTGTCCTCCTAAAAGAGAAGTGTGCAATTCCAGAAGAATCTTTTGTTTCAGTTGGGAATTCTTACAAAGATATAAGCGATCTTTGTACCATAAGGAATCATTTTTCCAACTAAATGTATCAGATGTACTAGGATCTTGCCGCAACTTTTGAATGAGTGTCCATACATCTTTGTCCTTCTTCCATTCATCTCTTGCTTCGGTTATCCAATCTGGTTGGATAATAGAAATGGCACAAAGCAATGCTTCCACCTCTTCATTCTTTCTCGAGAGTGCATCTGCAACAACATTAAGCTTTCATTTTTTGTAGATTATTTCAAAGTCATAACCCAACATCTTTGTGACCCATTTTTGCTGCTCTTCTGAAGATAGTCTTTGTTCCAAAAAGTGTTTAAGACTATCATGATCAGTTTTTACCTTGAAGTGTCTTTCCATTAGGTAAGTTCTCCATTTCTTTAGTGCATGCAGTATTGCTAACATTTCCTTCTCATAAATAGGTTTCTGTAAATACTTTCCTTTGATTGGATGACTTTCAAAAGAAATGGGTCTTCCTTCCTGCATTAAAACTACACCAATTCCATTTCCTGAGGCATCACATTCAACAATAAAGGTTTTTGTGAAGTCTGGCGTAGCTAAGACCGGTGCTAGGCACATTGCCTCTTTAAGATGTTCAAAGGCCTTAGTTGCTTCAAGAGTCCATGAAAATGCATCTTTCTTCAATAATGTTGTTAGAGGTGATGCTATTCTCCCATAATTCTTAACAAACTTGCGATAATACCCTGTTAACCCAAGAAATCCTCGCAACTGCTTTATGGTTGTGGGGACTTTCCATTCCTGAATGGCTTTAATTTTGTTAGGGTCTACTTTAACACCCTCGTGAGATACAATATGACCCAGATATTCCACCTCTTGTACTCCAAAGAAACATTTGGATGGTTTTTCATATAATTGTTTCTCCTGCAATAGTTTGAGCACCCTGTCAACATGTTGAACATGATCCTTCCAAGACCTGCTGTAGATTAGTATATCATCAAAAAATACTAGCACAAATTTTCCAAGGAAGGGTTTGAAAATGGAATTCATCAACCCTTGAAATGTAGAAGGTGCATTGGTAAGGCCAAAAGGCATGACCAAAAATTCATAATGACCTCATGAGTTCGAAATGTTGTTTTTGGAATATCTTCAGTCTTCATTCTAATTTGATGATATCCTGAACGAAGATCCAACTTGGTAAAATAAATTGCTCCATGTAATTCATCCAATAATTCATCAATCACAGGAATGGGAAATTTATCTTTAATGGTCAGCTTATTGAGCTCCCTATAATCCGGACACATTCGCCATGATCCATCCTTCTTGTGTACCAATACTACAGGAGCAGAGAAAGAACTTTGACTAGGTTGAATTATACCCGCCTCTAACATTTCTGCAATCATACGTTCAATTTCGCTCTTTTGGAAGTAAGGATATCTATAAGGCCCGATTTTTGGAGGAACACTTCCTGGAATCAAATGAATAGCATGATCATGATCACGAATAGGTGGGAGTCCTTTGGGAGTTTCAAACACCTTGGAATGATCGTCCAAGACTTGTTGGAGATCTGCAGAAATAGATGATTTTGATGTTGGAACTTCTAGTGAGCATAATTGTGCAATTACGCCTCGCTGTTCTTTCTTTATAAGCTTTGTCATGACATTAGAGCTTATTATCCTTCCTGGTTTCCCCGCAATACCCGTAATTCGACTTCCTTTCCTTCTGAAAAAAATTTCAAGAAAAGTTCTTGAAAATTAAAAGCTACCGTCCCCAAAGATTGTAACCATTGTACTCCTAGTACAACATCGGCACCTCCCATAGGAATGGAAAGCATTGGACTAGTCAACACATATTCCCCCATGGTTAGCTTGATTTTATGGCATTTTCCAGAGCAATTTATAGTTCCTCCATTTGCAACCATCACTTGACATTCTGGTGCTGGGTATAGGAAACAATTTAATTTC